>JBBBDQ010000937.1:242500-472500 GCA_037127315.1 Ascarosepion bandense
TTAGAACGTGAAAATTATTCAAAATGGAATTTGTTTTATGTGTTGTAATGTCATGGTCATGCACGTGTTAAATAATAAAAAAACTGTTCTTTTTATAAACATTTTAGAACATTACTTCATAGCTGATTCTATTAATTGACAACTAAAGTTTTTTCATGAATATTGCCTCGAGAATTTGTAGTTTCCTTTTGTTTTCTTGGTGAAGAATAGTTGTGTTATCGATCATTATTTTTCATTTTGTGAATGTAGACATATATATTTGTTTTTTGTCGGAGATACATTCTTCCAAGGGACAATTGAATTGATATATAATGTTGGTTCGAAGTAACATATGAGTTGGTGGAGAGGAGTTATTACTGATAATTAAATTAGTAGTGTTGTATTTTTTACAAAATATTATTAATTTTAAGTTTTTATTAGGATCAACGGGAGATATATTAATACGAATGAGATTCTTTATGATTTTTTAATCCTGTTTGTATTTATCGTGAATATGGTTGCAATAAAAGACCTGTTTAGGGCTTTTTGTGGAAGTACCATAATCTATTTGATGTGTGTTGAGGTTTTTGAAATATCGTCTTATTTCTTCATCTACAATGTGGTTTGGGAAGTCATTATTAATGAGAGTCAGCTTAATATTTTTTAGTTCAAAATAAAATATCTTTTTTGTGGAGGGGTTGATTTGTGCTCGGTTAAGTAAATTCTGTATAATTGCTATTTTGTAGTAGTTAGGACATCCACTCTTACAGTTGAGAATGCAAGAGCTTTTGGAAAAGGAAAGTAAAGAAAAATAGATTCAAGAAAAGAAAAGAAAAAGAAAAAATTAAATAAATTTTCATGAAGAAAAGAAAAGAAAAATAAAAGAATGAAAGAAAATTAGCACGAAAAGAAGAAAAGAAAAAGAAATGAATGAAAATTTATTATCAAGAATAGAAGAAAATAAAAGAATAAAAGAAACTTAGCATGAAGAGAATAAAAGAAAAAAAAAGAAAATTATCATGATTAAAAGAAAAAAGAAAAAGAAGGAAAGAAAATTAGCATAAAGAGAAGAAAAAGAAAAGAATGAAATATAATCATAATTAAAAGAAGAAAAGAAAAATAAAAGGATGAAAGATTATTATAATGAAAAAAACAATGAAAAAAATATCGGAAGAAAATTATCATGAAGAGAAGTAAAGAAAAAAAAACAATGACATTCAACAAGCCTGAAGAGAAGAAAAAGAGACAAAAGAATGAAAGAAAATTATCATGGAGAGAAGAAAAGAAAAAGAAGGAAAGAGGAAAAGAAAATTATCATGAAGAAGTAAAGAAAAGAAAACAATGAAAGTCAGTTAACCTGGAAAGAAGAAAAAAGAACAGAATAAAAGAAAATGATCATAGACAAGAAAATGAAAAAGAAATAGAGAGAAAGAAAATTAGCATGAAGAGAAGAGAAAAGAAAAAAGAATTTTCATGAAGAAAAGAAAAGCCTAAAGAAAATTATCATGAAGAGAAGTAAAGAAAGGAAAAAGGACGAAAGAAAATTATGATGAAGAAAAGAAAAGAAAAAAGAAACGAATGAAAGTAAAATAGATTGAAAGAAGAAAAGAAAAAAGAGAAGGCTAAAAGAAAATAATCATGAAGGAAAGAAAAGAAAAAAGAATAAAAGAAAGAAAATTATCATGAAGAAAAGATAAGAAAAGAGAAAAGAATGAAAGTAAAGTATCATAAAATAATAAAAGAAAAAGAGGAGGAGGAACTAAAATTAGCATGAATGAAAAGAAAAAAGAAGAGAAGGAGAAACTAAAATTAGCACGAAGAAAAGAAAAGAAAAAAGAAGAGAAGGAGGAACTAAAATTAGCATGAAGAAAAGAAAAAAGAAGAGAAGGAGGAACTAAAATTAGCATGAAGAAAAGAAAAGAATAAAAGAAGAGAAGGAGGAACTAAAATTAGCATGAAGAAAAGAAAAGAAAAAAGAAGAGAAGGAGGAACTAAAATTAGCATGAAGAAAAGAAAAAAGAAGAGAAGGAGGAACTAAAATTAGCATGAAGAAAAGAAAAGAAAAAAGAAGAGAAGGAGGAACTAAAATTAGCATGAAGAAAAGAAAAAAGAAGAGAAGGAGGAACTAAAATTCGCATGAAGAAAAGAAAAGAATAAAAGAAGAGAAGGAGGAACTAAAATTAGCATGAAGAAAAGAAAAGAAAAAAGAAGAGAAGGAGGAACTAAAATTAGCATGAAGAAAAGAAAAAAGAAGAGAAGGAGGAACTAAAATTAGCATGAAGAAAAGAAAAGAATAAAAGAAGAGAAGGAGGAACTAAAATTAGCATGAAGAAAAGAAAAAAGAAGAGAAGGAGGAACTAAAATTAGCATGAAGAAAAGAAAAGAATAAAAGAAGAGAAGGAGGAACTAAAATTAGCATGAAGAAAAGAAAAGAAAAAAGAAGAGAAGGAGGAACTAAAATTAGCATGAAGAAAAGAAAAGAAAAAAAGAAAAAAAAGAAAAGAACAGAAATGTGACTAAAACCATCGAAGCAAAAGTAGTTGTTATCAAAAAGAAGACGAAAAAATATTGTATTAAAAGAACATTTTAATTACTGACACTGTATTTGTCGTTTCTCTATTAGAAATTATTAAGTGTTCAGATTTGAGGAACAAACTTACAAAGTTACTATGACCTTCAAAACCTGATTATTAGGCATAAATAGGCTCGTGAATACAAAAAGATATAAATAAAACCCGAAGATAATCTCAAAACAAATAATTTATACAACATGGCTACTATTATTTTCAATTACATCCTAAACAAGACTTCAAAAAGCTACGTAACCTTGAACCACAATGTACTTTGACATATTCGTCCATACCTCTTTGACAGCAACATGATGAAACTGAAATTGATCTAAGCGTGTTCTAGCGGGTTCAGGTTCAGACTTTTGGAGGGTTAGTAGTATGCTGGTCAGAAATCAGTGTAGTTAACTGCATCTTTCCTGGCTGTGTGGCTGGGATCACCACCCTGAAGCCATATTTATAGTCGCAAAACCAGATTATAATTTTAGGCAACAACAATCATCTTTTCTCCAAACATGTTGAAAAATTGGATAATATTTTCCCGTTAGAGATCAAAACACCCAAGATCATTATCTAGCCTGGATGTTAGATCCTGGAGGTGCCTTTCATATCAGTGGCTGACCCAAATGACAACGTGACTAAAACCATTTCCAATATTAAGGAGAGTGCTGGAGTTTTGAAGAATATTTTTTTCTATCAGTCATTTAAGTATTATACGTGATACAAGCTTGGGAGATCATGTCTCGAAAGAGATATGACGGACTGGGCAGAAGATTTTCCCGCAGTCAGTCAGTTAAGTGTCATACAGGATACACGCTTTGGGCGATCATGTCTTGAAAGAGACATGACTGACTAGGCTGAAGATTATCCCGCAGTAGGTTGCCATTGTTTTCTGCGGTAGACTGGTTGCCAGCCAAGGCTATAGAATCAAATCTGTCCTATTATTTAATCCATAACCGGAGAGAAGAAACGGATTAATACTTTTCCCAAGGGTATTTGTGCGTAAGTGGATGCAAGGAATTCAACTGGAATTCAAACTAAGCTCCTGCAGTAGATTGACATTACTTTCTGCAGTAGACTGATTGCCAACCAAGGCTATAGAACCCAATTTGTTCTGTTATTTAATCCATAGCTGGAAGAAAGAGACAGATTAATACATTTCCCAGGGGTAGTTTCCCGTAAGTGAATGCAACGAATTCAACTAGAATTCGAATTCGGCACTCCGTTTTCGCGTTCCGAGCCGATATCCACTACACCACAATGCCCATGCCCCAATACAAGGCCAAAGATCCGCCTAAGATAGAAGGTTACTGAATGTGTGTGATATGAAAAGAGGAGGCAGTAGGAAACTAAGATCACGATGATATGGTGGATAGCTAACTATTAATCCTTGACTTGAAGATGTTAATAGTGTAGTGTTTGGGAAAGCGTTTATGTGGGAATCTATTCCACAAAGTAGAGGTTCTTGAAGAATTTTTTCAGAGGTGGGGAACGCTCTTCTTACCAAGGCAAAAGGTAGGGAATGAGGGTGATTTAACCCTGTGGACGTGGTAAGGTGGGTTTTGACTGCAAAGGTATGAACTGGTGGCTCTAAAGAATGAGAGGTTTAAATATTCACCAAGGAAAGTAGCGATAGAGTATCGATGGGTTGGTGATGCTGCGTTTTTTGGAAAAAAACTGTTAGGTGGAAAATAAGACCTTCGTACAAAGTCTCATAAGTACTTTCGAACTCTAACAAGTCTAGAAAGTGATTATTGGATAGCACCTGTCTGATTATACTTAATTTCTGGTTTGAAATGACACTGATGTCATTTGATCTTTAGCAATAATTCAATCAGTCTGTTAAATGCCATACGTGATACACGTTTGGGCGATCATGTCTAGAAAGAGACAGAACTGACTAGGTAGAAGTTTATCCCGCAGTAGGTTGCCATTTCTTTTTGCGGTAGACTGGTTGCTAACCAAGGCTATAGAACTCAACCTGTTCTGTTATTTAACTCATAACTGGAGAGAAGAGACGGATTAATACCTTTCCCAAGGGTATTTGTACGTAAGTGAATGCAATGAATTCAACTGGAATTCGAAATCGGTTCCTCGATTTCTCGTTCTCAGCCGATATCCACTGCACCACAACGCACATCCTAACGATAATTGCCAGTTACTATTAGTGCAATGTACACGAATTACTTCCAGACATGAAAATATGTAATAAGCAAATCGATTTAGAAGGGGAGAAAGAAGAATGGGTACGCTGATCCATTAGGAGTTGTATAATCAACTTGGTTTTGATCTTGCAAGCCAATACTGTCTTCAAAAAGTTCGAGAACAAAAGTTAAAATTTTATGGGACATTGAAATTTAAACGGACTACCGAAACTAGGTCAGAAAACCAAATCTAGTCATCATACAGAAAGAGGATCTGACAGGCTGACTTTAAATTTCTTTAGCTGACCCCATCGTGGAAATTAGAGTGAAAAACTGAGTAAATATCGGGAATTATCCATGAATTGTGTAAATTGCACAGTATAAAGTTAACAACTGTAGTAATCATTATTGTCTCCATGGAAACTCTTCTGAAATATTTGACAAAAATATAAGAATCGGGAAACCGGGAAAGAATTTAAACCCTCCCGACTATAATATTGAGGAGGGTGCTGCAACAAGGAAGAGATGTTCTACATGACATGTATATTCCGGATATTTATTTCGGTTATATCCCCTTAGTAACTAAACTCTCCAAGTTTTGTGGCTAGGTATTAAACTCACAACTCATTGAGTCAAGTCACAGGATTATTTTAACTAATGCCTTTATCTAGTGGGCTATGTGATATTCGGAAGTAGCATAACACGTAGAACTAGAGCAACCTACCCCGATAGACGAAATAAAGGGCTTGGTGTGAAATTCCAATCATCTGAAGAAGGCCGAGGCGTAAAGCGGCAAAATCGTCGCGGGTATGAGAACAAAGAAAAGAACAGTCCGAAAAAGGTAAATATTGTAAATAACCGTAATATCTCCTCTAAGAAATAGAGACAAAAATTAAAACTTGTCTAAATTTATCTAATGAAAAAGAGAGTATTAATCATAGTAAGTGTTTAATGATGTCGCCTCTTGCATTGCAAAATTTGATAAAAATATGAAATTTGGTTCTACCGTTTTTGGCAAACGAATATTTTAATATCTACAACATAATGAAATGAATCCTAATAAAAGGATAGTTTTTCATCAATGGTGTATTAAACATTCCATTGCTTTGTGAAGTTTGTTGCAGTCTCTATTTGTGGCTTAATAAAAAACAGTGGAAACAAAATTGTCATCATTTGTATTGGTAGAACTGATTTGTTTTCCACGACTTATCAAACCTTTTCAGGTTATTTAAAATTCTGAAAACACTTCTAGATTATAAGAATTGGTTGGGAGATAATACTTCTAAAAGTCTTACTAATTAACTCATAGCTTGGGGTAGAATAGATGGATTTATACCTTTCCCAAGCGTATCTAAACTTATTTATAAATGGAACTTTGTCTGTGTGTGTGTGTGTGTGTGTCCGTTACCTATAGACTCCGAAACGGCTGAACCGATTTTCTTGAAAATTTATACAGTTGTACTATAAGCGTCTGCGAGTATTCTTAGCTAGGTTTTGTGTCGAGGTACCCCTAATAAATATCGAAAATCGATAATAATAAAAATCGGGCTATAGAAGGAGTGGTCCGATTTTAATCAAATTTGATACACTTATAGTGCAATATATATATATATATATATATATATATATATATATATATATATATATAAGGCAAGATGTTTGTAGTTGTGCCTGTTTATCTGCCTGTATGTCTGTATCTTCTTAGCCCTTTTATTTTAGTTTTTGCTTCGAGTTTGGCTCTAAGTAGGTATAATTGTAGTTCTTAGTCTCAGCCATGATACAATTTACTTAGAGGACTTATTTAGCCTTCAAAATTCAGTTTACGACGAAAAAACTTATTTGATATCGATACCAGGAAATCAAAATTTGACTTACATCCATTCATTTTTCTTTCAGTGTACGGTTTCGCTTTGACTGGAAACAACTATTGCTTTTTAGTCTTTCGTGCCAACATCCAAAGAGTCTGAGCTCCAGGACCATGGATTAGTTTTAAAGCTTTCATTACACCCGAGTAACGCCGGGCTATACTGCTAGTATACGCATAAGGGAATCTAACGAACCCAACTGAAATTGAAACTCGGCTCTCCGATTAACAGTTCCGAGCCATTATCCATTACACCAAGTGAATATCCAAATTTACAGCACCTGGTATTCCCAAGTGGTCACTCATCTCGGTACTGACCAGGCTCAACTTTGCTTAACTTCGGTGATCGTACGGGAACTGGTGTTTCACATTATACAGCCGTAATCCTTTGTAGTGGCTAAAAGAAATGGAATAAATTGGATACAATTGGAAGGAATGCATTTCAACACGGAGATGATTTTGATCTTGCAAACCAATACTGTCTTCAAAAAGCTCGAGAACAAAAGTTAAAATTTTATGCATTTTTCTATAGCTGGTTAACAACAGGAGAAAAATGAAATGGAAAGTAAAAACATAAACATTTAGTTATTAAAAATTATGTGTGTCTGTGATAGGCAGGTGTGTGTGTGTGTGTGTGTGTGTGTGTGTGTGTGTGTGTGTGTGTTTTTGTGTGTGTGTGATTGTGTGTGTAAAAGCTCAATCGCCATTTGTTCGGGAGAATGATATTATTTCCAACCGAAACAAGGAACGCATTGATGTTGCTACATCTTGAAGCAAAAGAAAGAGAAAGAGGTAGATTGTGTTCCTTCTTTTATAGTACTTAAACACACCACCTAACGGGCATTTTGGTAAACTGCATTTAAGATTTGTGCGATGAGACGTCTAAGATTAGAAAAAAAAAATGAACGCGTCGTCATTCTAAGGACAAAAAAGAAAAAGTTCTTTAAAAGAACATAAAACACTTGAAATTATAACTCTTTCTTAGTTCGTTGACATTTTCTTTATTAACAAAAGTATCAAGTACATATCGCATATAATGTATACATTTGTATATGTGTATGCATTTGTGTGTCTGTATGTGTTTGAATATGGGCGTGTCTTTGTATGTATACGTGTTTGTTTATGTGTGTGCGTTTGCATGTCTGTTTATGTGCTTGTAAATACATGTGTGTGGGTGTACGCGTGGGAGTGTGTGCTTACTGATAACAAGTTAAATATATATTTATATAAGTACACTATAACGCTCAACAGATTCTTTGTTGTTCTAGCGGTTATAATTGTCAGTTAGATTGCCAATGATTATGGCGTTTGCTTGCTTAGATTTATGTTTCTGGGTATCTTCTTTACTTGTGCATACTTTTAGGGTATATTTGTGGTGGAATGCGCGGTAGGGCAATGGATAGGGAATCGAGATGAAAAATCAGAGAGACAGTCGAGTTCATTAGATTTACTTACGCGCGAATGCCATTGGAATCCATCTCTTCTAAATATTAGTGAATAGCAGGACAGATAGGACCATATAGCTTTGGTTGTCAACCAGTATATGAGGAGGAAACTGTATTCATAACACGAGAAGAAGCTTTTAGAGACTACGAGACGCATTTTGTATACTGTTTCTTTGTAGTCAGTTCTCCCAAAAAGTGGTTCCTTCTGCACAAGCCTTCTTCACTATAATCAAATTACATGTGAGTATAATATGGCTTTTCAGTTTTAGGAACAGATCTACTGGGTCCTCATGCATTGAAATCGACCTGAAAGTCCATTATAGTATATATTATATTGTGTGTGTGTGTGTGTGTGTGTGTGTGTGTGTGTGTGTGTGTGTGTGTGTGTGTGTGTGTGTCTGAATCTCAAAGTGACTACATGTCTCTATATTTCTCAATTATTCAGGCTAGTAGATTTAAGTAACTATACCTTTTAATAATAACAACAATAATAAAAACAGAGCCCCCACTCAAATATGAATATCTATTAAAAAGAATATTTAAACAAATAAATTAAAATATGTCGGATTTAATCCATTTTCGTAACGGATTTAGTAAAAATTTCGTATATATATATATATATATATATATATATATATATATATATATATATATTTTTGACCGTACAAAAACGTATTATGGCGTTAAAGGCAAGAAATCTTTTACTATAAGCCATGATAAATTTTAAAACAAAAAACACCAGTCAACCGGTTTCGTAGCCTTTCGTCAGAACTGTAAACGGGGAAACAAATTATGAGAAGAAAGTCTGTCGCGGATGACGTGAATCAATGGACAGGGGGAAAAATAATAAAAGTTATAACATCTAAAGATGCTAGAGACACAGCACAGCAAGCCCAAGCAAACACTCTTTTTTTTTTACAAAGAGAGGGTCTCCTGGATCTGATGAACAGCGACTTCAACACCTTCAGATGGAATAACGAGTGTGCTCTGGTCAAAAGCAAGAACCAGTTCACACTGAAATCCATAGCAGAGGTCTGTCCATGTGCTCTGTCCTTGTTATTCTCAGCATCCTTCTGTAAAAACACATTTCTGTTGCCTCAAGCCTCACCTTCATTTTTGATGAAATCGTTCAGCATTCACTTCCATACAGAAGTACAGATATCACATAGCAATCCAGCACTCTTTTTTTTGTTTCTAATGAGATTTTCCTGTCTTTCAGTACTCTAGCTAGCTTCTGAAATGCATCTTTGGCCATGCCAATGCATCTTTGGATCTCTGTTACACATTTTCCATCCTCTGTCAAAACACTTCCCAGGTATTTGAATTTTTTGTTTTATTTTAGATTCTCCAACTTGTAGTTGGCATATTGGTCTCCTCTTTTTACTGATGACCATGCATTTAGTTTTCTTGAGGTAAAAAAAACAATACATAAAAACCATACATAAATGAAAACAACCCCATATATGTCAACAAAAATTCCAATTAGCCGCCCAATATATTCAAACATATAACTATATCTGTAAACAAAACCAAATCATATACGCTATCATATAGCATACGCGTCAGCACTAAGAAGCAGCGGATACTCACATAAAACTGAATACACAAAAGAAGATAAACAAGACAAAACAATAGAAAAAGAAACATAATCTGGTTTAATCCATTCTACAACAACAGTATAAAAACAAAAATAGGAAAAATATATTTCAACATAATAAAAAACACTTCCCGAAGCACAACAAACTATTAATAGTCATCAACAAAAACAGTAAAAACCAGCTACAGCTGCATGGAAAACGCAGAGAAAATAATAACCAAACACAATGAGAAAATACCCAATAAAACCAATAACAAAAACACAGTACGAACAAATGTATCTGCCGAAAAAAAATCTGTCCACTTAATTATAAATGACTAACCAGTAACATAATATACAAAGCTACCGTGACAAATAGCACCAAAAAAAAAAGAGTTACATAGAAGAAACAGAAATATCCTTCAAAGAAAGAATCAATAATCACAAAGCATCAATCAACACAGAAAAATACAAAAATAGCACAACGCTATCAAAATAAATATAGAACCAGAAAGATACCATTAACACGAAAATTAAATGGGAAATAGCAAAAAGAGCATCACTACACTGCAATAATAGCAAAAGCTGTAAATGATGCCTAGAAGAGAAGCTAGAAATAATCAGTTTTAAAAATCAAAATATTAAACAAAAGAAACAAGACAATAGGAAAATGTAGACATGCGAACAAATATCTACTTTGCGATACAAATAACAATAACCACCAACAAAATAAAATAAAAACAAAATATATAAACATAAATATAAATATATTAACACCCAGTCATAACAAAAACGGAAAATAATATAACAACCACTAAACCAAAAATAAACACAGACACATAAACCCCACAAACACAAATACACATACGAACACAAACACTCAACATGACCTAAAAAAGAAACACTTAAGTAGTCATATATATCAACACTATAAGAAAAAGATCAAACCAATAAGAGAAGTCAATACAATAAAAAGAGGCCAAACTAAGTGACCTGAACAAACTAACCAAAAATGAAATTAAGCGGACAGCTATTCAATATAAAGCAATTAAGCGGACATCCACTCACACGTTTATTAAAAAGCAATAAAAAGCATTAAAAAGAAATCAAACATTTATACAATAAAAATACAATTAAATAAAATAAAAAAAACAATCATTCGCAAATAAAAATACTCTCACAAAATACATATCACACCAAGTAAATAAGAAAAAACTCCAGACATAAAAGCAAAAAACAAAACAAAAAAAACAGACCCGATAAGTGAAGACATCATAACAGTGCCCTCACAAAACCCCGAAGTCAGCATGAACTTGCTCAGTTAAAGTGACAAGTTCTCTGCATTAAACCGATATATATATATATATATATATATATATATATATATATATATATATATATATATATATATATAGATAGATAGATAGATAGATCGCACAAATGTCTTTATTTATTCTTATTGCTCCGCAATGCCCAATGAAATTGGACAGCAATCCCAATCATGTCAGATACGCTGTCAGAAAGCGGGCAAAAAACCCTTTGTAGCTCTCTAAGCTGTGGTCAGTTATATGTGAAATTTGCCAGCATCTCAAAGACCGGCCATGATCGATTGTTTTTGCGCTATGGTCATTTCCTCGATGGATATTTATCATTGCAATGACCTGAGAGCCAAATTTATTGATTTATTTATTCTCAGTGAAATCTTTTGTTATCGGGACAGATACTTGCTTTCTCTTTGTCGCCTTTTATTTCTTCTGTTCTCTTTTCGTTCATATTTTTATCAACTTCTTCTATATATTTTTTGCTTTGTTTCTCGCTACCTTATCTTTTCATATTTCTATTGTTGGTCAATGTCTGAGAAGCTTTCTTGAACATTCTTGCCTTTTGGTTATCGCCGCGCCATTCTTTTCATGTCCATGGCTTTGCATAAACAATGTATCTGTCGCAGACTCCGGTCAGAATCTCCGAACTGTTCGAACTTAGCACATGATTTATAAAAAAAAATGCTATATCTCTTCATAGACGTAGAATATAATAACACACCACAGTTATCTTTTCATAAATATCCATAAATTGGTATGACATCTTCGAAAATGCAGTACTGGTTTTACGCTACTTTCTCCTCAGCCACCAGGCAACATCACTTCCTATGTGCGGTGTGGTGCAGTGGATATCGGTTCGGAACGAGAAATTGGAGAGCGGAGTTCGAATTCTAGTGGAATTCGTTGCATTCACTTACGTGCAAATATCGTTGGGAACGGTATTAATACGTCGCTTATCCATCCAGTTATGGGTTAAATAGCAGGAAAGATTGGGTTCTATAACCTTAGTCTTTAGCCAACATGTAGCAAAGCGTTGTCTCGTTGCAAAATAACTTTGTCGTGTCTCTTCTCGTATAGCCGCCTTTTTCTTCATCAATGCTCGGCTCAAACGTATCAACTGTAGTCGATAGCGATCTCCTGCGATGGTTTCAGTCGATCTGAGCAGCTCATAATAAACTACAAACCAGCTGATCCCACTAAATGCAGAGCCAAAGCTTTGAACCATGAATATTCGGTTTTGCCGCCGATGTTCTTGTGTGGCCGGGCTTACGCCACGTTCTTTTACGCTTAGGGTCATTGTAGTGTATCACTGTTCATCGCCGGTCACGATACGATGCAAAACCTCGCCTTTTCTGTCGCTGAAGCAGCTGTTCACACGTGACAAAACGCCGTTTAACGTCTCTCAGCGTCAACTCGTGCAACACCCAATGTTCTTGCTTTTGAATCATTCCTAATTCTTTTAAACGTTTCGAAACTGTGGTATGATCAACTCCTAATGATTCAGTTTGCGTCTGACATAAGTCTTCATGAAGTAATGCCTCCAATTCTTCGTATTCAAACTTTTTCGGTGCACCAGAGCGTTCTTTATCTTCAAGATCAAAATCATTATATTTGAAGAATCTATACCAATCTCTGCATGTTGCTTCCTACAGAGCATGGTCACCGTAAGTTTTAACAAGCATTCTGTGTGCTTCAGCTGCAGATGTCTTTTAAATGAAGTAGTGCAGTAAAATTCCCCGCAATTCTTTGGCACGAAATCGGACATGTTTGACGCTATGAAAAACTTCGGCGAAATGACATACACTGAATTTCAATAGTACTTCCTTATAGATGCGTTATCATATGAAACTACACATACGCAGTTCTGGGAACGCCATCTGTTGGTAAACAGCAAGAACTTATTCAATGTCCTAATATATATATATATATATATATATATATATATATATATATTTTTTTTTTTTCTTTAATCCGAAATGGAAAAGCAGGAAGGTAAATTCCAAGAACCTGATTTTAATTAATATTAAAAAAATTTAATATTAAAAAATGATACAGGAAGAGAGCTCAATGTACTTAAAATTTAATATACATTAAAGTCAATTTTTCAAAATTTAAAAATGTTGAATGAACCTTTCGACATGAAATCTCTAAGAGAGAATTCGCGTCTTAGAGATTTCATGTTGAAATGTTCATTAAACATTTTTGAATTTTGAAAAATTGACTCTAATATATATATATATATATATATATATATATATATATTTTATAAGCGTTTCACCCCGAGCAAGGCATGTCACTGCCACTACTGTGCAGGGGCTACGTAGAGTGGAGAAAGGCTGATTAAATATAGGAAATAACAGAGGGTGGGTGATAGGCGGGTGAGGATACCGAGAATGAGGGTTGGGTAGATGAGAGTGTTGTGAGATTAATTTGGGAGTTAGTGTGATAGGAGGTGTCTATTGACCCTACATTTAAACACCTGGAGATTGTAACTGTCGGGAAAGCAGACTTGTGGAAGGGAGTTCCACAGGCGGGAAGCGCGAGAAAAGAAGCTGTTGGAGTAGAATTTACGGTTACATCTTATTTGTTTAACTGTAAAAGGGTGGGACCTAGTTGCTAATCTAGTATCTCGTGTAAATTCGTGCTTAGGCGGCACCAGTGATCTAAGCTCATCGGAGCAGAAGCCATGAAAGTACTTGTAGAAGAGGCACAGGGAAGCTACATCACGCCGGTGTGAGAGCGGCTGCAGCCGGTCTGCCAAGTCAGTATCAACCACGTTACAGATCCTCCTTTGTATTTTGTCAAGAAGCCCAAGGAGAGCAGCAGGGGCACGCGACCAGATATGGCAGCAATATTCAATACACGGGCGGATGGTAGATTTGTATATGTGCAGAATAGTTTCAGGTGGGAAAAATTTCCGGGCCCTGCACAGGGAGCCCACTTTCATAGCAGCAGATTTGGCAATGGATTCAATATAGTCATTCCATTTGAGGTCCGCCGAGAGTGTAAGCCAAGGAGGCGTAGTATTTTACTCTCTGGGAGGCTAGCCTGTCCCATGCTAATGGGAGGTAGATGCGATTGTCTATGGTGGTTATATATATATATATATATATATATATATATATATATATATATATGTTAGTAGACACTGACATCAACGTCGAGAGGCGACAAGCCATGTGTATTGTTTTATTGGGAACACTTACTTTTGTTAACTTTTATATCTACATACGCACTATCACTGATATCAAACACTTTTTACCAATAAACATAGCATACCTTAAGACTATAGTCTTAAGGTATGCTATGTTTATTGGTATGCTATGTTTATTTTTTAATGAGTTTAATGTGCCATAGAACAACCGGATTCTGATGAATAGATCGCACAGCAGAATCAGGACAGGGATAGAATAAGAACAGTGCGAGTGTTTCAAAGACAACAGAACAAGGAACGCGACATTTATGCCCAGTATCTGAAAGAGCTATAGATACGTAGAAGAACTTATGTCTGTATTTTAAAGACTATGCAGAGGCGTTCGACAAAGTACGGTACAACAATCTCTTAAAGCTGCTAGGCAACCTTGACATATTCAGGAAAGACATTGGAATAATCAAGAACCTATATTGGTAGCAAACCACCTGTATACAGATAGGAAATGAGTTCAGCAGATATACAAAAATAGAAAGGAGTGTAAGACAAGAAAATGTCTTCTCACCTGATTTATTCAACCTATACAGCGAGGGGATTCTGATAGAACCAGAAGTCCTGCAGGGATTCGTTATTGGTAATCTTAAAAATATAAGATATACAGATAACACAGTGCTGATAGCAGATACGAAAAAGAAACTAAAAATCTCCTAGAGAATGTAGCGAAAGAAAGCGAGAGGAAAGGACTAAACACAAACAACAAGAGGAGTGAATTTATGGTCATCAGCAAAAAGAGGAGATCAAAATGCCAATTACAGGTTGAGTATACCAAAATCGTGTTGAATACACCAGTTCCCGTCCGATCACCGAAGTTAAGCAACATCGTGCCTGGTCAGTACTTAAATGGGTGACCATTTGGGAATAATAGGTGCTGTAAACGTAAGAATGGTCCACCGGTCCTCCAGGTTTGGGGGTTGGGTGCAGCGCTAACAACCCTGCCTCGTAAAAAACAGTTTGTTACAGAAACAGCAACAAAAAGTTGCTGTCCTATGCACCATCTGGGTGTGATGGATAAATGATGATGATGATGATGATGATGATGATGATACCAAAATCAAGCAGGTACAGAAATTGAAATACCTGTGAAGTGTTCTAACAGAGGACAGAAAAGGGTGACACTGAGATCCCAAGATGTATTGGGATGGTCAAGGACGCATTGCTAAATGTAAGCAAAGTATTAAGAGACAGGAACATTTCGTTGGAAACAAAAAAAAAGAGTACTGAATTGTTAAGTGATATCCATCTTTCTATATGGCAGCGAATGCTGGACAATCTCATCAAAGTTGAAGGACAGACTCGAAGCAACAGAAATGTGGTTCTACAGAAAGATGCTGAGGATATCATAGACCGAACATGTGAGTAACGACGAAGTTTTGAAGAGAACAGATACAAAAAGGAAACTTATACTTAACATCAGGAAGAGACAGTTCCAAGTTTCTGGGGCATGTAATTGAGAAAGAGGGCTTGGAGAATCTGATACTTACGGGGCGGATAGCGGGACAGCGGAAAACAGCCCGTGCATACTTGATGAGCTTAAGCTATTGGATGGCAGAGTAGGAGTTGGAAGAAATAAGAAAACAAAATATATTATGAGCTACAAAGAACAGGAAGACGTGGAGGGTCATGATCACCTACGTCTTGAAGGGAAACGGCACATGAAAGAAGAAGATATTAGATATAAATAGTGTAAGTACAAGACAGAATACTATAAAGTGATTTCACGCCTTACGCCTTAAACCAGTCTATCTATCATGATCCCTCTCCCCTTCTCTCTTTGTCTCCTCACTCCATTTCTCTCTCTCTCTCTCTCTCTCTATATATATATATATATATATATAACAAAAAATGTAACTTTTTTTGTAGAAGATATAAAAAAAATATTGTGTTCACGTGTGCGTTAGTGTGTTATTCTAATTGAATAAATATTCCTACTCGAGCAGAAGCAGCAATACGCTGTTACCCCTATAGTGAACCTTGACAGGGGCAAATAGGAATATGATATATAGGCTCATTTTTTATGAGGATATCCAGATTGAAATTTTGATCTATGTTTTTCGAAGCTGTTACAAGGGTTCGTTGTCGATCGGAGGAAAACCTACACATAAATGGAAGAGACAGACGACAGCTGTTATAACAATTCCTAATTCATAAGCACTGCTATTTACATCAATGTGCCACAGGCGCTATACGGGTCAAGAAAAGAAAAGAGAGGAGAAAGGAATCAAAACACTAGTTTATTTGGGTGTGGAGAGCGATACGCATTGTTGGGAGTTACTCTTTTATATTTCATTTTTCTCTTTTTATGCTATCTTATTATTTTTTTATTGCCTCATCTCCCCCTCTTCTCTGTTTCGTTCTCTATTTTTCTTCAGCTATTTCAACAACTACTCAATGGCTAAAAAAAAAAATAAAAATAAAAAATAGTGAGCTTATTTTACGTGTCAGTTGTCAGTAAACAAGTAATTTTTGAAGGCAGGTAGGTCTTCTACCTTCGCCAAGAGAGTCGCAACGGGGTCTTCCTATTCATTAGCTGTAAGTAAAGTAGATTTTCTATAAATCATATGATGTACTAGAAATATATCTACGGAGATAGCTGTCTCGGTCTATAGCATCTGGTCAATTCTATATTCTTTAGGATCATGGCTGTCTACAGTTTCCTATAGTTTTAGCTCTTAGCAAATTATTTTATTATTCTTGTTCTGCCGTCTATCTGCACAAGCTTGTTAGGTAGTTTACTCGCTGTCTCACTTTGTCCCTTTGTGAGCAACATATTCTCCAAGCTCTCTTTCTTTGTTCTGACAAATTTCAATTGTTTATGACTCGAGTTATAATTGTCCTTTTTGTTTCCATTTTTCATTAAATGCTCACTGCTTTCATGTTCCATCCACAATATTTTCAACATTCTTTTGTAGAACCACATCTCTGTTGTCTTAAGTCTCCACTTAAATTGACCAGCATTCATTACCATTAAAGAGGATCCTTAAGCGATACAAAAAAGAATTTCTCACAAAAGGGTACCTGATATATAAAAAAAAACATTACAAAAATGTTCTAAAAATATATTCAAAAAATAATCTTCTTCCTTTTTTAATAAGTCCTGAAATTTTCATTAAATCCTATAGTTATCTGATTTTTGTAGGAATTTCCAATGAATTTATCACACCCCCTCAAAAAAAAAAAAAAAAAAGAAAAGAAAATGCGCTCAAATTTCATGTACTAATTTTATGGTCCGTATTTGACACTTGAAAAACAAGATTTTTCCCAAAATTTCGAAGTTTCTAAACAAGATAACAAAAATGAACTTTTGCATAAAAAGGCTTTGATCTTTCCTATTAATAACACAAAGGTTTTGATGATAAATCGTTGGTTTTATCGTGGCTATGTGTGGGTGGTTGGTGTTTGTATTGTCTAACACTTTATTCGTACCGACTATTATTATTATTATTATTATTATTATTATTATTATTATTATTATTATTGTGGAGTAAGTTCGCTGCGACCATGTGCAAAATTATGCTAAACTTAGTAAATATCTATTTATCTATCTGAGCTCATAGAAGGAACCCGTACTTATCACGCACATATTGTATTGACACGCTTGAATAAATTTAAATATAGAAGTAAATTCATTCTTCTTGAGTGTACTAAATTTAGGATTTTGTGTCCATGAGAAAAAATAGTTACAGTTAAAAAAAAGAAAAGAAATCTATTACAAGAGCAAAAGAAGAAAGAGTACTAGAGAATAGAAAACACATTTTTGATGCTTCACTACACAGGCCGCCATGACTCTTTTGAAGGGGACACACGTTGAAATCACATTTTGAAATAGGAACTTTTAGATTGAAAATTATTTTCCTGATTTGTTGATAGAAAAAAGAAAAAAAGAAAGGAGAAAAAGGGAAAAAATTGAGAATTATTGAAAGTAGCAGACACCGAAAGAAGACTGGAGAGCCGACAGACCGATACATAATGATCGAAAACTGAGAATACTACGAGTCTGATAAATTCATTTTTATTAGTTACCTCCAGAACTTCACTAAAATATAAAAACTACCCAAAATTTAATTAAACAAAATTTTATCGTCAATACTTTTATTTTATTATTAAGAGAAAAGATTGAATTATATTTTGATGTAAAAAGTTATTTCTTTTATCTTTGGAAAGCGGGATTAACAGTTTTGCTTTATTTATTGCGTCAACGCGGAGCCATAAATTTGCATGAGAAAATTTAGCGTCTTTTTGCTGTGGTGTAACAGGTAGCAAGCTTTTCTCGCTTGAATCATTACAATTGAGTAATGAGTTCGATCCTCACTGGGTGTCCCTTACTTTCGGCCGTGTGTCTCGTCTAAGATATGCTTAGAAAATCACCTTCCTCCAGGTTTGGGAGTTGGGCGCAGGGCTAAAAACTCTGCCCCATAAAAAACAGTTTGTTAAGGGAACAGCAAAAACGTTGCCCTACACACCATTGGGTGTAACGGAAACGATTATTGCTGTTAAAAACACATTGATTTGTAATTTTTTTGCAACAAGTAGAATGTTGAGAGTGACAAGTGACAGAACCAAGTGAAAGTCCATAATGTATATTTTTGCAAAAGGTAGATAAAATTAGATAATTGTTGGATTTTAATGAAAATTTCAGGACTTATTCATAAAGAAATAAACAAATATTTGTATATTAATCATCCACATACAAGCCTATTTCGCTGTATCACAAATCATCAGCGTGACTAGACATCCGCTTGCTTCCAGCCGGGATCGAAACTCGATTTGGTGTCATTCGGAATGCCTAGTCCCTAAGCCATCGGCTCATGGAAAGAGACAGGAGGAAATTTTAGCGTGTTATATATATGCGGTGTATACAAACGCTAGTCACTGGGAGAAAAAAATTATTACTGAACATAAGTTATAAAATCACTACAAAAGTAGCTATTTTGTTTCGACACTTCTTGTGTCTTGTATAGTGATGGCGCTGATTGCGAGATGCAAATTTTTAAAAGGTTCAAAACTAGCCAAATCCCCTCAATAGGGAAGACATTGTTACGTAGTCAGTAATGACCAATCAAAATACAAATCATCTCTAATCTGAAGACTAAGACAACGGACCCTAAAAACAATTTGTTGGTGCATTAATGTTGATGTTTAATTAAAATAGAGATCAGTATTACTAAGTGACTATTAATTTTACTTCAAAATAAAAATAAATCTATTACGAATTAATGTTAGAAACTACGAATTTTAAATTCTAAATGTAACTAAGCATCATGTTTAGATTATTACAAAGTTATTCAAATATGAAAGGGAGAAAACTAGTCTATGGTTCTGGAACTCAGACTCTTTGGACGTTGGCACGAAAGACTAAAAAGCAATAGTTGTTTCCAGTTAAAGCAAAACCGTAGACTGAAATTGAAATGAATGGATGTAAGTCAAATTTTGATTTTCTGGTACCGATATCAAATAAGTTTTTTCGTCGTAAACTGAATTTTGAAGGCTAAATAAATCCTCTGAGTAAATGGTATCATGGCTGAGACTAAGAACTACAATTATACCTACTTAGAGCCAAACCCGAAGCCAAAACTAAAATAAAAGGGCTGAAAAAAATACAGACATACAGGCAGATAAACAGACACACACACAAACATCTTGCCTTATATATATATATATATATATATATATATATATATATATATATATATATATATAATCAATTTTCTGCACTATTGTAAAAACTGCAACCTTGAAACTTCTGAATATCGTTTCTTATGTCTTTGTCTATGAGTATATCAAATTTGATTAAAATCGGACCACTCCTTCTATAACCCGATTTTTCGATTATCGATTTTCGATATTTATCGGGGGTACCTCGACACAAAACCTAACTAAGAACACTCACAGACGCTTATAGTACAACTATGTAAATTTTCAACAAAATCGGTTCAGCCGTTTCGGAGTCTATAGGTAACGGACACACACACACATACACACACAGAAAAAGTTCCATTTATAAATAAGTTTAGATAATTTTTTATTTTTGTAATGACATGTCCCCTGAGAACGTAGGGAATCATGGTTCTCCAGATATTCCTTTTTCTTATTATATGTGAATTGCTATGTCTTCTTGAAAAATAGAATGAAGTGGTTTTTTCTTGCTTTCATAGTTTGGAATTCAGAATTGCTCTTCGTTTAGACTGGCTGCCAGCAAAGGATGTAGAACCCAATTTACCAGACTATGTAACTCATAGTTGTGGGAGGAAGAAATGGATTTTAGTCTTCGCCAAAGATATAGGTGCTAAATCGACGCAATAATCTTGATCGAAATTTGAACTCTGTTTGAAAATCCCACTTTTCGCGCCGATCGTAATGATACGAGAAAAAGAACGTTGTTGTAGGGAATATTTACACTTAGAACTTTTCTACAAAATCAAAACGAAGAGTAGGAAGGAAAAAGTAGAAATTCGAACTTTAAAAAAAGTGGGGAAAAGCGACGGAATATTCAAGTTGACAGACATGAAGACATAAATTGGACACCATTGTCGTAATTTAAATAAAATTAAAAGATTTTTCCTTTCTTTAATGTGGCCTGCAAACGTAGGATTTAAGGGAAATAAAAAATCGCAAACTGCAGACCATAACTACCCTTGAAACTGTAAAAGATACCAACTTCCTTTTATTCTCTTTGATGTCGAGTTTCCTGTTTACATGAAAGAAACTTTCATGTATACATCCATTGAGAGAGAAGTGGATGAGGGAAAAGTTTTGGTAGGCCTTCGAAGCTGGTTACGTGTCTTCTCTGATGATTTTAGGGATTTGAGACCAGCAAAAACGTCGATCATTACTGCCATGGCGGTAAAATTTATATTGATTCTGACAGGACATTGAATCTTATATTTATAAATAAAAATACCATTATGCTTATCAGTAAGGAAATATCAATTCACTGTTTAAAAATGCAACAAACAATTTGCTTTGAAATTTAAAAAAAATATATTTTAAAGACTCTATACCAACTGTTACAAATTTTCTCGCAATGTCAGCAGCCATAATGCCAGCTGACATATTTACATCCACTACTATGAAGTACGACTACTACTCCTATTACTATTACTATTCCTACTGATAATAAGAAGAACGGATATTAAACTGTATAAGAATGGAATAATATAACCAAGAATAATATTAGGCAAGCTTTAACAATATCCCCAAAATAGAAATCCCCAGGAATTGACAAGGTATCCAATTTTTGGCTCTTTCATCTGTCATCAATCCATAAAACACTTACGCAAATATTATTAATGCTAATCAATGACCCCAAGGAAATTAATTTGTAGATCACTGAATGTATTATATATCTTCTACCAAAAAAGGGTTAACCCTCTAGGGCCATTCGTATCATATTTGATACAGTATGAAAACAAGCCTTGAAAGAAATATTTTCCTGAAAAATTTTTTAAGAGAAATATTTTATAAATTTCAAATGAAAGCAGGACTGACTGCTCAGTCAATGAATACCAAATGTTTCCTTATAGGGAAATACCAAATGTTTCCTTATAGGGAAATACCAAATGTTTCCTTATAGGAAATACTGTATCAAATATGATACGAATGGCCCTAGAGGGTTAAAAATAAAAGAGGTGACAGGGAGTCTCCTTAAAAAATTCTTCGTCTGATATTCAGACGATTGAAAGTGGTAGTGCTTTTGTTGTGATTTAGATATAATGTGGTTTTCCACAGTCCCATGCAATATTTAAGGAAATTTACTAACACCAAAGAGTCTTTGTACATTTTCCAAGCCTAAAGGTTCCATGAGTTTGGCACACTATCAAAAGCTTTACGCTAATCTATTTGTGCTGAGTTTTCTACCCTATTTTTTACAATTTTCCAGGATAAATTTGTTTATCAATAGTTGATCATTGTAACCATATAGCTCTCTTCGACATCCCTTCTATTCCAGGGGAAGAATGCTGTTTTTATCGAGGAAAGGGCAAGTAGAGTTCGCCAGGACATATGTAAAAAAATTATATGTGGTGGACAGACATGTTATTGGCTAATAATCTTTTGCATTATTTGCTTGGAAAATGTTACGATTGATTCAGTGAGCCAAACCATTAAAGAAATACAAAAAATTGCTCTCACAAGTACTCCTTTCATTTTACGAAAGGCTTTATCTATGTAAAGTGTGTGAATTTGATTTTTTTTTTTTTGATAATGCACAGTGGAAAATGAAATGATCCCATTTCTAACCTAAGGTCTCTGGAAGAAGGAAATGAGTAAACAATAGAAATCTCTCTTGTTAGAGGTTTAAACATCGCAACAGGGATTCGTTACCTCACAAGCTGACGTCACTCATAGGCCATTACGTGACCCTTGCGAATTCGTCTTAACCAAAGGTAGGAAATTTCCCTTTGGGTCCCTACTGCGGTATTTTATGAAATATAAAAGAAGAAACAATTCACCATATTGTTTTCTCTGGATCATCTTGCTGTATAGGTTATATAGATCCATTGAGAAAACTCATATTGACTTTCTCCTCTATAGGTTTTTAACAAAACAGATAATTTTATGACATCTGAAACAAAATTCTAAATTGCGATGTACAGTCTGTTTGAAGTGTCTTTCAAGTCTTCAGTCATAAAATTTTCTTTCTCTAAATTGATATTTTATTGAAGGACTTTTCAATAATGTTTACAGAAATGCAAAGAAAATAATTTCAACAGCTGTCCACCCCAAATCACATCAATGTGTAAAGGACACAGAAGGCGCTTATCTCCTTTTGGTAGAGATAAGTCACATGGGTCACGGATGGTCCCACCCATTCACAGTCAGGTTAGCCAAATGCAGACGACAATTCTACTCCTTCAGCTTCTTCTCTCGCACTTCCCGCCCTTGGAACTCGCTCCCATATTCTTGCTTTCCTGACGGCTACAACCTCCTGAAATTTAAATGCAATGTCAATACTCATCTATTAACCACTGGACTCTAGCTCCCTCCCCACCCCCGTATATCCTTCCCTTTCTTTCCACCTATGTATCTGTCATCGCACCTGCATTCTCAGCTTTCTATTGCTCATTTCTAACTAGTTTGTACTCCTCACTATTTTCTAATTAATCTTTTTTACAGTTATGTAGACCCCGCTCATCAGTGGCATTTCTGCCTTGCTCGGGGTGAAATGATTAAAAAAAAAGAAACGTTGCTTTTTTTTTTTTTAGTTTGGGCCAAGTGGCTAAATCTATCCGCCCTCCAGCAGCTTAGAAGCACATGGTGCCATTTCCGTTTAAGAATATATATTTCCAAGATATAGAAAGAAAATCCAGCTCGCAGTACTCAATTCGGGAAAATCCAAGATTCGATGATTCCCGTTTATAGAATATGTCTTTGCCTGCAACATAGATGAATTCGACCTACTTGAATCTGGAGTCCTAAACCTGACTGCTCCAGACACAGAAGTATCTCTATATTATTTGTAAGATCCTTCCTTTTTGTTTATCTTTACCCTCTACTTTACTGTTTGTGTTACATTATTCGCCGCGTGGAACACACACACACACACACACACACACACACACACACACACACACACACACACACATTTTTGCATGTCTTAGTAGTAAAAAAGTCTCTCTGAGAACAAAGCATGTTTGTCATTCCTTTTCCTTTCAGCCATTCCATTCCGTCCGTGATGTATGGTGTTATTATATCAGGGATATAACAATGCCCATAACGGCGGAAATGTAAACGAGAGAATAAATCTTTTTATCATACTCTCTCCTGTTACAAATGTGCAAAACACATAATTGCTTTAAATATGAAAGTAAAAAATAAGATGAAATCTTTGGTAGGAAAAGAAGTCGTTTTGCGGAAAGGAACGAAATAAAAAATACGGCCAATTAAAAAAAGGCATAAAAAGAAAGATTTAAAGGCATTCTTAACATAGGAGGTGCTTGTAAAATCCCCAAATTATTACTTCCAGCTGAAAATGTATATCGCATGGTAACTAATGTAAAATCGAAAGAATACAACAACTTTAAGTAGAACAAGTCAACGACGAGAGGCAAAAATAGTATCACGAGACCTATCATTATAGAACAAGAAAAATTGTTCTGGTTTATTGTGTTGTCCGGAAAGTTTATACCGATTCTTAGTTGCTTAGGTTCCAACACGTTAGAACAAGTCAAATCTTTCGACAGATATATTATGCTTATACTTCCGATTATATTACACTTCCAACTATCTCTTGAGAAATAAAGTTTAAAAGGATTTAATTCATGTCAATTTTGCATCACTATAAAAATGAAAGATTATAAGCTACATTTTATCACCTTATGATTTTTTAATTACCGTAAAGACAAAAAACAAAAAACCAAAACCAAAAACAACAACCCCCCCCGCCAAAAAAAAAAAAACAAAGACAAAAACAAATGTACGGTGAAGGTGCTTTAGTTTTTATATTTACTGAAGTGGTTCGCTAAGTTTAGAGCTGGTGATTGCAGCCTTGTTGATAAAGAACGTTCAGGCAGACTCCTAATACAGATGACAACCAATCAAGACATTGATTGAGACTAACCTGTATTACGCCAAGCGGGAACTGGCAGAAACACTAAATTTATCAAACTCCAACATCCATTAGCACTTAGTGAAACTTGGGTACTCAAATTGTTACGATGTTTTGGTACCACATGATCTGAGTGAAAAGAATCTTTTTGGATTGCATTTATATCTGTAATTTACTGTATAAATCAATCAAAATGCATTCCTTTTAAGCAAATTGTGACGGGTGATGAGAAATGGATCGTTTACAACAATGTTCAGCATAAAAGATCCTGAAGTAAGCAACATGAGCCAACTTCAGCCACCATAAAAGCAGGTCTTCATTCCAAGAAAGTCATGCTGTACATCTGATGGGATTGGAAAGGAATCCTGTACAATGAGCTTCTGCCAAGTAACCGGTCAACCGATTCTGAAAAGTACTGGTCGCAACTGGAAGAATGAGATCCAGCATTTTAAGAAAAAAACCCAATATTGGCGAATAGGAAATCCATCAGGATAATGTAAGAACTTATATTTCTTTAGAGACCCGGAAAAAATTTTTGCAGCTTGGCTGGGATGTGTTACCCACCCGTCATATTCAACATACATTGCTCCTTCGGATTTACATTTATTCAGGAACTTGCAAAACAATCTCAATGGCAAAAAATTTCATTCTTTGGATGACATTAAAAACAACTTAATGAGTTCTTTGCCGAAAAACCAGCGAAATTCTGGGAAAACGAAATCTTTAAGTAGAAGGAAAAAAAGGAAACAAGATGTGAAACAAAATAGTTCATATTTAATAGAATAAATATTTAATGGTCTAATTTTGTTGTGTTTTAATTTTTTTAAAAATCGATATGAATTTTCCGGATAACCCAATATTCTATTAAAAATAAATTACTTCAGTCGAACTTACTATTGAATTAGTTATTTTATGTATCAGCAACAACTCTTCAGCCAAATTTAAAAATATACAAAATAAACGTTATTTACTGATTCAAATGCCCCATAGGAAGCTGTGTTCATGATGAAAACAAATTAATGATTATTTACGTTTGGCATACCACCACTGTCTTACCAAGACGTTGACCTAACATTTCTCAGACTCTAGCTCCATAAGGGTCTATTTAAAGTAACATGAAAACTTACCAACTTCGATACGTAACATACTCGTCGAAAACACAGATATAATAAACGCTTGTAAAAGATGTCTAAAAATAATAGAATCCCTTATCATTAAAAAAAAAAAAAACAGAAACTAAACCTTAATAAAATCAACTTTGAAAACGGGCATTATTTACAAATTCTATCCGGAAAGTCAAAGTAGGCATACCTCCCAGAAACTCACCATTTGCAATAGCACAACCCAAATCCTTGAAAATGGCAAATATATTAAACGAAAACGGTTGTAAGAAACAGTGATTTCGAAAATTTCTTCACGCAAGTCACAAAATTAATTCTCTCGTTCTTACACAACAAAAGCACAAGAAAATTATAATGGCAGTCTTGTCAGTTATTTATAATGAAATTTAAATCAGTGATGGATTGTCACCCAAATGCACAATATATATATATATATATATATATATATATATATATATTTATTAACGCTTTTAAAACTTTAGAATTTTAAAAGTATATATAAATATATAGAAAATATGAAAGAAAAAGAACAGCAATGGTAAGAAAATTACTTCCCGTAAAGTGATAAATCTAAAAATATAATACCGAAAAGAGATACTAATAGAGGGGGGTTAACCGGTTTTCGCTTCTTGCTCTTCAGAGCCAATCGTGGACAAAATAACTTTGCACAACAAATAAACGATGTTTTTAGTTGTTGCACACATATTTTTGTATATATTTATTTATAGTTTTATGCCTTTTTTAAAACTTTCATAAAATTTGACAACCCCCACAGATTTTTACGCTCTCACACCCTTATTGAGCACTCTCGAAGAATGGTAGACTTTGAAAAACAGTAGCTACTCTGGTATGTACGCAACGCTCATTCCGTAATGAATTAGTGCACTCCGGCTATTGGGTGTGTATAATGATAATGTATACACTAAAAAGTCTGCCTTCTTCTACCGAGCGCCCATAGCCCAGAGGTAGAATCGCTGACTGACGTCAATTCGGTCGGGTTTCAATCTTGGGTTAAAAGCAGTCGGGGTTTAACCATACTGATGAGCTGTGATACAGAGAAACAGACCTGTCTGAGGATGACTATATATATATATATATATATAAGAATAAATCTAAGTAAGAGCCAACAGACCTTCCTAGGGCCGACTTACTCTGACGAACTGTTAGGTGAAACCTCGGTAGGTCTGTTGGATCTTACTTAGATTTATTCTTATTTGTTGCTCTACCATTGTATTGAGCGCTTTAGTGTTAGGGTTCTCGTCTCGGGTTTTTTTCTTTTCTGCGAGTATTTTGACGTATGTTCAAGTACTTAGTTTGTTCTTTTTTTATTTCCTATTTTTTCGCCTCCGAGTTTGTTCTCGGTGGGTTTTTCGAGACGAACTGAAATATATTATAACAATTATTAGTATTAGTATTATTATTATTATTGTTATTATATATATATATATATATATATATATATATATATATATATATATATGTGTGTGTGTGTGTGTGTGTGTGTGTGCGTATAGCGGGGGTACAAGTAGAAAAAATCTGCTATATGTTTATTAATTTCTAGAACTGCACCCTGACCCATCTTTAGGTTTAGCCATACAATATTATTATTACTCATCACCGAAGTAAAACGACATTAGAAGTGCGCCTGTTCCAGAAGACCATATGATAAACAACCACTTCTGTTGACACACTAATGAAACAGCCCAGACATTTACGAACTTCAGGAACTGGTCTCAGCTAATATGTAAGAAATTCTGCCAGAGAGTTGACCAAACACATTGAAATTATTGTACATTTTCTGCATGTCAGTTGGTGTGTCACCCCACGCCTTTACAATCTGGCCCCAATTCGGTCAGAATCTCGTACCCAACAACGAAAGTACAGTACGCCGTCGTACCAACACTAATAAGTTAAAAAAAGCCCCAGGAAACAGACGGATATAATAATAGAAGGGACTTTTTGGAACATTCAAATCCGTACATTCCCTAAGGAGACACGTTATCGTCTTGAGACGGTCGAGCAGAAGGAAAAACTCAACAATTTCCAGCTTACCCCGCAGCATCTTTCTGACGATGATAATCTCTGCGTGCTTATCATTACTTCATTCTGTTCATTTAGTCATGTTCTATATTATTTAAGAAATACTTATTTCATCATGTTTTCTTTCTTTCTTTCTTTTTTCTTTCTTTCTTTCTTTCTTTCTTTCTTTCTTTCTTTATTTATTTATTTAAATATGTTATTTTATAATACATATAGTTTTTTCAAATGTGGTTTATTGTTGGTATATAAAAATTGACCCAAATTTATGTGATGTTGTGTTGTCCTAAGTTTTCGACTCGGATATCATCATCAGGGTGAGAAAATAAGACGTTCTTTGTTGTCTTTCTTTTACTGTCTTTAAGGTACAAAATAATGGTTTACTCCGTTACACTTATAAATCTCTCTCTCTCTCTCTCTCTCTCTCTCTCTCACACACACACACACACACACACACGTATATACTCTTGTCTTTCTTTCACCATACTATCAGTTTTGGACCCACTAGAGTGACTGGGTGTAATCGATTTCTGTTTGTCCCTCATGTTAGGGCATTTGCAGTGGTGTGCAGTAATATGAATCTATTTTTGGGATGCATGATGAAATTTGGTTGGCCTTGAAAAATATTGCGTCTTCCGTGATTACATCAGATTTTTATCACGCCCAGACACTATTGTCTAGACTGTCGATTAGTTGTTCTACGGCTATTGTCTGCGATGTACGTTACGCTTAGGAAGAGTACGAAAATTACAGAAACACACGGGCAAGCCTTACAGAGAGATCGCGGGTATTGTTGGTGTCATCTGTCAGTCATGTCATCAAAGCGAAGAAAACACTGGATCCATCACTCCAAAATTTAAAGGATAATGTAGTCAGAAGAGAAAAAAAAAAACAATGCCAATAGACGACGTATACGTGATCAGGGAATGTGTGAAAGATCCCAGGAAGAGATAACTGGTTTTGTTTCAATTAGTTTGCACAAGGGCATGTACAAGGGTATGCACAAGGGTATGCACAAATGCATACACATTTTATTGTATTTCCGTACATTCACTTTTCCTTAAACATATAAAAATTTAATGCATTTTGATGTGGGATATTTTTATATTTAGGGAAAATAGTCTAGCGGATTAAAGTGTTGGTACGTGAATTTGGTAACCTAGTAATTGCGAGTTCAAACTTAGGAGTATGTATTTGAACTTAGTAGAAACGGGACGAGCAATAACTAAGCAGTAACTTGACTGCTTAGTTACTGAAACGAATATGGATCTACATAGAGATGAGTTGGGATAGAAGTATATACACATGGAAATGGATTAAATCCGGCATATTTTTAATATGCAAGTTCGAATCCAACAAAAACACGAACAGAAAAAAAGGCATATACTCTAATATGAATATCAATTAAAAAATAACGTTTAATCAATATATATATATATATATATATATATTAAATGTATATGTAAGAAAGCTAGTTATGGAAACATAAGGAAGAAAATTCTGTTATTTTTCCAAGTGAGGAAAATTTGCTTCCCTTGAAAGTGTTAGGGCGCCGCTCCTATTTGACTACAAATGGACTGTTCCCATTGCTATATAGAGCAATGGTGGATTCTCTACAGGGAAGTCGCACCGAGTCACTAGACTGACGACTCTACGACACTGTCAGCTCTCTGCCTTCTGGTAGAGGGCGCTCTCTGCTTCCGAGCAGAGAGCAATAACCCAGTCGTGGTTTCGCCGAAGGGTAGAACCACGACTGGGGAAAAATAGACAGACATTTTTTGGCCCGGCTATATGGCCGGGAATACCCACTATAAAATGACCATGTGTCACATCCAGCCTACGTGGGAAGGCTAGTAAATACAGTCGCAGAGAGTCACTAGACTGACGACTCTAGGACACTGTCAGCTCTCTGCCTTCGGGTGGAGGGCGCTCTCTGCTTCCGAGCAGAGAGCAATAACCCAGTCGTGGTTCCGCCGAAGGGTAGAACCACGACTGGGGAAAAATAGACAGACATTTTTTGGCCCAGCTATATGGCCGGGAATACCCACTATAAAATGACCATGTGTCACATCCAGCCTTGCGTGGGAAGGCTAGTAAATACAGTCGCAGAGAGTCACTAGACTGACGACTCTAGGACACTGTCAGCTCTCTGCCTTCGGGTGGAGGGCGCTCTCTGCTTCCGAGCAGAGAGCAATAACCCAGTCGTGGTTCCGCCGAAGGGTAGAACCACGACTGGGGAAAAATAGACAGACATTTTTTGGCCCAGCTATATGGCCGGGAATACCCACTATAAAATGACCATGTGTCACATCCAGCCTTGCGTGGGAAGGCTAGTAAATACAGTCGTAGAGAGTCACTTGAGAGTCTCTAATGAGTTACTGAAGAGTCAATGCGAGTCAGTGAAGAGTTAGTCACACTTCCGGTGGCGTGCCGGAAGTAATCTCGTATACACACGTCTTACGACGGATTGGACTCTTGTATCTTTCTATTGTAAATATTACTAATCACTTCTGTACATACTAACCGTCTTTCCGCGGAATACAACTTATATTCTGATTCTGTTGTTGAGTTATTCATTTATACTTGGCGACATAACAGAAAGTCAGCATTTTAAATAACTACTTAAATTTCATAAACTCTTTCCGTAATAATGTGGGATATTCTCTGGTTTTATAAATAAATCTTTTTAATTACTAACACACAGATTATATATATATATATATATATATATATATATATATATTGATTGATTGATTGATTGTTTAATACTTAGTTTTTTGTCCTAATAGGTTTAGACCAGTACACACTTGTCTTAAAAAGTGTTCGATACAATTATATTGTAGAACTTTTGAATATTTTCCATTTTTCCATATATATATATATATACATATATATTTTCGATTTTTAAACGAGTTATTTCACTACCCAGGTTTCTACCATGAGTGGTGTTTTCAGGCGATTTTTAATAACTGATTTTACCTTTTACGTTTATTCCTTTGTAAATGTGTTTAATTATATTATTTAGATGATTGGACTTTGTATTTATGTATGACAACTTAGTGTTTGTTTTCATGTATGGCGAGACATTTCCAGTTTGCAAATTAAGTTCTACATCTAAATATTGTACCAGTTTATTATTTGTGTCCACTGTAATATCAAAATCTGTGTCCACTGTAATATCAGAATCTAGTAATCTAAGGAATAGAACGCAGAGTATATAATAATTCGTCAAACAAATCAATTAGTCAGTTAAGTGCCATACGTGAAACACGCTTGGGCGATCATGTCTCGAAAGAGACATGACTGACTGGGCAGAAGATTATCCCGCAGTAGGTTGCCATTGCTTTCTGCGGTAGACTGGTTGCCAGTCAAGGCTATAGAACCCAATCTGTTCTGTTATTTAACCCATAACTGGAAGGAAGAGACGGATTAATACCTTTCCCAAGGGTATTTGCGCGTTGGAATTCGAACTCGGCTCTCCGATTTCTTGTTCCGAGCCGATATCCACTGGACCACCACGCACAGCAAAACAAATCAATATGCAATGAAAAAAAAAACATATATGAAGATGCATTAAGAAATTCTGGCCACAAAACATTTTACTATATAATTCTTAACCAAACAGACAAATAGAAAACGAAGCAACAATAGAAAACGAAACACTATCTGGTTCAAAGCACCATTTCATTTAGAAGTAAAGACCAAAATAGGACAAATATTTTTTAAACTAATATTACCAAAAAGAATCAGAATTAAACAAAATTTTCAACAGAAACACAATCAAACTAAGTTATAGTTGCACTAATAATTTAGATAGTTTCATAAAAAAAACAACAAAACACTAGAAACTTAAAAAGCATCGTACAAAACAAAACCACCACCAAGGAATGCAACTGCAGGGACAAAAAATAAATGTCCACTTCAAGGTCTCTGCAACACAAAAGAAATAATTTACAAAGCAGAGGTACATGACCCAGATGGCCAAAACAAAATATATTTGGGCTCAACCAAAGACATCTTTAAGACCAGGTGGTTAAACCGCAAATCTACATTTAAAATAGAAAAATTAAAAAACAATACAAAATTGCGCCTGGAAATTAAAATCAAAATCTGGAAAAGACCCAGACATAACGTGGAGCATTGCAAAAACAGCCAAGCCTTACAATGGTGGAAAAATATGTAGACTGTGCCAAGAAGAAAAATTAGAAATGATGACATACACAAATAAAGACGAACTGTTAAATGAAAGAACAGAAATTATGACTAAATGCATCCACATTAACAAATACCTCATACAACCATAGATGAAAACGTCATAATTCGTTTGAATTTAAACAATGCGCGTTCATAAATGTCTTGCCATATGAACGTTCAAATAAAACACCGTTACAAGAGCGTTCTTAAAAAGAAAAACGGTAAAAGGTAAAATCAGTTATTAAAAATCGCCTGAAGACACCACTCAGGGTAGAAACCTGGGTAGCGAAATAACTCGTTTAAAAATCGAATATATATATTGGAAGCAATCTGATGTCTATCCGTAATGATGAACTGTGATTCAGCGAAACAGGACTGTCCGCGGATGACCATATATATATATATATAATAATAATAATAATAATAATAATTATAACAATATTAATAGTAACAAAAATAATTCTGCTAATACTAGTAATAGTTATACTATATTTAAGTTCGTCTTGAAAAACCTACCGAGAACGAACTCGGAGGGAAAAGGAGGGGAAGTAAAAAAAGAAACAAACGAAGTACATGAACAAAAGTCAAATACTCGTAGGAAAGAAAAAAAAACCCCAAGACGAAAACCCTAACACTAAAGCGCTCAATACGAAAGTAGAGCAACAAAGACAGAAAATCTAAGCAAGAGCCAACAAACCTACCTAGGTTTCACCCTTTCGGCTCGTCAGGGTAAATTGGCTCTTTCTAATTTACCCTGACGAGCCGAAGGGTGAAACCTTGGTAGGTTTGTTGGCTCTTGCTTAGATTTTCTGTATATATATATATATATATATATATATATATATATATTGGTGAGTGATGAATATATCTATATACACACACAGAGCGATGTCATCATGTTATATTTTTAATCTAACGCATGTACATTGTTTTTGATTTCACAGAGTAGGCTCAGGTGGACACTGTCTGTGAGAAAAAGAGCATCATTACGCAGTTCACACTAACAGAAAATTGAAAACAGCATCCTGTACTGCTTGGAATTTGCGCCAGAAACTCCAGTACGAATATTTCAGAGTGTTTAGGTGTCAATCTGAGGACAGTGCAAAAGATTAAGAAAGAGTTGAATGAGTCTAATGGTGACTGTGAAGCAGCCGGAAAATTCCCTCTGATCCATCTGATAAAAACAGAACAACCGATTTGTTGATGTGAGCCTCAAACTCAACACGGAGGCATGTATAAAGTGCTTGAGAAGGCAGTGCAGCTTTAAGCCAAGCGAATGGCCGTTGAAAAATCTTGTGTCTTGCAACAGGTCTCTGAACCATGTCACACAAGAGAATCCAGTTATGGCTGTCAAACAATTTCTGCGGCCACATTCCCTCTTACATCCGGCCACCTAACTATTCAGAGTGCAACTCCCTTGATTATTTTGTACGGTGAGGCGAAGTTGACGGAGAGATTAACAAAACTCCTTGTACCAAAGGCAAGAATTATGGTAGCATGCTCTAACAAACTAGAGGATTGTCTAGAAGAGTTTCAGAAGATTCCGAAGTCGCCTGCTTTTCATGGTTGAAGCCAATAACACTTTTATTGAGTAAATTTACTCTTCAGTATTTCAAAATATTTTTGCGTAATTTTGGTAAACATATCCATTAAAATAAGATGTTATATAATGTGTTATCTTCATTTTTGCGTAATTTAGATGACAACTTATCGTTCGTACCCTATATATATTTATACACATATATCTATACATAAAATGGATTGTTATTACTTTAAATATTAGGCTTTAGTGGATACCCATGTTTGAGTAAAGTTAAAATAAAACGAAGCGTCTATTCAAATAATGGTATCGAATATAAAAACGTTTGAAGTGTTGGGCTGCTGGATCATGTAATTTAAATTGTGTGTATTTTGGCAGCATTTTTTCATTAATGCAGGTTTCATTACCGTTAACGCTCGTTGATAACACGTTCATACTCAAACAAGAAAATAATAAACAGAAACTATAAATCCTCAAAGCAATCTACATTAAACAATGAATACAATCAATTTTGATATTTCCAATAACGTACTCAAATGCCTGTAATCAGATCAGGGACCACAACGCCACTATTTTGTCACTGTCTTCGGCCATCCGCCACAGTAGGGATGGACTTATATTTTCAATTTAATTCTCTTTATTGTTAATAGCTTAAATGTTCTATGTTTACTGTGTGTTAATATTTACTCTTTGATAATGGCTTATGTGAGCCGAAAGCTTAGACCCGATAAAAAAATCCACAATTACTGTGATTTTTTGTTGTCTTTCAACGATATCACCATCAAGTATATCAGGCGGTATGAACGGATCCTACACAAAATTAATAGACAGAACTTGTCTATATTATTCAATGAAACCTGCATTAATATATATATATATATATATATATATATATATATATATATAAGTATGTTTCGGTAGCAATAATGCTGTCAATTATATTTGATTTAATAACTTCCACAAATTCTCTCCATCAATTTTAGATCATTAAATCTTTTAAATGTCCGAATCAGGTGTTTTACGTTATCAGTCAATTTGGAAATGTTCATATTTATACTTATTATTTTGCGAGTACTTTGTGTCAATTCCTGTTCACACAATGAGAAGATGTAACAACAACAACAACAACGACGACGATAATAATAATAATAATAATAATAATAATAATAATAATAATAATAATATTGAAAACAAGAGTTGTGCCAGTGATAGTAGGTGCAATTGAAAACAAGAGTTGTGCCAGTGATAGTAGGTGCACTTGGAATGATAAAAAATGGAACAAAACAACACATTGAAAGAATCCCTGGAAATCCCAGCTTAAGAGATATACAAAAAATTATCTTATTAAGTACAGCCCACACACTAAGGAAAACTTTATCTATGTAATGCTGGGGATGATAGGGAAGATAGAAAAACATGAAATGGAGCCATAACAACACGCCACTACCTGCCTTGTGTCTCCCCGCAGACTTGGTTGGTAGTGAGACCAAAGCAGAAATCGAAATATGATGAAAAATGACACAATAATAATATAATATTTATTGTATATTATTAGGCGATTAAACAAAATAGAATCATGATGAAGAAAATGTTAAAAATAGGAATTTTCGGATACGCCTGTTTCCTTTGTTAACGAAAATATATTTTTTTAATTTTTTGTTTAGAAGGACACAGGCGTGTCCGAAAATTCTATTTTTTAACCTTTTTTCATCATGCTTCTATTTTGCCTGATCGCCTAATAATAATTATTATTATTCTGCCCTTTTCAATTTCTTTCATCGGCCTACTATACCTATAACACTAATAATAATAATAATAATAATAATAATAATTTTAATTTTATATATATATATATATATATATATATATATATATATAGCTGTGTGTGTGTAAACTTGTTAACACTGCACATTAATAATGAATGTAACGCTAAAATAGCAGTAGAAGAATGTCTTACAACGTCGAAAACGGTTGTAGCAATAAAAAGTACTGATTGTAGGACAGAGTAAGATGAAATACGATGAAATGTAAGATAGTTGCTTACTCATGACTATAGTTTCGCCAATTTGGCTGATCAGTCAATAAACGCTTAGGAAATTTTTCCAAAGTGTTACCTGCCTGATGAGCCAAAAAGACAAAACAATAGTAGTAAGTAACTACTTTACATCTGAAAATGGTTGTATATAACACATCACTCAATAAATCCCAGTCCTAACTAATATAACAACAACTTTTAGGCAAAATTTGACTTTATTCATCAACATAGTCTGCTTCTAGGGTATCACTCTGATTCCAACTCTTCTCTAACAATTTGATGCCTTTTTTGTAGAACGATTTGTCTTTGGCCTCAAAATACGCCTCAGCTTTCGATATCACTTCTTCACTGAAACCATATTTATTTCCCTGGAGCATTCTTGTAAGATCTGCAAACAGGCAGTAGTCGCTGAGGGCAAAATCTGGAGAATAGGGTGGATACGGAAGCAATTCGAAGTGCAGTTCATGTAGTTTTGCCATCGTTGAGATCGACTTGTGACATGGTGCGTCATCTTGTTGAAAGATCACTTTTTTCTTCTTCATTTGTTTTCTTGGCAATTTCTTCCTTCAAACGCACCAATAATGCTATATAATATTCGCTATTGATGTTTCTTTCTTTATCAAGATAATCTATAAACAAAATAGCTTGCACATCCTAAAATACAGAGGCCAAAACCTATCCTATGATGTTTGCGTCTTTGGTCGCTTTGGACGGGTTTCACCTGCTGCTTTGCACTCAGCTGACTGCCGATTTGACTCCGGAGTGAAGTGGTAGATCCATATTTCAACCATTGTCACATATTTACACAAAAACTCCTTTTTGTTGTGTTGAAACAGTTGCAAACAACGCTCTGAATCGTCGTCGCGTTGTTGTTTTTGATCAACTGTGAGCAAACGCAGCACCCACTTTGAATACAGCTTTCTCCTTTAAAAATGTTCATGCAAAATGGTGAATACACTGCCTTTTGATATGTTCAACTCCTCTGCTATTTCACGAAACTTCAATTTACGATCGGCCAAAACGAGTTTGTGGATATGTTTTGGTGTTTTCTGGGACGACTGCCGTTTTTTGGGCAACCTGAGCATTCAACATCATTTGTGTCTGTATGACCGCATTTAAAGTCAGCATACCACCTCTTAAACGTTCTTTCCAACGGAGTAGAGTCTTGAAAAACACTTATCAAGCCATTGCTTTGTTTGAACAGTATTTTTCCTATCAGAAAGTAATGCTTTTTCAACACACGAGATTCAGATTTTTCTTTGCTATGAAAATTTGCAACAGCAGCTTCACTTAACTGAAATTTGTAAACTAATAATCCGATTGGGCCCAAATTTTGTCACGTGCCATATGAAGGTTAGTACTTCATAAAAATCATATGGATTTTTAATTAGTTGGCACCATCTATATATCAGGCCAGATACTTATTGATTGCTGTGTTATATATGGGTGAGTATCCACATTGTGTGTGTATGTGTGAATGAGGGAGATAGAAAGAAAGAGAGGGAGGTGTGGGGACGTAAATGTCCCTTCAAAGAGTGGCTAAAAATTGTTTTCTATAACTTTCTATTCTTTATTGTTCTTCGTAGTTTCTTTACTTTCTCAGTTCTGCCATCCACACACACACACACACACACACACACACACACACACACACACACACACACACACACACACACTCATTTGGAAATTAGTTGATTATGCAACCTTGGTTTCAACCTTTCGGTATCTTTAGGCGTTTTATATTCTTCAACCTTTTTTCTTTTCAAACTTATAATAGGGATTTTCAGAACTCACGACTGGAAGTTTAAAATAATTAAAATTTCAAAATAAGTTTTTCAAGAATTGTAAACATTTTCATCCGGGTTTTTATGATATTTTGTTTTTTTTATAAAACTATTTTGTTTCAGATCGCTGACATAAATTGTTCAGCCTACCTGAAAATTGATGAGTTTCTACAACCTTTATTAATTAAATTTTGCGATCAGCCAAGATCAGGGTAACTGAAGTCTAGTTCGCATCTATATAATCGTGTAATACTACAACTAGCCCTACTTCTAGCTGAGATATATACAGGGGTTTATTAGATAACAATTGGGACACTCAATTTAACATTTACACAAATAGCGTATTCTTATTTATAGACGTTTAGCACTGAAAACCCGTTTTCTTTTTTATGAGACAGCCATCTTGCAAAATGGTTGCCATTTTGTTTTTCAACGTGAGTACCGTACTTTTCTGAGAGAATGGGTGCTGGAGCAAATGTATACTAAATTTGGAGCTTGTACCATAAAGTGAATTATTCTTGTGGGATACGGACTTAATCTGCCTCACTATTCTCAGTTTTGTCATCCATGTGCACAAGCTTGTTAGGTTGGTTACTCGCTGTTACGTTCTACTGTTTTTGCCCTTGGTATGTTCTGTGAGTGTCAAATTCTTCAAGCTGTCTACCCCCAGTAAGTATTTTAAAAATTTATCTAATAAAACTAAGTATTTGCTCTCGCAATAAATTTGCATATTTATCAAATTTTTAATAATCAAATGTTATTAAAGGACTTTTGTACAACTAAGAAAATTTTAAAAATTAAAAAGAAATCTGGTTAGTGTTGTAACAGACAAAAGACAATGTAACACAGAAACCCAAAGCTACATAAGAATAGCGAAAAATGTCTTCGAGAAACCACGTAATGTACTAGGATAAAGAAAAATATTGTTAGAAAAAAAATGGGATAAACTCCAGTGTAATATTTAATACATGTCGTTGTCAACTTACGACCACGATTGTTTATGACCAACATTTAGTAAATCGATCTGGTCGTATATCGGCCTGTAATTAATTTTGCGATCTTTAGCTGTTATTTTATATATATATATATATATATAAAAACAAAAACTTTTTACTGTTTCTTTACGGTTAATACCATTTGTATAATTTCTTTACGGATTAGTTTTGTTTCTTATTTTTACGTACGCCGGGTAAAAGTCAAACACTGCATACTATAGTAACGTTGCTTTAATATTGGCTGAACACATTTTAACCACATTAAACATTTATTCTGTAGATGTCAAGCATCCGTAATTACTTCATCCAAACTGTCAACAAACTTACGAGCAGTTTCCTCATCTGCACTCGCAGATTCTGTATCCGATATGACATTAGATGCTGGACAATTTTTTTTTTATAAGCATTTCACCCCGAGCAAGGCATGTCACTGCCACTACTGCGCAGGGGGCTACATAGAGTGGAGAAGGATGGTTAAATATAGGAAATGTCAGAGGGTGGGTGATAGGCGGGTAAGGATACCGAGAATGGTTAAATATAGGAAATGTCAGAGGGTGGGTGATAGGCGGGTAGGGATACCGAGAATGGTTAAATATAGGAAATGTCAGAGGGTGGGTGATAGGCAGGTAAGGATACCGAGAATGAGGGTTGGGTAAATGAGAGTGTTCTGAGATTAATTTGGGAGTTAGTGTGAGAGGAGGTGTCTATTGACCCTACATTTAAACACCTGGAGATTGTAGCTGTCGGGAAAGCAGATTTGTGGAAGGGAATTCCACAGGAGGAAGTGCGAGAAAAGAAGCTGTTGGAGTAGAATTTACGGTTACATATTATCTGTTTAACTGTAAAAGGGTGGGACCTAGTTGCTAATCTAGTATCTCGTGTAAATTCGTGCTTAGGCGGCACCAGTGATCTAAGTTTATCGGAGCAGAAGCCATGAAAGTACTTTTAGAAGAGGCACAGGGAAGCCACATCACGCCGGTGAGAGAGTGGTTGCAGCCGGTCTGCCAAGTCAGTATCAACCACGTTACAGATCCTCCTTTGTATTTTGTCAAGAAGCCCAAGGAGAGCAGCAGGGGCACCCGACCAGACAAATGAAGAGACTTAAAAATAACTGGTATGTAGCTCGACTGACGCATGCGAAGAATACTACTGGCAGAATATGTGAGCAACAAGGAAGTGAAATAAGAAAACTTATACTTACAATCAGAAGAGCAGGGAAATATTTTTGTGGCACAAAACGAGAAAAGAAGGTTCTGCGAATTTAATATTTACAAGACATAAGAAGCAGGAGGAAACAGTGAATAACTTACTTAGTAAATTTGTGTGAAGGGAACATAGAGGGATGATAAAATATAAACAACAGAGTAGCAAAAGACGGGAAGTTGTGGAGAGACCTAATCGCTCACGTGCTGAAATGACTTGGCACATAAAATAAGATTGTGAGAAAAGTTAAGTAAGTTGATGATTTTGGTGTCATGGATATAAGAACATTTATTAGGCTTCATTCAGTCAGATACATGGCTATGCCAGACAATCTAACGAATAATGAAATCCTTAGCAACGTTTTGCGAGACTTGCTAAAAATTGTTTTTTTTTTTAATTTTTTCGCACACGAATTTCACGTTATGTATTTGTAGAATTCTTTCATTTTTGCTTTCTTTTCTGTCGTTTAATCATGCATTGTGGTGCACTGGATATCAGCTCGGAACGAGAAATCGGGGAGCCGAGTTCGAATTCCAGTTGAATTTCTTGCATTCACTTACGCGCAAATACCCTTGGGAAAGGTATTAATCCGTTTATTGCTTCCAGTTATGGGTTAAATAACAGGACAGATTGGGTTCTATAGCCTTGCTCGGCAACCAGTCTACCGCAGAAAGCAATGGCAACCTACTGCGGGATAATCTTCTGCCCAGTCAGTCATGTCTCTTTCGAGACATGATCGCCCAAGCATGTATCATGTATGGCACTTAACTGACTGAATCATTCTCAATTTATTTTTCTATTTCTTTCTTTGTCATGTGCGCTTTTCTTTGCGCCTCTGTTTCAGGCATCTCGCTCGCAGACATACTTAATGCCCCCGATTCAGGGTCATTTCCGGGGCATTTTTAATGTTTTTGAACTCAGGTCCATTCAGAAATTCATTTTTCTTTACATCCAACACACATTCCTAAGAGATAGCTTAAATGAACAAACAGAAAGATCTCCCTACCCGCAGACATAATCATCAGTGTCTATATTGTCTGTACATTGCAAAAGCATAATTTACACCTTAAAAATAGCCTGCACACACACACACACACACACACACACACACACACACACACACACACACACACACACACACATCTATATACAGTTAGATCAGTAAGTATGTAACCTGACATGCAATTATTATCTGATTTTTCTGTAATTTTACAGTATTATGCTAGTGTTATATATATATATATATATATATATATATATATATATATATATATGGTGTATTCAGAAGGAATAATTAAAAAAAACACCTTTACCATGTTGTTTCTAACATAAAAACATCAGACAAAGTGTTTGTTAAATCTGACAAAACATCTAACTTCAACAAAATTACCAATAAGGATTAAACCACTTTAATTAAAAACAAGTTAACAAAAGATTATAAAACGGCAAAGAATAACTCACTTAAGTTAGTTGAAAAGATAAATACAACAAGCAAAACAATTACTGAAAAACTTAAAATTAGTGGCAAAGTTAGTAAATGTTGTATTAAAGCAGCTTACATAACCTTAAATGATTACGAACCTAATTTTGAAACAAATCTGCCCACTAGAATCATTAACCCAACTAGGCCAGAAAATGGTAAAATCAGTAAAATTATTCTAAAAAGAATTAACAACCAAATCAAACAGAACCTTGGATTACTACAGTTGACTAATACAACTGATGTGATATATTGGTTTTGCAATATAAAGGATAAAAACAACTGTTTTGTAATCCGTTTTGACATAGTTAACTATTACCCGTCAATTTCCAAAGATTTTTTCACCTTGGCACTGAAATTTGCCACAAATAATTTGGACTTAACTAAGGATGAATATAATATTATACATCTGTTCTTATAATATCAGACATCTGTTCTTATAATATCAGACATCTGTTCCTATCCACAATCAAGAACAATGGATAAAAAGTAATTCTGACAACCAATTTGACATCACAATGGACACGTGTTTATTTGCTCTATACAACCTCACCGCACACTATGACATAAAAACCCATGACATAGGGCTATGTAGGAATGATGGACTTATGAGAGAAGGAAATTCCATACATTTTAAAACCGATAAAATAAGAAAAATAATCTATAGGGAATTCAAGTCTAAACCTAAAAGTAGTTAACTTCCTCGATGTAACCCTAGACTTAGTAAACGATACTTATCAACCATACGTAAAACCTAATAAATATCCATTATACATCCACCCAAAGTCTAATCAATCCCCCAAGTATAATCAAGCATAAACCTTCATCCATAGGATATAGAATTAGTAAAAACTCTTCTAGTGAAGTATTATTTTACAAACGTAAAGGTTTTTAAAATAATGCCCTAAAGAATAGTGACTACAAAAACCAGGATATCAAATACATAAAAATTATAACAATAACAGGAAAATAGAAATAAAAAAATCATTTGGTATACACCCACTTTTAACCAAACAGTTAGCACCAAGTTAGGGCTGAAGTTCCTCAATTTAATTAAGAAACATTCCCCTAATAATAACCCTCTAAGTGATTTTTTTAAAAATAAAAATACCCTTTAGATTAAATTATGGTTGTACAAATAATATAAAAAATAATTAAAAATCATAATAATAAAATCTCAAATCAGCACGTAATCCAAAATAACAATAGCTATCCAAATAAAGACAACAATAGTAAAAACTTATGTAATTGTCGAAATCCTAATAATTGCCCACTGGAAAATAGGTGTCTAATAAATTCTATTGAGTACTAATGTAATATAACATCAAATAAAAGCCCAACTATTAAAAAAGATAATATTGGATCTACTACAAACACTTTTAAACAGCGTTGGTATATGCAATTAACTACCTTCAAAAACAACATGTACCGAAACCAAACATCTATTTCCACGTATTTTTGAAAGTTATAGGATACAAACAAAGCCCCAAAGTACAATGGAAAATTTTTGAAAAAACAAGAATTTGTAAGTTGTTCTACGATACCTGCCTTCTGTGCCCGATTGAAAAGCTGCAAACTTTAAGATTCCCTAAAAATAAAGAACTACTGAACCGTAGAGATAAATTGGCCGTTTTATGTAAACATCGAAAATATTTCTCTTTAAAATTTACCCACGTCTATTGAACAGGTGAAGAGGCTCATCCCTTGTTTCCTGTTTAGGATGTGGTTTCCGGTTTTTCTCTTTTCCAATCTTTTCACTCTTTTTTTTAATTTTATTATTTTTTTTGTCAATTGGAGTAGATAGACTAAACTATCGCCCGGTACACACTCCACCCACGTCTATTGAACAGGTGAAGAGGCTCATCCCTTGTTTCCTGTTTAGGATGTGGTTTCTGGTTTTCTCTTTTCCAATCTTTTCACTCTTTTCCTTTATTATTTTTTTTTTTTCAATTGGAGTAGATAGACTAAACTATCGCCCGGTTCACACTCCACCCACATCTATTGAACGGGTGAAGAGGCTCATCCCTTGTTTCCTGTTTAGGATGCGGTTTCCGGTTTTCTCTTTTCCAATCTTTTCACTCTTTTCCTTTATTATTTTTTTTTCAATTGGAGTAGATAGACTAAACTATCGCCCGGGTCACACTCCACCCACATCTATTGAACAGGTGAAGAGGCTCATCCCTTGTTTCCTGTTTAGGATGTGGTTTCCGGCTTTCTCTTTTCCATTCTTTTTACCCTTACGTAGCCCCCTGCGCATCAGTGGCGTTACCGCCTTGCTTGGGGTGATATGATTAAAAAAAAAAAATAAAAATTAAAAATTATTTGACTAAAATAAATGACCCACACAATACTTAATTAGTCTTCTTAACTACAATATTCCTTAGTATACCATGATTATTTAATCCTAGTTCTAAACCTAACCTAAACATTCCAGATCCTTTACACATGAGGTAGTACTAAAAAACTATTGAAATTTGATTAATTTCAATGTTTCATTTATAACGTATGCTCCAATGTAAATTAAAAATTATTTTATTAAAATAAATGACCCACACAATACGTAATTGGTTTTCTTAACTACGATATGACTTATCATACCATAATTATTTAATCCTGATTCTAAACGAAATATTCCAGCCCCTTTACTAATAAAGTAATACAAAATCTAATTTTAAAAAAAACTAAGATCCAACCTGTTGTTAAAAATTATTGTCTACCCATTTAAATAATGTATGTTTCCACAATGTATCTTACCCAGACAAAATAGTTATCTTTAAAATTTAATCAATTACAATGTTTCATTTATAACTTATGCTCCATGAAAGATTATCTACTAAAATATATAACCCACACAATACCTAATTAGTTTTCTTAACCACCATATTATTTAGTATATCATAATTATTTAATCCTAATTCTAACCTAAATATTCCGACTCCTTTATTCATGAGATAGTACTAAATCTAATATATATAGAGGGAACAATGAGTATATTGTTGTCATTTTTATATTATTTATGTCGTGCAAACATCTTTACGTGTTCTTTCATTTTCTTATAATATATAATATTGTAAATCGCCTGAAGACACCAGATGGTAAAACCTGGGTTGCGTAATATAACTAGTTTACAAATGGAATATATATATATATATATATATATATATATATATATATATATATATATCCGAGTGAGTATAGAATGAGGAGAGAAAAAAGAAAATTTTTTTCCGTCCAAAACATTAATTTAAAACAGTGATCGATATATGGTGTATAGAGCAGTGAATATTTATTATAAATTATGTTTTAGAACATGTACATAATTTCTTCTATATATGTCCTCTTCCCTACCCTTCTAGGGAAGAGGACATATAATGAAGAAATTATGTACATGTTCTAAAACATAATTTATAATATATATATATATATATATATATAGAGAGAGAGAGAGAGAGAGCGTGATGTGTATATTGCTATCATTTTATATTTTTAATTTTGCGCAAACGCGTTGTTTCCTTTTGATTTTGTGAACTGCATAGTATGGTAGGGTCAGTTGGGCACCGTCTGTGAGAAAAAAAGCATCATTACGCAATTCACAAAGTAGTGATATAATACTTTTATAAACCATTGTAATAATAATAATAATACATACATACATATATATATATATATATATATATATATATATATATATATATATATATATATATATATAATTTATAAAAGATTTTAGATTATTACAATCACCGCGTTTTGATGTTATTATCGCGAATTGTCAGACCCAAATGGTACAACAGTTGGTTCTCAAAATATTCGGTATATCTTAATTTAAAGGTAAAAATCCCTTGTAACGTTTCTAAAAATGAATTATATACGTCGGTTTCAATCTAGCGTTTTTTTATTTTTTTAATTATTTTAAAATCCTTTCTATCGTGATTTCTCCTTTTTTCTTTCCTTCTTTTTGTGTATTTCCCTCTTCTGTTAAGTTTATCAAATTTTTCCTATTTCTATATTTATATTTTTAATTTTAGTATTTTTAACTGTTTAACAATATTTTTAAAGCATTAATTTTTAAAATAATAGTAATAGTAGTTGTTTTTTTTTCAATTTTTTTTTTGTACCGTAAATATATACCGGTATATTTGAAATTAAATTTCATAGTTGAATTTTTTCATGGTTTTCTAAGAGAAGAGTTAGATAGTTTGAAACGCTATTATGAGAAATGGTGTCAACATTTATTTCTCGTGATTCGGTATTTCCTGTTATTGTATCCCTTTGTCCTTGCCTTTTCTTTTCTTGCTTTCCGTTCTGTTTTTTCTGTTTCCATTTTTTCTTTTTTTCTCTATTTTCTTTTTCAACTTTTTTTCTCTTCTTTGCATTAATCAATCGTCTATCTCTTCTTTATCCTCGCTTTACTCTTTCTTTGGGGTTCTTTTTCGAATGAGCGAGAAATTTTCGTAAATAACCGTTACAAATGTCTGTTCTAATATGGACATGTGAGCGTCTATATAAAATTAAATAAACAGAAAAGGAATTTTTGGGTGGAGATATTTTGAGAACCAACTGTTGTACCATTTGGGTCTGATGAGTCGCGATAATAACATCAAAACGCGGTGAGATATGTATTACCCATTGTAATAATCTAAAATCTTTTATAACTTATATTACTCTGTTAAATTAAATAAACGAATTTAACATTGAGTTCTCTTAAGTTCGTCCCTATTGGAATTTACCTGGATTACATACGAAGTGTACTATGTTATATATATATATATATATATATATATATATATATATATATATATATATATATAGTTAAATAAAAAGAAGACAAGAGGAAAACTGTAACGCGTTTCTTCCTGTGAAATGGGCTTTATTCCAAATTACGTATCTATAAACAAACTATATATTGGCAACTATAAAAAAACGCTCACAAATCATTCAAAAAGATTAACAGAAAATTTTTAGTTTCAGAATTCCTTCATGCGTTGTGCAATGTCACGAGATGTTAAAATGAAAGGAATTTAAGCGTTTCTTTGGAATTTATAGTATGTTTGTTAGTCTGTTTTACTATCATTTCCATAAGAAAAGGTGAGATTGGGAAAAAACAGGAGCGTAAATCGATATTTTGGTAGTGCTGGATGACGGCGATCTCGAGAATTTTCCTCCTGAATAAATTGCTTACTCTTTTTATTAGTGTGGCATTTTTAAATCGAAATTGTGGTCGAATTTATCTCTATGAATCCCTAATGTATTCGTTAGATTATTAGATTGTTTATTTATAAATACGTAATAAAGGTCATTTCGTCTTTTTGCCTTGATAATGACCATCACAGGACGAAACGCGTTGGCTAGTTCAATACATGTTTTCTCTTGTCTTTTATTTATTTAACCATCCTGTCATTACTCTCAGTTCATAACTGAGTATATTTTTACACACACACACACACACACACACACACACACACACACACACACACACACACACACATATTTATATAATTCCAGGTGAAGAGGACTCAAGGTTTTATTATTTTGAGTGCCCTGGAATTTATTTTATTATGGACAGTGCTCAATATAATGAGTATTATAGAGCTTCATATAATTATATAGTTATGAATTAATTGTACATTGCAACACGGAAATTTCTGTTTCAGAGATAGATTCTCAGACAACAAATATTTACAGCTGGTTGTGCAGATGGTTTTGCAAGTATTTGCACAGCCAAAATCAACATTGCCTGATGATGGGAATTCTATCTCGAACAACTTCCGTGTTACTGTACAATTAAATTAATTGATAACTATATATATATATATATATATATATATATATATATATATATATATATAAGCAGTTTATTATGCCCAATGTTAATCACAACGTTTAGGTCAACCCCTGGTATGGTTCTTAAGCACTTTTCAACAGTGCCGCATGCTGTGATTGTCTTCAGCTACTACTCTCAATTTTAATTCCAAATTTTTCTTTCTTTCTTTCTTTCTTTCTTTCTTTCTTTCTTTCTTTAAGACTAACTAAAATCATGACCCTTTGCCACTTCATCCATTTGTCTTCTCCAACATTTCCGTTTCCCGTTCTTTTAAGAGATAATTTTTCATTTAAAGCTTTCTACTCAGCAGTGAATCAAATTTATAAATAGTTCTGTAACTGTGTCTGCTTATATAAACAAAATTTAGAAACGTTCTTTCATAAACTTCTTGTTGTTTGGTCTGATACCACATTGGAAGTCATATTCAACTAAATAGAAATGTTGAAGAAATAAAATTTAAACAATTTTACAACTCAGTGAACAGAGAAACAAACCAACATATTTTGACCATAGTTATATGTTAAAGATCACACTGAATAGTGTACATTAGTGTTATTTCTTTTCTTCTCTGATAATTCATCATGACAAACACTTATTCATGACTAACCACGCTGTTAAAATTGGAGTATTTTTAAATAAAAATAAGGGATTCAAAGTTAATATTGACGGCTTGAGACACATTTGATTCAGGCAAACCAAGATGGCTTCAAAACCACAAGAAATACGAACATTTTCCTTTTTCAGACTAATTATATCACTCTAATAAAAGATATAAAACTTAATCATATCATAAATAAATCTGATTATTTTATCTGTGAAGCATTTATGAAAAAAATTACACGTTTAAGCATAACATAATAAGAGTCACTCACTATATATTCAGTAATGACGTGTGAACTTCAAACACTGATAGATCATTTCTCTCAGGCATGCAGAGACTTTAGGCTGACCATTAGCTTGAAAAAAAAAAAGAAGCGTCCTGGGTCAAGGTACCGCAGCACCACCGGTCATTTTCATCAATGACTATAAGCTGGATGTGGTCCATCAGTTTACCTACCTTGGCTCTATCATCACTGACAACCTCTTCCTGGACACAGAGTTCCACAAGAAAATTGGGAAGCCAGCCACAACCCTTCCACGCCTCACAACTCGTGTTTAAAGAGAATCCAAGCTGACAGTGAAGACAAAGATGGCATTGTAGAACGTGTTTGTCATCAGTACACTGCTCTATGGCAGTGAAGCATGGACCACGTACGCCAGGCAAGAGAAGCGTCTGAACACCTGAACATATTCCACGTGAGAAATATCCGACGTATATTTGGAATCTCATGGCAAGACAAAGTGCCCAACACTGAGGTTCTGACTCGAGCCGGTCTGCCTACCATGTTCATATTCCTTAAACAGCGCAGACTCCGCTGGCTAGGCCATGTCCACCGCATGCCAGGCGGTCGTATTCCAAAAGACCTTCTGTATGGAGAGCTGGCCTCCGGAAGAAGACCCACTAAGCGGTCACAACTACGGTATTGTGGCATCATAAAATGTGATATGAAAGCTGTGAGCATCAACACAGAGTTATGGGAGAGCGTAGCAATCAACCGGTTCAAATGGAAAGGAACCCTGGCCCAACAACTTAAACCAAGGGAGGAGCAACTAACAAGTCACCATGGAGAGGCAGGTTCACAGACAGACCAGAAACAAAGCATAAATGCAGCCTCTGCAACAAAGACTGTCACTCCCGTATCGCTTTCTATAGTCACAGACGCCGATGCTCCAAGCAAGTAAACAACTAGGGTGCTACCCATGGTCAACCCTGACCGACGGAGGCCTACTACTACGTGTGTCTAAGATAGTATCTATATCTGAAGTCTATTTGCGGATATGTTATCGTAAAAGAGAAACGGTTCATTGTAGCAAGAATATTGTTAACGCTACAACATTAAAATGCTTTAAGAATAAAGAAATTTCCAATCCTATTTGAAGCTTAATAATAATCGTCTGGTATTGTTTCACTTCCAATAATCTTTAATTTATGGATCTTGTTTAGGCACCTCGAGGTGGCGTAATGGTTGGCAAGCTGGCCTCGCTAGAATCATTACAATTGAGTAGTGAATTCAATCCTCCCTTGGTGTCCTATACTTTCGGCCTTGTGACATGTTTAAGCTGCCCTTAGAAAATCCATATAAAGATGTTGTTTCTCACGGGAGATAACTCTAGTAATAATAAATACGATTCATTGTGTAGTTTCTCTTATTTGGTTACGAACCACTGTAATATAAAATCTATAAAAACCAAGTAACTTTACAGCCAGCTTAATAGACGCCAATAGAGGCCTTAAAACTCTTCCCTTTTTTTGTAAAGAGCTTATTCTTTGGTAAATACATTATTGATAACACTCATATTTGTATTTATTTATTTTTAATCATCTTACCCCAAGCAAGGCATTCCACTGCCACTATTGCGCATGGGGCTACATAGGGGAAGGTAAAGAGAAGGAGTGGTTAGACATAGGGAATGTCAGGAGGAAGGTGACAGATGAGTAAGGATACCGAGGATGAGGGTTGGGCAGATGGGAAGAGTGTTTGATAGAATGGGAGCAGGTTAGTGTGTTAGGAGGTGTCTATTGACTTTACATTTAAACTCCTGGAGATTGTAGCCGTCGGGGAAGCAATCGTTTGGAAGAGAATTCCACAGTCGGGAAGTGCGAGGAAAGAAACTGTTGGAGTAGAAGTTACGGCTGCATTTTATCGGTTAAAACATGAAACATGATTGTAATTTTTTATACTTCTAGTAAACATATCTATCTATCTATCTATCTATCTATCTATCTATCTATCTATCTATCTATCTATCTATGTCTCCAGGATTACGATAGACAGAAAGTAAGTTAGTTCGATCATTACTTGAGTGCCCTACTAATATGGCTTTGTAAGGTAAGATGAGCTAAAATTTATTTATTATATATGCAAGTGCACGCACATTCTCAACCACACATATATTCACTTATGTCATGGCCACACTTCGGTTCCGAAAAAGTCTTGGTCCCTCTTGCAATTCATCAATGGAGGTTCTTTCGTAAACCAAATCTGAACGAGCAAAACCTTGGACAGTAGGGACACTAGAAGTTGGTGGTTGTGACGAATGCCCCCAAAATATACCGGGATGCAGTTGTCTATATATATATATATATATATATATATATATATATATATATATTGTCATCCGCAGACAGATCTCAGCTCATCAGTACGGTTAGACTCCGATTGCTTTTTTACCCAGGATTGAAACCCGACCGAAATGGCGTCAGTCGGCGATTCTACCCCTGGGCTATGGGCGTTCGGCGGAAGTAGGCATACTTTTTAGCGCATATCATTATACGCGCCCAATAGCTAGAGCGCCCTAATTCATTTAACTGAATGAGCGATGCGTACATGCCAGAGTAGCTACTGTTTATCAAAGTCTACTATTTTTCCAGAGTGCTCAATCAGGGTGTGAGAGCGTAAATATTGTCATATATATATATGTGTGTGTGTGTGTGAGAGAGAGAGAGAGAGAGAGAACGGGAGAAGAGACTTTTTGGTTGAGCTCATTGCTCTTTGGTGGTATTTTTATCAGTCAAAATGATGAATGTCACAGAAAAAAAGTAATTTCGATGGTCACAAAGCAAAGAAATATCGACAAAAATCAAGAAAAAGCGTTTGAGATTGTAAATACAGAATTCGAAGTAGTTTCAGGTCAATAATGGGAGCTATTTAAAACAGAAAACAAAATCAATCGTTAAAATAAAATCAATGCAAGATTCTACCATTTGAAAGCATGAAATTATATTCCAACAATTATTGAGATCAAATCTGCAAAACTATTGATCGATAGAGTTGTTATTAATGCTTGAAAATGAAAGAGACTCCTTGGATAAATCGGATGAGGAAATCGAAAGAGAGGAAATAAGAATATGGAAAAGAAGGCCCAGAATTATGGCAGAAAAGAAACGTCTGATCAGATGTTGATTCTGCTTTATAAAGTTTAAAAAGAGCAAAGTTTACAAAAGGTTTCATGTTAATAAGGAAAAATCATGTCAATAAAATATAAACGTCAATTAGATCACTCCTACAGCCGTAAGTTCAATTCACATAGGAAGTACCATTATTGTGTCAAATGGACTTGCGTTTACTAAATTTCTGCAAGCCAAAGAACATAATAATCATAAATAATCTATGAAGGATAGAAAAAAATTAATTTTGGTTTTGTTTTGTTTAATAGCATATCAACCTGTATATGATTGTTTTTTTATTGCCTTAATCTAAATCGAAATATTCAATCTTTATAATTAATTCAAGGGAATGAGATTATTTCTATATTTCTTTTAACAAATAATTGGTTTCTTCTTACAAGAATTGAGATTAATCCTAGCAAATTGTTTTTTCCCAGACAATGTATGCCATATCTTTAATTTTACTATAAAATGTATTGTTAGTCATTTTATTATAAACTGTAGTGTTGGTTATTTTCTATAAAAATGTGTTGCTGGTATTTTTACTATAAAAATGCATTTTTATACTTTCTTATTTCGGATACTTCAAGTTTTTTCTTTTATCTTTGATAAGATTCTCCAACATTCGTTGCCATACTGAAAGACAGACATCACACAATAATCCAGTACTCTCTTCTTTGTTTCCAAAGAAATTTTCTTGTCTCTCAATACTCGCTTCAGCTTTTGGAATGCATCCTTGGCCATGCCAATACGCCTTCGGATCTCAGTATTGCACTTTCCGTCCCCTGTTAGAACACTTCCCAGATATTTTCCTGTCTCTCAATACTCGCTTCAGCTTTTGGAATGCATCCTTGGCCATGCCAATACGCCTTCGGATCTCAATGTCGCACATACTGTCCTCTGTTAGAACACTTTCCAGCTATTTAAATTTCTGTACCTGCTTGATTTTAGTATCCTCGGTGTGAAGTTTGCATTTTGGGCTCCTCATGTTAATGATGACCATTCATGAGTTATTCGTGTAGTTCATATCTGGTCATTTCTTTTCGCTTCCTTTAGCTATCTTCTGTAGGAGGTCTTGCAGTTTTATTTCCGTGTCTGCTATCAACACTGTATCATCTGAGTATCTTATATTGTTTAGATTATAGCCACTTAGGACAAATCCTGGCAGGACTTCTAGATCTCTCAGAATTGCCTCGCTGTATAGGTCGAATAGATCCGGTGGAAGACATAGCGTTGTCTTACACTCTTTTCTATCTTTGTATATCTGTTGAACTCGTTTCCTGTCCATATGCAGGTGGTTTGCTGCCAGTACCGGCTCTTTATTATTCTTATGTCTTTCCCAAAGATATCAAGGTTGTTGAGCATCTCTGTCAAGTCTTTATGATGTATTAGTCGAATGCATTTGTGTAGTCTATGAAACACAGGTACACGTTTTGCAGAATTTGTATTGCTCTTACTGATAATTTTCAGAGTATAAATATCGCGTTCCTTGATTTAGTGTTCTCGATGAAACCGCACTGTTCTTGTCCTATTTCTGGTCTTATTCTGCTGTGCACTCTATTCACAAGGATTCGGATGATGAGTTATGTTACTCATTAAGCTGATTGTTTGGTGGAGTTCACATTCCTTTGCGCTTGGCTTCTTAAGCAGTGCTATGAAAATCTACCTACTTAGGTATATCAATAATGTTGTAGATTTCATTGATTATTTTTGTAATTTTGTCTACGCCGAAATCATCTAAAGCTGTCAGTATTTCTATTTCAATGCCGTCTGGTTCTGTTGCTTTTTTCTGTTCCTTTTCGCCAGTGCAGCTTCCATTTCGGTTTTTAATATTTCCGATCCGTCGGTATTTCCGTGTATTGTTGCTATCTCTCGTGGATGAGATCTCCTATATATTCTTCCCATCGCTGAAGTATTTTATCTTTCCCTTAATATGAACGTTCCATCCTTGAATTTTATAATCCTGTTTATGAGCTTGTTTTTGTCATGTTAATTCTCTTACGTTTTATGCATTTTTCTTTTATTAGTCATGCTCATTCTCTCTATTTCTGCACATTCGTCGTTGAGCCATTCCTCTTTATCCTGTCTGCATTTGCTTCTTATTTCCTCGTGTAATTTTTTTTTATTCTGTTCCATGTCTTGGTATTGTTTTCTGTCTCTTTTGCATCATGTCGAGAAACTCATCTGTAGTCCACTCATTTTTCTTTCTACGTCTGTTTTGCTTTGGAATGATGTAGTTTGCTAATGTCACTAATGCTTCTTGTGTATTCCATTTAGAGTTTCTGTTTCTGATTTGTCCCTCGTAATTTTTCACATTGTCAGTGTATTTTTTCTGCAGGTTGGGGTCATTCACGAGTCTGTTGTATTGCAGTCTTGGTGCTACACTAGGCTTCTTTAATCTTTAAAATATACTTAGGTTGCATATAACCGGGAGGTAGTCGCTTCCACAGTACTTGGACTAGTTTTGCAATGAACAACTGCATTCCTGTTGAACTTATCAAAATTGGTTTGGATGAATTCTTTTTCGGTAAATATCCCCTATATATATATCACAGCTTTTTAAATTATTCAAAGAACTAGATTTTGATATTACAGTGGACACAAATAATAAAGTGGTATAATATTTAGATGTAGAACTTAATTTACAAACTGGAAATGTTTCGCCATACATGAAAACAAACACTAAGTTATCATACATGAATAAAAAGTTCAATCATCCAAATAATATAATTAAACCCATTTACAAAGGCATAGAACACAGACTATCTAATAATTCGTCAAACAAATCAATATTTACTGAAAATATAAATATATATGAGGATGCACTAAGAAATTCTGGTCACAAAACCATTTTACAATATAATTCTCAACCAAACAGACAAAGCAAAACAATAGAAAACGAAACATTATCTGGTTCAACCCACCATTTAATTTAGAAGTAAAGATCAAAATAGGACAAATATTTTTTAAGCTAATAGATAAGCACTTTCCAAAAGAATCAGAATTAAACAAAATTTTCAACAGAAACACAATCAAACTTAGTTATAGTTGCACTAATAAATTAGTTTAATAAAAAAACAAAACGTCAGAAACTTAAATAGCATAGTACAAAACAAAACCACCACCAAGGAATGCAACTGCAGGGACAAAAAATAAATGTCCACTTCAAGGTCTCTGCAATACAAAAGAAATAATTTATAAGGCAGAGGTACATGACCCAGATATAATATATTTGGGCTCAACCAAAGACACATTTAAGACCAGTTGGTTCAACCACAGATCTACATTTAAAATAGAAAAATTAAAAAACAATACAAAATTGGCTAACCACGTCTGGAAATTGAAATCAAAATATGAAAAAGACCCAGACATAACGTGGAGCATTGCAAAAACAGCCAAGCCTTACAATGGTGGAAAAATATGTAGACTGTGCCAAGAAGAAAAATTAGAAATGATGACATTCACAAATAAAGACGAACTGTTAAATGAAAGAACAGAAATTATGACTAAATGCATCCACATTAACAAATACCTCATACAACCATAGATGAACACGTCATAATTCGTTTGAATTTAAACAATGCGCGTTCATAAATTCTCTGCCACGTGCACGTTTAAATAAAACACCGTTACAAGAGCGGTAAAAGGTAAAATCAGTTATTAAAATTAAAAATCGCCTGAAGACACCACTCATGGTAGAAACCTGGGTATCAAAATAACTCATTTAAAAATGGAATATATATAGTCATCCGTAGATAGGTCTGTTTCGCTGTATGACAGCTCATCAGTACGGTTAGACTCCGATTTCTTTTAACCCAGGATTGAAACCCAACGGAATTGGCGTCAGTCGGCGATTCTACCTCTGGGCTATGGGAGCTCGGTAGGAAAAGGCAGACTTTTTAGAGCGTATATTATCATTATACACGCCCAACAGCCAGAGTGCTCTAATTCATTACTGAATGAGCGATGCGTACATGCCAGAGTAGCTACTGTTTTTCAAAGTTTACCATTCTTCCAGGGTGCTCAATCAGAGTGTGAGAGCGTAAATAGTCATCCGCAGACAGATCTGTTTCGCTGTATCACAGCTCATCAGTATGGCGTCAGTCGGCGATTCTACCTCTGGGCTATGGGCGCACGGTAGAAGAAGGCAGATTTTTAGCATGTATATTATCGTTATACACGCCCAATAGCCAGAGTGCTCTCTCTCTCTCTCTCTCTCTCTCTATATATATATATATATATATATATATATATATATATGCGTATTATCTTATGTTTATGGCACGATTCGGAGTTTCATTTGTTATGCAATCATCAGGTGCATATCTCAAACTGACACGTGTCATCATGAATTATTGTGATATCAATACTAGTACCATAGCTGCATTTTCACATCCACATTTTCACAGTCACAAATTTTCCTTATTTTTCTGTGATTATTTTTCCCACACAATGTTGTGTACGAAATTTTTGTGAGAACTTTTCCTTTGTTTAGATTTAAATGTGACTTTTTATATCCTAGTTTTACACACTTGTAGCATTTCAAATTCTTAAAAAAACAGTAGCCTTCCAAACTTGAAACAAGAATTAATTTTTTTTTCACTTTTTTCTCTCGTTTGTATGTATGCACATTCTTTTCCCTGAATTCCTTTAGCATCGCGTCTCATATTTAGGATTCTCTGAAATTCGTTCAATATTTCCTGTAGTTTAATGTTCTGTTCATGTTTTGTTAGTATTCTCACCCGAATTTCTGTGTCTTTTTTCTCTGTTAACCATTGAATGAAATTGAATACTTTAGACATATCCGGAGTCAGTTCGTTTAATCTGAATCTTTCACAGCCCTTGTTAACAATTCTAGCATATATGACAAATTCATCGTCTGCTTCTTTCGTCAGATTAATACATTTCCAACAAGTGTTGAATAAAAAGCTTTTTTCGCTAAAAAATTGTCAGAGTATTCACTGTTTTTAGACTCAATGGAGTACTTTATTTGAGCGTCTAGACTACTTCACTTGAGTCATTGGGGTGTGTTATTTACTCCACAACAGAAAACGAATAGTAAATGAAATCGATAATGGTGAGACCATAAAACATAAGCGAAGGTTAAGAAGGAATGCAAAAATAAACATGATTGGGTCAGGAAGATGATCTATTAGAAATTGTGCAAACCACAGAGATTTAACTATGTGAGCCACTTGCTACCGTGAAAACAATAAAATTCCCTTTATTTAAAATGTTCAACTGTTCGTACTGTGCAGTTAAGGGAAACAATCAGTGAAATGAAGTATATGTGTTTGGTAGATGTTGCCCTTTTTTTTTTCCAGCCGATCATTTGTGAAATTGAAAGAGAATGTATAGTTAGTAAATATTTAAGCATTACGAGATAAATAAAAACATGTAGATGACATTTGTGCCCGTCATATTAGCACACCTTGAAGAATTTCGAAAAATCTTGCAAGTCATCGGAAGAATTATAAATTTGAAGAAAAATCTGGAAACAATTCAGACGACGGAACTGCCAGAACCAGTGAAAAGAACTGGTATATATATGTATGTGTGTGTGTGTGTGTGTGTGAGTGTGTGTGTGTGTAAGAAAACTCCACACAATTAAACGGTTATAAACCCAGAATTTATTTCGGCTGTTGTAAAAATACAAGCTGCTTTATCAGACCCGAAATTTTTTTCGGATCTGATAAAGCAGCTTGTATTTTAACCTGAAAAGAGAAAAAAGATTTTGAATTTGGTTGAAATTTACGAACATATTGAACAGAAATCACTAACAAGCCAAATGAATTGAAGACACTGTTAAACTAACACTAAAAACAAGAGAAAAATAAATCTTATAAGATGGGAACAAGAAAATAACTTTAGGAATGTTTCAAGTATATATTTGAAATTGCAAAGAACTAACAAGCCAAAAATGATTTGACAAGCAAGAAAATGTTTGAAGATTTTCATATTACGAATGCAAATAGAGATAAAAGACACTAACCTTTAAGAAAATGGGATAAAAATTAAAAAAATCAAACTACTTTAATTATAAAGAGAAATGCATAAATTTATCGAAGGAGTACGTCTATATTGATCTCTCAACTGTTTTTTTATGAATATAGAGCTACATTGGATACACATGATAACTCCTTAATTGAAATTATCAGCAAAAACAACTTCGAGGACAACAGTGGAGAGCTGAAGTAATTTCCTGTTACTGCAGGTAGCAAACTTATAGTCGCTTATAAATTTGATAATGCCGTCAAGATAAATACAACAGTTTTTGTTGAGCTGTACAGGCCATTACCAATAAATTTTAAGTGAAAATTTTTATTCACAGAATGCAACGGTATTCATATTCTGCAAAGCTGACAATTGCCCACCTTGCATAAAAAGAAAAAAATTAAGACATCAAATTAATAGAATGCTCTCTTTCTGTCCGAAAACCTGTGATCCATCATTAAAAATGCTATATATGAAAATGGAAAACCTGTGACCCATCATCAAAAGAGCTGTATATGGAAATAGAAAACCTGTGATCCATCATTAAATGACTTATATTTGACAAGAGAAAACCCGTTATCTATCATTAAAAGAACAGTATTTGATAAGGGAAAACCTGTGATCAATCATTAACAGAGATGTATGCGAGAATGGAAAACCTGCGATTCGGAGTTAAAAAAAACTGTACATAACAATGATAAACCTGTTGTATATCATTAAAATAGCTGTATATGAGAATTGAAAATCTGAGATACATCATTAAGAGGGCTGTATATGAAAATGTAAAACTTACATCATTAAAAAACTGTATATAAAAAAGAGATCACTATTCAAGCGAAGTTTTACTAGAAGTAATATTAAAATCAAAAGAAGAAAATTTAACAAAATTTCTAAATGAAAGACTAGTATAAACGATACAATGCTGAAGAGAACATATTAGCACGCAGAATAATAATTTATTGAGATATATGTGATATTGCATTAATCAAACATGTTTCTCTTGGCTATATCTTTTAGATATCTAATCTAAACTTATTTATAAATGAAACTTTTTCTGTGTGTGTGTGTGTGTCTGTGTGTGTGTGTCCGTTACCTATAGACTCCGAAACGGCTGAACCGATTTTCTTGAAAATTTACACAGTTGTACTACAAGCATCTGCGAGTGTTCTTAGCTAGATTTTGTGTCAAAGCACCCCCGATAAATATCGAAAATTGATAATCGAAAAAATCGGGTTCTAGAAGGAGTGGTCTGATTTTAATCAAATTTGATACACTCATAGACAAAGATATAAGAAACGATATTCAGAAGTTTCAAGATTGCAGTTCTTACAATAGTGCAGAAAATCGATAATATATATATATATATATATATATATATATATATATATATATGTAAAAGGCAAGATGTTCGTGTGTGTGTCTGTTTATCTGTCTGTATGTCCTTTATAATAAACCACAATTTTTATCCGATTCTCACCAAACTTCACACAAATATTCTTTAGGCTGAGTCTGAGCTCCAGGACCATGGATTAGTTTTAAAGCTTTCATTACACCCGAGCAACGCCGGGCTATACTGCTAGTATTAATTAAAAGATTGTTGAACTTCGTTTGCATTATAAAACTTACATTTCTAAAACTATTATCAGAATTATTAATACGGATAGATGTTACAAGCTGAAAATCACACAACACACTGGCCATATAAGAAAATAGTATTTACTGAATATTTTACCAATATCAGTTACTGTCAATATGGCTGAGAAAACATACTAAAATCTAACATAAGTGTGTATTCGTTACGTTTACTCGGGTTATATTGACTATTGTGTGAGTACAACAATGAAGGGCGCGTGTTGTTTTCTGGGAGGGTAACTGAATGTATTGTTTTGAGTACTAACATGTATAGATGTCAAGGATTTTGTGTCTATTATTACCGAAAGAGAGAATGAATGTGATTGTTTTAACATTGTTTTAAATCGGTCTCTCAACTTTTCCTGCCTTATTTTATAGCGTTTCTTTTCTATCATTTTCGGTTTCGAATGATTTCTTCATTTTATTTCTTTTCTTCTCTTTGCCTTTTCTTTGAAACGTTCTTTTCCGCCAACTTTCTATCTATCTATCTATCTATCTATCTATCTATCTATCTATCTATCTATCTATGCCAGTCCTTTCTTTATCTATCTATCTATCTATCTATCTATCTATCTATCTATCTATCTATCTATCTATCTCAGTCTGTTCATATCTATCTATCTATCTATCTATCTATCTATCTATCTATCTATCTATCTATCTATCTATCTATGCCAGTCCTTTCTTTATCTATCTATCTATCTATCTATCTATCTATCTATCTATCTATCTATCTATCTATCTAACAAGCGAACACTTGAGACAGGGAGAGATTTTAGAAAGAGAGAAGTAAAAGCAGAGAACAGGAAAGAGAAATATAAAAGAAAAACACGGGTGTATATCACGAAGTTCAGTTTGAGCAAGGGAAACTAAGAAAGAACACCACGCGCGCGCGCACACACACACACACACACACACACACACACACACACACACACACACACACACACACATCTGTTTGTCTGTGTGTTTACATTCTTGTTTCTTGAACAAACGGGAGAATATAAAATAAGATAAAAAATGTGTTGGAACTGCCTGCAAAATGGAGATCAATAAGCATTCATAAAATGTGAGGCTGACCAAATAAAGTGCGTGTGGGTTTTCTTCATTTTCAAAATTTTAATGAACATTCCCGCCATATATATATATATATTTATATATATATATTTATATATATATATATATATATATATATATATATATATATATATATATATTAGTCATTCACATACAGTCCTGTTCCGCTGTATCACAGCTCATCAGTGTGGCTAGACACATCCAATTCCTTCTGCTTGGGATCGAAACTCGACCGATTTGGTGTCAGTAAGAGTCGCTACCCCACAAGCCATAGGCGCATGGAATCAGAGGCGGAAAATTTTAACCTGTTGTCTATAAGCAGTGTATACACACGGTAGTCACCGAAAGAACTCAATTCATTTGTGAAGAGTCACGCATATATCGCAGAAGTGGAAACTGTTTTTAAAATTTTCTTCTCTAGAGAGCTTAATCTTAATGAGAGCATAATAAATTAGTCATCCATATATGCATAGACACACAGACACCGAAGATGTGATGCATAAGTTGTTGTGTAAATTATGCAAAAATGAAACTAACACTGACATTTCATTTTAATAGTTATATTTACCAAAGTTACACAAAATTATCTAAAATACCAAAGAGAAAATTCATTCAATAGAATTGCCATTGGCTTCAACCATGTCCTCCAGATGATTCGGAATATCCTGCATCTCTTCTGGACGGTCGCCTTGTTAAAGTTGGTGAATGCTGTTATAATCCTTGCTTTCAGTTCATCTTTGCTGCTACAAGGAGTTTTGGTGGTCTGTCGCTCAACTGCGCCCCACACATAACAATCAAGGGGGTTGCAGTACGTAAGATGTGATGTGGTCGCAGAAATTATCTGATAGCTATGACTGCGTTCTCTTGCTTGTATAGAATTGTGCAGAGTCCTGTTTTCAGACATACGTTCTTCCAGGAGCCACTCTCTGAACTCAGAGCAGTACAACTCTTTCCAAATTCTTATATGGCCTAAGACTGAGAAATGCGAGAAAGGAATACTTTTTAAATATGTAAAGCCAGATGAAATATGAAATAAACACTTTATTCAAATAATATAAACTATATTTTTATTTCACCCTTAGATTGAATACCCTCCAGATATGATTACTCAGAGCCGTCTCACACGCTACTCCACTTCTGCACGCTACTGGAAACAGGTGAGAGGCGGGTTAAGAAATTTCAACAAGTCCAAAAAATGTGTTCAAATTTGAAAATATCCTATAATTTTTTCTTTGCTTTGTTTATTATAATATTTGTTTTTCATAGCTAAAATAATTTAGAAAAAAAAAAAAATAGAAAAATAAAAAATAAATGAAATAATTAGAGAAAAGAATTTCGATACCTTTATAAATGCCAATTCATTTACGAACATATCCATATTACGTAGGAACACATTTACATACACATATGTACTAAGATACCCACACACAGTATAATATACATATACATACACATTGTATTCGGATATATTGGACATACATTTACATACACTTATGTACGAAGATACCCACACACAGTATAATATACATACACTTACACATTGAATTCGGCTATATTAATAGACGTTTTTGGAAAGCAACGACAAAAAGTCGTAAAATTTCTTTTGATAAACGCCTAAATAACACACATCGTTTTTAAGGAAAACGGAGGACAATCAATTTGCGCATTGTTTGTTTTTCTCTGTCTGTCTGTCTGTCTGTCTGTCTCTTTTCACCCGAATTCAAACGCACATTCTCACACACACTCATACACCTACATAAGAAAACGGGCGCGCACACTCACATTGCCTTATGATACGCAAACACACTATTATTCATATAAACGTTTGTACCCACAAGCACGCATAAACAAATGCGTATTCTGTTTTACTGACACACGAATGAGGAGCTAAAACAGACATCAGCCTCAATGTATTCGTACTAGTGAGTAGTTCATGAGAAAAAAAAAATTCGCTTTCTAAATAAATGTACCCAATGCATAACAAAGACAAAATAAAAAGATGAAATCTCAACATCCACTTCTGTTTGACACTCATGAATTGCAGTCAAGAGCAACTGTTTAAAGAAAACGTTTTTCTCTTTCGGTTTTTTATTTTTATTGTTGTTGTTGTTGTCATATTCAAATTTCCTTTCATCACCATATTTCGGCACCAATTGTTCTCAGATATGGTCCGCATTTCTTGCCGACAACAATGTCTCATTAACGATGAATTGTGACCCAGAAAATAAAGGCCATTGCCGCGACGTCATTAACTGTGAAACTTACGAGTTAAAGTGCACAAAAGTATGACACATATATAGCATGGCCTCTAAAAATTATACGAGGATATCATACGCAATTTTTGGTGGCAAGATGTGGAGAAACAAGTCCAAAAATTGCCTCTCGTATAACGTTTTGAATATCAAGGAATACGTGTATATATATATATATATATATATATATATATATATATATATATGACTATTTACGCTCTCACATCCTGATTGAGCACTCTGGAAGAATGGTAGACTTTGTAAAACAGTAGCTACCCTGGCATGTACGCATCGCTCATTCAGTAATGAATTAGAGCACTCTGGCTATTGGGCGTGTATAATGATAATATAAATGCTAAAAAGTCTGCTTTCTTCTACCGTGCGCCCATGGCCCTGAGGTATAATGACGGTCGGGTTTCAATCTCGGGTTAAAAAGCAGTCGGAGTCTAACGTACTGATGAGCTGTGATACAGCGAAACAGATCTGTTTTCGGATGACTATATATATATATATATATATATATATATATATACAGGTTTCGTTGAATAATATAGACAAATTTTGTCTATTTATTTTGTATAGGATCCTTTCGTATAGTCTGATAAGCTTGATGGTGCTATCGTTAAAAGACGACAAAAAATCACAGTAATTGTTGATTGTTTTACTTTGTCACCGTCTGTGGCCATCCGCCACGTTTAAATGAACTTGTCTCTTTTATTTCATTCTCTTTGTTTAATTCCACTTTGCTAATAACTTAAATGTTCTATGTTCACTATATGTTAATGTTCATTCTTTGATAATGGCTTATGTAAGCTCAGACCTGATAAAAAAATTAAATGAACTAGAACTTGAAGAAATTGTCCCCCACCAACTGAAAAAATTCCCGGAAATGAAACAATAAATAATATGGAAGCTCAAATGTGATTACAGACACGGCTAGTGATGTAATAGGTTCAATTTTGTTTTGACATCATTTCTGTTTTCAAATACCTATTTTAATCTATGTTATTACACTACTGATGCCTCACATTGACATAGTCAATGGAAATTCTGTTCTTGAGTTATGCTATCAGCAAAATTCTTCACAACTCAAGGACTTATATATATATATATATATATATATATATATATATATATATATATATTGATCCTGTCATTTTATTTTAAAAAAGAAAATCGTTGCATCGCTTGAAACGTGTATACAATGGTTGCTACATATTTTGAATGGAAATGTATTTTGTCACTGTCATCCACCTGTTACTGACATCTACACACACTTCGTCACTGTCATCCACGCGTTACCGTCATATTCACACACTTAATTCGTCTATAGTTTAAATACGCTTGACACTCATTATTTTCACTTACATTTACATTCATAATAAACATCTAATGTTTTCATTACTCGTTGTCACAAACTCTTAAACACACAAGTTTTTCTTCTACATTTAATATTAATTCATTGTTACACATGACACGTATCTGACCAGTGAAAGCGTACCTCAATCACTATACTGTCTCTTAGATTTTTAAATCATCTGAAGAAGCTGGTTAAAATGAAAAAAATTTAGATTAAAGACACTTTTTTCCTACTTGTTCTTTACTTATTTTATCTTGGATTTCGATTCATGTACTCAACTCATATATATATATGTATGCATATGTGTAGGTGTGTGTGTGTGTGTGTATGTATGTGTGTGTGTGTGTGTGTACGTGCATGTGTGTATGTGGGTGTGAGTTTGTAGTATATATATATATATATATATATATATATATATATATATAACTTGAACCGATTTTAAATGTGAATTAAGTTTAAGCGTCTAATGATTCTTTTTAATTTATTTCAGATTTAACAACTTCAATCTTTGGAAATTTCAACGATGAAGAGATTAACAATCGAACAACGGATTAAAGTTATCGAAGCCTATTACAAAAATGGATGTTCAAACAGAAATGCATAGCAAAAATGGCTTAATTGAAAGAGAAGTTCCCAGGTGGCACCATCTCTCGAAACAGTGATATCAATTGGCCAGCAAGATCGTGCGACTTGACGTCTTTAGATTTCTTCGTTTGGAGTCATCTCAAAAAGTAAGGTGTATGCCAACAAGCCAACAGCTGAAGGATAAGATAATAAGGCATATTGGTGAAATCAAGGAACATCTATGCAGAGATATCATTCAACATTTTGACTATTGAATGGAGGTGTTGACGTTTTTCACACCTAATTGCCATGACTCAAATGACATGATTCAATAGTAAAATAGAAATCAATACATTTTCACCAATAACACTGTCGAAGTTACTGCTAACTTCGTTCCGTCATAATGGAGCACTCCCTCACCCACACACACATACATATATATATAAGTTTGTTATAAAATTATTTCCAGAACAAAAAAATTACTAAACGGAAGATCCGAAGTTATTTCCGGATGTAAACACATCAGAAATATATATTAGGATCATACAAATCCAGATGAAAGTGTTTAAGATCCTTAACAACTACTGCCTAATTTTGAAATTTTAGTTATTTGAACTTCCAGTCGTGCGTTCGTAAAAATAATACGTTTAAAAATAATAAAAAAAAACGTTGGGAAATTAGTTGTTATAAAACACCTGAAGATACCGAGAGGTTGAAACCAAGGTTGCGTAAACAACTAGATTTTAAATGAGAAATATTCAAAAGCTCTACATTACACAATATTTATGTATATACTTTTTAATACAACTGTATACTGGTCTAATTTAATTATGAAAAAACTACTTAACAGTAATTATATATATATATATATATATATATATATATATATATATATATATAATTTTAAAATGGCGTATTTAGGAGTCAATTCCTCTTTTATGCAAGTTTCGTTAAAAACTATGGCTAAGATTTTTATATAATTTTTCATGTGATTTATAATTATTTTTTTCAGAAGACAAATTATATAAAAATTGTTCAAAGTTTTCATTTATCCAAGCGATTTCGGCTATACATTTAGACATTATCATGGATGAATCATAACTTTTAACTCAATGTATAGATTGTTTTATGTATGTATGTAGAGTTATAGGAATGTTTTATTTTCCAAACATGGTTTGCACATTGAAAAATCTCATGAAAAATTATATATAAAAAACTTAACCACAGGACTTTGTCTGTCATTTTTAACTAAACTTTCATATATATATATATATATATATATATATATATATATATATAAATTAGAGAAAATTTTCAAAATTCAAAGGTGTCGGATGTACATTTCGACACAGGATCTCTAATAGAGATTCTACGTCACGTCAGTAGAAGTAGAAATTCGAAGAAAAATCGAAACCAACCAGATGTAAGCATAACAAAATCAACAAAAATAGTAAGAAATTTATTTGACTATTAATGAAAATATTACACGGTGGTTAGAGCTACCATTACAGGCGCGAAAAGTAGAATAACCAAGCAGAGTTCAAATTCTGGGTTAGTCTATTGAGCTCACTTTCGCACTATATCTCATGGAAAATACATGGGTCATCTCTATTTCCTACTCAATTATGCGTTAAATAGCAGGGTAGATAGAACTATATCTCATGGAAAAGACACGGGTCATCTCTATTTGCTACTCAATTATGCGTTAAATAGCAGGGTAGATTGAACTATATCTCATGGAAAAGACACGGGTCATCTCTATTTGCTACTCAATTATGCGTTAAATAGCAGGGTAGATAGAACTATATCTCATGGAAAAGACACGGGTCATCTCTATTTGCTACTCAATTATGCGTTAAATAGCAGGGTAGATTGAACTATATCTCATGGAAAAGACACGGGTCATCTCTATTTGCTACTCAATTATGCGTTAAATAGCAGGGTAGATTGAACTATATCTCATGGAAAAGACACGTGTCATCTCTATTTCCTACTCAATTATGCGTTAAATAGCAGGGTAGATTGAACTATATCTCATGGAAAAGACACGGGTCATCTCTATTTGCTACTCAATTATGCGTTAAATAGCAGGGTAGATTGAACTATATCTCATGGAAAAGACACGTGTCATCTCTATTTGCTACTCAATTATGCGTTAAATAGCAGGGTAGATTGAACTATAACTCATGGAAAAGACACGGGTCATCTCTATTTGCTACTCAATTATGCGTTAAATAGCAGGGTAGATTGAACTCATGGAAAAGACACGGGTCATCTCTATTTGCTACTCAATTATGCGTTAAATAGCAGGGTAGATTGAACTATATCTCATGGAAAAGACACGTGTCATCTCTAGTTGCTACTCAATTATGCGTTAAATAGCAGGGTAGATTGAACTATAACTCATGGAAAAGACACGGGTCATCTCTATTTGCTACTCAATTATGCGTTAAATAGCAGAGTACATTGAACTATATCTCATGGAAAAGACACGTGTCATCTCTATTTGCTACTCAGTTATGCGTTAAATAGCAGGGTAGATTGAACTATATCTCATGGAAAAGACACGGGTCATCTCTATTTGCTACTCAATCATGCGTTAAATAGTAGGGTAGTTTGGACTGGAGATTGGAGTAGGTGTTCTTGGTTAACAGCCAGTCTAGGAGACGAACTCCTTTGAATATTTTTATGGAGAAAACTATTTCCAAGAAGCCATTTTAATTCACAGGTAATGAAGAAAAGGAATCCCTGGAAAACCTAAACGGACATGACATTAAATTCTGAAGGGATATGGTATTAAAAAAATTGTTATTTGAACCATATTTTTCTACTAGTGTTAAATGTCTACGATTACAAATAATTCTTGTCATACTATTTTTTAGCTTTATTTTTATTATTTATTAAAATCAGTCCAGCAAATTTTCTCGTAATAATCATCACAACACTACTCAATTGAAATAATTTTTTCTAATTGGCACATGAAATTAGTGCGAACTGAATTGCAATCTCGTGGGATCAAATTATTAAAATCAAATTAACTTCGTTATTTTCTCATTTAATTTATAAAACAACGAAAACAAATCTCCATTTTTTAGCTCATCTGCTGTGTATTTTACAAAGCAGAAGAGAGTAGATATAAAACAGGACTAAAGTCCAACCCATCACCTAACTGACCAATTCTATGAAAATAGGCTGCATATATTGACATATTTTGTAACCTAAGTTGTGTGATAATGATCTCAGATATCAAAGTTTGTAAATTAGCTTGGAAATATTTTCTACAAATTTTACTAATTCATCTGGTTTGTAACTTCTTTTTTTAACTGTTTTTATCTTTTTTTTTGTAAATATTTTAATCATCTTTCTCGATGTTTAGTTTCTGTTATTGCAAATATGCAAATTGTGAGAATGATATAGAATTTACTCGAATAAGACTGACCATGAGACAAAACACACTTTTTTGTGCTATTGTAAATTCACAGTTTTTATTGTAAAAATTGAGCAAGAAAAAGATTCTTAAAGATTATCGGAAATGACATACACCTGGGGAAGATCATAGAGTGTACATAATGATCAAAATAACAAAAGGGGGATACTAGACCAAATAATTTATGGAATAATAACAATAATTAAAAAAATTCATTTGTTGCTTTTTTTTTTTTACAACCAAATGGCTAAATAAATATCACTGAAATACTTGTAGAATGCTTCAATTGGATTTATCTCATACCATTTATATTATGATTTCACACTGTCGCACTGTTGCTTTTATTTTTACTCTTATATTTTTAATATTTAAGTAAATATTTTTCATACTACTTCTCACTTTTTTGAACAGGTTTAGATGTTTATCCTTTGTTTTCTGTTTAGGATAGCGTTTCAGATTCCTTCTGCTAAAGTCTTCCCATTCTCTTTCACTCTCAGTAAAGCCTCGTATCTCAATGGCTTTAATGCCTTGTTTGAGATGAAATGATTATATATATATATATATATATATATATATATATATATGTACATTGATCACACACACACACACACACACACACACACACACACACACACACACACACACACACACACATATATATATATATATATATATATATTGTTTATTGTCATCCGCAGACAGATCTGTTTCGCCGTATCACAGCCCATCAGCACGGCCAGACTCCGATTACCCCTTACCCAGGATTGAAACCCGGCCGAAATATATGCATATATATACAAATACACACATATAAATTTTAATTTATATATATATATATATATATATATATATATATTAAAATTAATATAAAAAACATCTGTACAACCGAAAATATGCAAAAACAAAACAAAACTGCGATGTTTTTGTGAATGTATTTTCATTTTAAAATATTTATGGCTTGTAGATGTTTGTTAACATCTATGAAAGAAAACGAAGACAAACTTGTAAGCAAAACTTTTTTAATTCATACGGTAGCCGCTGATTCTTATTCTCATATGTTTTTCTCAATAGATATTATTATTATTATTATTATTATTATTATTATTATTCATTCTTTGGAATTTTACTTTTGAACATGCTCTTTCTCTCTACTGCTTAGTGTCTGTTTTCTGTTTTTTTAATTTCTTTTGTGATGATTTCTTGTTTGTTTTGTGTTTTCTTTTCAAAATTATAGATATATATATATGTTCACCAGCAATTTTTAGACGCTACAGTTTTATATCTATAAGAAAGTTCTTTTCGTTTCGGGTCGCCTCGTCATGAGATTTGAATACACACCAAATCCGGTTTTATTCCTCGCATTTTAAATTAAAGAAAAGATGGACGACGGCAAAATTAAAATAAAAATAAACGAAAAATGTCATAACAAAATACAAAAAAACATGATATTTTCAGAGGGCTTCCCTGCCCCCACAACATACTCACTATAAGAATAGATAGATAGATAGATAGATAGATAGATAGATAGATAGATAGATAGATAGATAGATAGATTCAGGTGTAGTTTTACGAAAACTTTTCGGTATTATATAACTTATAGTCATTTCAAAGTAGATGCAGTTACATAGGTTAAGACATATACATTTCAATCACTCAGTTGATAGATAGGTTTGAAAGCAGGAAAAAATATATTCCAAAGACTTACAGCTGTAATAAGTGCTGGAAATTAACTTACATACATCTAGGAATACGAAAGGAAGAGGAATATACGTGATAAATTAGGAAAATAAAATGGGGGGGATGCGGTTGGCTTGGAGAGAGAATGAAGGGTAAAAGAGGAAATAAAAAGAAAAAAGTAATATTTCTTGGAAAAGAAATTTAAAGAATTGTTAAAAAAAGAACGAAGGATGGAAATAAATGAATGGAAGATAGGATAAAAGTAAATGACAAAATGATGGGACTTGACAATTATCAGAGAGGCTATCAATAAAAAATAGACGCGGAAATGTCAAATAAATACACACACACGCACACACACACACCCACACCCATACACCTATATATATATATATATATATATATATATAAACATATATATATATATATGTGTGTGTGTGTGAGTGCGTGCGTATCTGTGTGTTTTTATATATATATATCAGTGTCTGAGTATCTATGTGTTTGAGTGTTTTATATATATATATATATATATATATATATATATATATATATATACGTATACACACACATATATATCAACACACAGTCATACACAGATAGACACACACACACACACACACACACACACACACATATATATATATATATATATATATATTTATAATTACTAAAATTTGACCAAATGACCAATCATTTGTGGTCATCAGGTTAACAAACTGTTCATTATATATCTATCTGTCTCTCTCTCTCTCTCTCTCTCTCTCTCTATATATATATATATATATATATATATATACTGAGAGAGAGAGAGAGAGAGAGAGAGATGAATAAATAAATTTAATAAAAAAGACACAACACCTTCGTGTGTGTGAATATATATATATGTATATATATATATATAGAGAGAGAGAGAGAGAGCTCTACATGTTCAGATCTACTTTTGTACTGAGCACTGTAAAATTAAGAATAAACGTTCAGGAACAGTAAATTTTTTATTGTCCTTTCTTCACGTTATTGTACACACAGAGACACACACACAGACACACACACGCACACACACACACACACACTCACATATATATAGATATATGGTATGTTATATTTATGCGTAAAAGTAGAAAGTATGTTATATTGATGTGTAAAAAATATAGGGTGTGCTATATTTATGGGTAAAACTGCCCATATCAGAGATAGAGTATGGGGTCTCTCGCTCTCTCTCTATATATACATTATCTTCTTCCGAATTTTATGGCTATCTTCTCTATCCCCCTCTCTCTATCTCTCTCGCTATATATATATATATATATATATATAGCGAGAGAGATAGAGAGAGGGTGTGTGTGTGTGTGTGTGTGTGTGTGTGTGTGTGTTTGTATGTGTGTCACAAACAAGCAAACATGTATCAATATAAAAACTTATACATATACATACGCAATTTATATATATATATATATATATATATATATATATATATATATAAATTGCGTATGTATATGTATAAGTTTTTATATTGATACATGTTTGCTTGTTTGTGACACACATACAAACACACACATATATTGATACATGTTTGCTTGTTTGTGTATGTGTGTTATATATATATATATGTGTGTGCGTGTGTCTGTGTGTATGTATGCCTGTATATTTATAGGGAGAACGATCTAAAAAATAAACTGATGCGTACTTGAGAAATTTTTCATGAAAAAATAACGTCAAGAAAATGGAATAAGGAGACTAAAGTGATGGCTTTATAATAAATAAAACAAAATCAAACCAAATAGAATAAAAAGAGGACTGAAAAATGAAATCAAACAGAAAAAAATGCTTTTTTCATTTCTGAGTTTCGGCAAATTAAGTTATTCCATGCCAAATACCATTTTAAAATCGATCACTGTAGTGACAGACAGGCACGGATTAGTTGGGTCTAAACATGAGACGATGTTAGCAATCTTTTCTTGTCGTCCGCAGAGATATTAGTTCAATACTGGGGACGCTGACAACAACTTCACTCAATTAGAATAGGAACCACAGTTTTTATTGGATTTCTTTTTCTTTTATTCTTCCTTTTATTTCCCTTATCGCTGTTATTTTATCTTTTTATGATTATTGAGACTTTGCCGCGAAACGTTTTTTGTTATTTCTTTTTCTCTTGATTTTATATCTTTTGAAGTTTTTTTTACCTCGTTTTCTTTCAATATTTAACCTTTTCATTATTTGACCAGGGTCTTGTGGTCTGTTTAGTTTTCATCATTATGGTCATTAATTTGGTTTGAGATAACACTATTACCAACCAAATATTTATTACAGTATTTTCTATTTTTAATACTAAAGCTCACTAAATACAGTTTGTTTTACCTCATTTTCTTTCAATATTTAACCTTTTCATTATTTGAACAGAGTCTTTTGGTCTATTTAGTTTTCATCATTTCCATCATTATGGTCATTAATTTCGTTTGAGATAACGCTATTACCAACAAAATATTTATTACAGTATTTTCTATTTTTAATACTAAAGCTCACCAAATACAGTTTTTTTTACCTCATTTTCTTTCAATATTTAACCTTTTCATTATTTGACCAGAGTCTTTTGGTCTGTTTAGTTTTTATCATTTCCATCATTATGGTCATTAATTTCGTTTGAGATAATAACAAAATATTTATTACAGTATTTTCTATTTTTAAGACTAAAGCTCATTCAATACAAGGTTCAAGAACCACTCATCGTAAGTGGTTATTGAATGAAGTGTGTAGCATAAACATATGACGAAGCAGAAAGGAATGAATGTTATATGGGTAAGAAGGATAGATAATGATTAGTTCAAGATTTGATGAGCGTGTTTCCAACTATCTAGATTTGATTCCCAAGTATACTTGACTGGCTCATTATTCAAGCTAAAAAAAAAATATAATAGTCTGTTACAAAGATCCGCCAATACTTCCGCTCATAAACAGATATGTATAGTGAATCAACCCTAGTATTTTGAGAGTAAAATTCCGTAAGTTAGGTAAATTCAGAATAAATTCTTAGTGCCATGTAGATTAACATACCAAACTCGTTCCTCTGTAGGTTTTGTGCAAGAACAGGTACATTCCATTGAAGCTTAATCTCTTTTCGGTCTCAAAATAGTACTTTCGGATAGTGCGATCCCCACCCTGCGAGAAACTTCTTTTGATATCTTTTGAAATGCAAGTATGTGTAAAATATAAATTAATAGATATTTAGATATAAACTGGTATAATTTTGTATTTGGTAGTATGACCAATGTGTATTTTACAGATCTGTCATTTAAAACATCAATATTGCAGTATCTAATGTCTAATCTATACAAGACACAAGAGCCACTCAAAGCAGTGATACTGAAAGAGATTGTTGTGTGAGTCGTAAGAGTAAAAGGTAAGAGGCACTGTTTATGAGGATATTCGGAAAAGTTATCCCTTAACCAGAAATTTGAGAAGATTAAGATTTTAATGGTTTTAAGATATTTTGTACTCAATTTATTTATTTATTTTTTTATTTAATAATGGTTTTACTGAAAACTTGTTTTAAGAGAAAGATAAAATTAATTTCAACCGACGGTAGCATTGTCTGCTTGGTCAATGAATACTGAATATTTCCTTATAAGGTAAAGGCTAATATTATCATTACCTTATTATAATATTGGTTTTTTGAAATATCGTATTAAAAGTGTCAAGATTACTTACTTTTCTTTACTTCTAAATGATCTAAATTATAAAGTAATTGTGACTTTCAAAATAGAAAATGGTTTTATTTTAATAATCAAGCAATTTAATTATGAAAATCTTCAACAGAACAACGCTTAGTTGTATTCCAACAAAAATCCGTTTTTTTTTTTAACTTCTACCTTATCATATGCCATAACAATTTCACATTTTCTACAGGGTGCCAACTCCTTTGTCGTTGCAGGTACAATGCATCCACTTCTTCTGCGTCACAATGTATTAGTAAAGATCACAAAAGAACATACCATTATTTTTGAAAATTGATTTTTAAAGGTAAATAGACAAGTTATCTATCTTCATTAAGGAAGAAGATTTAAGTTGGGCAAGATATAAAAATAACATCAAATCCGACGTTGCAAGGGCAATGCATCCACATCATCCCATCACATTACAGGTTTCTGTAACGCCCGCCCCGTTCTTTAAATTTCATACATTATTCCTGTTTATTGGCAAAATTGACCAAGCATGAAGCCCGTTTTACAAATACAACAGAAACCAATACTTACTTCGCATATTTTAACTTACGCCTCCCGGCAACCTCATACTGGAGCTTTTTGAAAAAGCACTTAATCTTACCATTTCAGCATAATCATTAAAAACAGTGAGCAATGCCAGACTATATATATATATATATATATATATATATATATAGAGAGAGAGAGAGAGAGAGAGAGTTAGAAATTAATTGTACCTTGCGACACGGAAATTTCTATGTTTCGAGATAGATTCTCTTCATCAGGCAATGGTTGATGTTGGTTGTACAGATGATTTACATTTAAATAACAAAAACCTCTGGGGCACTCAAAATAATAAAATCTTGAGTCCTCTTCATCTGGAATTATATATATATGTATATGAAGACCTTAAATAAATTTTCGCTGATCTTTCATGAAAAATAATGTTTTCTAACCGGATCTATTCAACTTACACAGCGAAACAGTTATGAGAAAAATAAAATCTTTGCAAGATATGTGGATGACACGGTGCTGACAGTAGACTCGGAAATGAAAATGCAGGTCCTTCTACAGAATACAGCAAGAGAGAACGAAAAGAAAAAACTGAGCATAAACTTCAAGAAAAAAAAAGAATATCTGGTCATCAGCAAAATAAGACCCCAAAATGTCAACTACAGGTAGGAGAAAATAAAATAAAACACGTAATGAAATTTAAATATCTAGAAAGCGTTCTGACAGAGGATGGAAAATGCGACATTCAGATCCGAAGTCGGATTGGCATTGCTAAGGACGTATTTCAAAAGCTAACTAGAGTATTGAGAGACAGGAAAATTTTATTGGAAACAAAGAAAAGAGTGCTGAACTGCTAAGGGATATCTGTCCTTCTGTATGATAGTAAATGTTGGACGATCTCCTCAAGGATGAAGGAGAGGCTCAAGGTAGCAGAAATGTGATTCTGCGAAAAGGATGTTGAGGATATCATGGACTGAACACGTGAGTAACGATGAAGTGTTAGAGAAGATGCAAACGAGAAGAAAACTCATACTTAACATCAGAAAGAAACAGGTGAGGTTTCCGGGACACGTAATGAAGTAGAACCTGGAGAATCTAATACTTACAGGACGGATAGAAGGAAAGAGAGACAGGGGAAAGACATATTTGATTGACTTGAGCAAATGGATGGCGGAGCGGGATTTGGGAAATATACCAAGAGGAAAAATATTGAGAGTGACAAGAGACAGGTCCAAGTAGAAGCTTCATGATCGCCTACGTCCTGAAAGGACACGGCACATGAAGAAGACGAAGAATGTTTTATTTACAAACATTAGTAAGAAACCTGCCACTGAAAGTACTGTCCATTGCTAGTCACTACTTTTTCCCATCTTTCCAGCAACATTGGAATTCCACGTCGGAAAAACGACACGTCTTTTGGGGCTAATCATGAGTAGACCCATTTTTGGCATCTTTATGTGCTATCGATTGGAACAAGTGATAATCAGACTGGGCAATGTCTAATGAATATGGCGGGTGTAAAGGACTTTCATTTAAGCGTTTCCATGTAGGTTTTCACCCATTTCGCAACATGTGATCTAGCGTGTCATGTTGCAAAATCACTTTGTCGTGTATCTGCTCGTATAGCGGCCATTTTTTTCTTCAATACTTGACAAGAAACGCAACAGTTGTAGTCGATAGCGATCTTGCGTGATGGTTTTGGTCGGTTTGAGCTGCTAATAATAAACTGTATCCAGCTGATCCCACCAAATGTGTAGTAAAAGTTTCGAATGGATATTCGAATTTGCCGCCCATGTCGATGCATTGTCGGGCTTATCCAACGATCTTCTACGCTTAGGGTTATCATAGTGTATCTACTTTTCATCGCCGGTCACGATACGATGCAAAAAAAAATTCTTCTTTTAAAGCAGTTGTTCACATGAGTTGAAGCCGACAACGTACGAGTTGAAGCCGACAAAAAGCTGTTCGATGTCTCTCGGCTTCAACTCTGACGGCACCCAGTCTCCTTGCTTTTTATTCATTCCTAATGCTTTCAAACGCTTCGAAACTGTTGTGTGATCAACTCTTAAAGATTCTTTAAGTTCATCTTGCGCCTGACTTGAGTCTTCATAAAGCAATACCTCCAATTCTTTGTCTTCAAACTTTTTCAAACAGAACGTTCTTTATTTGTCTATATTTCTGAAATGAGTTAGTATTTAAACTATTTACATTATTCGGACTATTGTCCTCATCTTTGTTGTCATTTGTACGACGTTCCGGCCTTTTTACACTCCAGCCTTCTTCAGGTGCTTGGAATTTCGAACCGAACCCTTTATTACGATCACTAATATATATATATATATATATATATATATATATATATATATATATATATATATATATCCAGATGAAGAGAACGAACAGTTTTAGAATTCCTAATTAGAGTTTTGCGGCATTTACTTTTTTAAAAAGTGCTCAATACAAAAAATATAAAATTTGTTTTTTTTTAATTTAAAATTAATGTAGTTCACATTGCAACACGGAAATTTCTATTTTTCTGAGATTTTACCTCGTCATCAGGCAATGTTTCTGTTTAGAAAGCGAAGGAAATGACTATTATTCCCTTTAAAGTTTGTTTTTGTAACCTGGAAATCAATATTTTGAAGCTAACCTTTTTTTCATTACTTTTCTGACAGATTTGGCACTGAGCTGCTGAGAGAAGAATTTTCCTAGAACTTTCTGGAAGTTTCAAGATATTTTAAGAAATTTCTAAAGGTTTCAAGAACTTCTAGAACCTTCTGTCAAGATAGATGGCAATATTAATACAGGAAAAGTAATGTCGACAGTTCATTTAACTACTTGCTGTCTACGTGCAGACAAGTCGTCATTGATAGATACATTCATCACAGATTATATCAAGAGATTGTAAGCATCCGGCAGGCGTATTTTGCTATGCCTGTAGCGATTTTATTAAGTCAGTCAGTTAAGTGCCATACGTGATACACGCTTGGGCGATCATGTCTCGAAAGAGACATAACTGACTGGGCAGAAGATTATCCTGCAGTAGGTTGCCATTGCTTTCTGCGGTAGACTGGTTGCCGACCAAGGCTATAGAACCCAATCTGACCTGCTATTTAACCCATAACTGGAAGGAAGAGACGGATTAACACCTTTCCCAAGGGTATTTGCGCGTAAGTGAGTGCAATGAATTCAGCTGGAATTCGAACTCGGCTTCCCGGTTTCTCGTTCCGAGTCGATATCCACTGTACCACATAAGACAACAGCGAGCGAGCGAGCGAGCGAGCGAGAGAGAGAGAGAGAGAGAGAGATAGAGAGAGAGAGAGAGAGAGAGAGAGAAAATCTCTGTGGCAACATCTACTAACATGTGTGAGGACTACAAACTATATTTAAATTCATTTGTGAACTTTGCAAAAGAAATCAACACGGGAGGATGGAAAGTTTTGTTTGTTTGGATAGTAATTTTTTAATGTAAAAATTTTGAAATTTAAAAGAAATAAAAACGATTTTAACTTTTTTCTAAAACCAGTGTTATTAAAAAATATGCCAAAATATGTTTCAACAATAGCGCATTAGTATCCAAAATATCATAGATATTTTCTATGTTGGATCACTGGAAAGAACCATACGGAATATTAGTAATGTTTAGTCTTCAAGATACCGTATTTTTGTGACATTTGCTACATTAATTAGAGTTCAAAGTCAGAATTTTATATATAATGCGCACGATTTTTAGAAGTTTCAAAAATAAAAAATTTAACTTTTTAGAAGCTCTCGCCTTCCCACTCTGACTATGTCACCATGTTCTCCTTGAATTTATCAAGATGAGCGACAAGGATATGGACTTTGAGAGATAACCTGCAACCAGTTTTGCCGTAGCTCTTCAAAAGGGTATAAACAAGCTCTACATAGTTATCGGTCTTGGAATCTCGAGGAATCGTCAAACCGCTACAACAAAGTTGTTCCACGCTGCTTTATACTTCTTAGGGAATTCCTGGCACCCTTTTCATCTTACCTTGTTGATTTCTTTTGAAAAAGTTCGCAAGTGAATTTAAATATAGCTTGTAGTCCTCACACATTTTAGTAGATGTTGCCACAGAGACTTTTTTTTTGCTGTTGTCTTAATAAAATCATTACAGGTATAGCAAAATATACTGGGCTTTGAACGCCGATACCAAGGATTGTATGACGAAAACATGATGGGAAGCCATATTTGGGGGCTGATTCGTGAAAGTAATTTACAGTATAAGTGTAAATCGTGAAAAGCTATTCACTTCCAAACTTTGGTGGTCTCTCTTGTGTAATCTTAGATTAATAAATGCTACTTTTATCCCAACATTGTGTGACTGGGAATATTCGCCAGTTTTCTCAATGAGAATAGGTAAATTTCTGAAATATCATTATCCTGGTCACAAAAGCAAAGTTTGAAAGAAATAATTTTCCATTTTTCTATGCGTAAGCAAATAGGAAATAATAGTTACTACTCAAGGACAAAAATCTCGTTACACAGTATTATTAAGGTTAACGTTGCAGTCTCCATTATCATCATAAATATTGTCATCAACGGTAACATAATTATCATTGCTTCTCTTTTCTTTCTTCCATTCTCTTTCATTTTGATTTGTCTATGCCTTGTTAGTTTGTGTTATTTATTGCTTATCGGCTGTCATCCATGTTTGGTTTTTCTCTTCGTTCAGCTTCTGCCGTCAGTTTTTAAGCAGACCGCAGCAAATTTATTATAGAAGTAGGATTTTCTTGACTTTAAATAAAGAAGAGCAATTATCTAAGAACGGACATAATTGTTACAACTGACGGAGAAAAAGATAAAAAAATGTAATGACATTCAACCTTTTGACAACAACAATAACTGCAGCAGAGGCAAATAAATGAATTAATAAAAGTCGCAATTTTAGATCAAATTTATATAAAATCATTTTTTCCATATCATTTGTTTACCTGTTTAAGTATAGAAGCGTATTTTTGATACATGAATGTTTGCTGTATGTATGTGCTGATCTATCTATCTATCTATCTATCTATCTATCTATCTATCTATCTATCTATCTCATTCGATTATCTTCCTTTTTAGCTATATATATATATATATATATATGTATATATAAAACATGACATAAATATGTAATATTAATTTATATTAAATATGTAATATGAAATATTATAATATCACTACAAAAGTAACCATTTTGTTTCGACACTAACTGTGTCTTATCAAGTGATGATGTTGAATTCAAGTTAAAGAGTTTTCAAAGGTTCAAAACTAGCCAAACCCCCTTAATCAGAGAGACATTGTTAGGTAGTCACTGGTGACCAATCACAATAAATAGAACAATTGAAATATCTGGGAAGTCTTTTAACAGGGAAAGCAAAGTGGGAAACGGACATCTGAAGACGTATTTGGACAGCGAATGACGCCTTCCAAATGCTAAAGAAAGTATTAAAAACAGAAAAAATCGTTAAAAACAAGAAAAGCGTACTGAAATGTCGTGTAATATCAATATTCCTATATTGCCATGAATACTGTACAATCTCATCAAATATAAAGAATAGATTTGAAGCAAGAGAAATATGGCTCTACTGAAGAATACTGAGAATATCAGTGACCGAACATGAGCAAGGACGAAGTTTTAGAAAAACTGAAAACAAAACGGCCATTTATAAATAACATCAGAAAGAGACAGTTGAAATTTCTGAGGTACGTAATTAGGAAAGAGGGCTTAGAAAATTTGATACTCACAGGACAGATCGAATACAAGACGGATAGAAGAAAACAGCGCATAAGTTATTAAGCGAATTTGACTAAATGGATAACGAAAGAAAGCTTAGGAGACATAGCAAAAAGACAAAAATTATTAAGAGCTACAAGGGATAGAAAATTGTGGAGATCCATGATTGCTAACGTCCTGAATATGCAGGGCACATAGAAGAAGAGGAATGTGTTCAATTCTATTATCCTTGGTTTATAGCTTTCACTCAATCAATGTTCGTATATCTCTCGTTCATTTTCTATAGATTCTTTTTATATTTCTACGTTCATGCAAATGTATGCCGAGAGCGGGAAGTTAGGTGTAATATATATATATATATATATATATATATATATATATATATATATATATATATGACATAGAATATTTGGTATTTAAGTCAGGTAAATTCCGATAGTGACGAACTCAAAAGACCTCAATATTAAATTTATTTATTTAATTTAACAGGGTAATATAATCTAGAAAATTTTTGTAGATATTCTACAATTTCAGGAAATTACCCATGAAAATGTAGAATTGTAGAATATGTAAAAAATATGTAGAAATATTACCCATGAAATTGTAGAATATCTAAAAAAAAATTCTAGAATATATATATATATATATATATCAGCTTGCATTGTTTTTTTATGTTGTGGAGGTGAGCAATTGATATATACAGAATACACATAGATAGCTGTTTGTAACTATATGTGTGATTGTCTAAATCTTTCTATGGTAGTACACTACATGTTGTGTGCGGGCATACACGCACACGTATACGCATAAAAATATATTGTGATATTCATATAATTCTTTTCATGGTATCTGCTATCATAATTAAACTGGTTTCCCACGAAGCTTGTGGACTTGATGGTTTCGCTGCAACAGTCCTTAAGAAATGTGATTCGAAACTGACTCCTGTTCTTTCTAAACTCTACAATAAATATCTTCTTGCTTGTTGCTTTCCCACTTGTTAGAAATTCTCTTCCTTTCCTTTCTTTCCAGTTTTTAAGAAACCAGTTTAACCGTCTGACCTTTCTAACTATCGGCCTATTCCAAGACCTCCTATATATTAATATATAGGAGGTCTTGCCTATTCGCAAAGTTTGAAAGGCTATATTGGTTAAAATCCTACCTCGCAGGATCTTCTTGCAGTTTCAGTTTAGTGACATGGTTTACATTTCTCTACGTCAACTGCTTATATATCAACGTGTATATATATATATATATATATATATATATATATATATATATATATATATCGAATAAAGGAATAGGGTTATTCCAACGAGAGTAATTAGTATAAAATAAAAAGTGTGAGAAGCCGTGAACGTTTTCTTTAAAATATATATTTAGTGTTTTGGTATTTATACAAGTTATGGAGTATTAATTGGTCATGATTTGCGCTACACGTGTTTCGAGTCTAAAATTGACTCTCTTCAGGCGAACAAATTCGTTGTTTTACGTTTGGGTTTCTCTAAGTATCTCCGAGAAACCCAAACGTAAAACAAGGTGTAGCGCAAATCATGACCAATTAAATACCAAAACAATAAATATATATTTTAAAGGAAACGTAAACGTTCACAGCTTCTCACACATTTTATTTTATATATATATATATATATATATATATATATATATATATATATATATATACCTTTTACAGTTAGATCAACCAAATGCAGGCGACGATTCTATTCCATCAGCTTCTTTTCTTGCGCTTCCCGCCTGTGGAACTCCCTTCCATATATTTGTTTTCCTGACGGCTATAACCTCCAGGAATTTAAATGCAAAGTCAATTCCTGTCTCTTATCCACTTAAGTCTAGCCATCTCTACATCACCCCGTGTATCTTGTTATTTTCCTTTCTCTCTACCTTCGCAACGGTCTTCACTAATGTGTTCATATCCTTCTCTTGCCCTTTCTATTTCACCCCCTGTAGCTGGTTTGTCTTTCTCTTCACTCTCCTCCTGCCTAAAACTTCAACTCTCTTATGTAACCCCTTGCACGTCAGTGGCGTTAACGCCTTTCTTGGGGTGAAATGATTTAAAAAACTATACATATCCAAACGAAGAAAATATTTACAGCATTCAAAACATTAATTTAAAACAGTGTTCAATAACAAAAAATAGCGTAATGAATATTTATTATAAATTATACTTTTAGAACATGACAAACTATAATCTACAAAAATATCCATTTTGTTTCGACATTGAAAGAACAATGTCTCATCATATAGTTAATTAATAATGATGGTTATAAACGTTATTTTTTAAAAGAAAATTTAAAAAACTCACTTCCTTTCATTTTTGGAAAACCTTTTGTACGAGGTAAGAGGATATCAAAAAGGGGGGATAATATATATATATATATATATATATATATTCATGTCAGCTCTATCACTGATATTGAGCGCTTTCAAATAAGTACCGCGCATATATAATATATAAATAATATAATATATATAACAAATTGCATATATATATAATTATATACATACACTTTTCACACACACACACACACACACACACACACACACACACACACACACACACACATATATATATATATATATACACATCGTGTGTGTGTGTGTGTTTGTGTGCATGTGTGTTTATTCACGAATGGTTAATGTATTGTTAATAAGTTCTAGCGCAAGCCATTTAATAAAAAGCTCACTTGGGCTGGCCGAGAACTTTTCAGCAAGTGCTTCTCTCTGTTTCTCCTCTCTCTCCTCTGTGTGTGTGTGTATGCGTGTGTGTGTGTGTGTGTGTGTGTGTGTGTGCGTGCGCGCGCGCGCGTGTGGTTTATTTATGAATGGTTAATGCATTGTTAATCATAATTTCTAAAGCAAACCATTTTTCAATAACTAACTTGGCCTAGCCGAGAATTTTTCAACACAGCTTCATATTAAGTATATTTTTTGAATTCAAAATGTTGGCATAAATATTAATGTCTTTGTGATTAATGTAATGGAATTAAATCTAGGATGTGAATGTACATCTTTATTTTTGGAAGATGTGCTTTTATAAAAAGCTCGCTTTTGTGGACGTGGGATGTTTAGGAAAAATTAAAATGAATGAAAAACTATGATAACGAATCTAAAACATAATAAATAAAACAAATTCACGAGGAGAATCAAAACAAATGGTAGAAATGATCGGGTGTGCTTAAATGTAATCCTGGCTATAGTAATCATGACAAGATGGAAATATGTTTGTCTTTATTGATGACGATAAAAAATAAAACAAAAAGTAACATAAAATAAATCTAAATGTATCTCTCAACATGAAATAGAAATGATAATTATACTAAAAACTATTAAAGACATAAACTGGTGCATTTGGTAGCAACACTGTAAACGAAACTGTTAAATGCTCTGGAATTTTGCGATCCAGACCGATCTCGCTATTCTAAGTAAAATGTCGATGTGAACAAGGAAAGCAAAGGTTGCCAGATCATAGACGTAGTTGTTTCGCTTGATTGCACGATAAAGATAAACGTGCCCTCCACCACCACCACCACCACCACCCGAAATTAAATAAATATATAATATAACAGTGTAATTTCAGGAAACTAGGCATGTTGGACATGCTATACATGCGGGTGAACAAGAAGGTTAGGATAGTTTTCATAAACTATACAAGGATTGATTTCCAAAACACCAAGTAGTAAATTGAGAGGAATTGTGGATCTAAGCAAGAGTTTGAAAACACGATCAGAAAATACTACTACTACTACAACTACTACTACTAATAATAATGATAATAACAACAGGGATGTTAGGGAGATATGAAGAAACATGACATGAAGCCATAACAACACACCGCGACCTGCCTTAGGTTTTCCTGCAGACTTGGTAGGTAGTGCGACCATAGCAGAAATCGAATTATAATGAAAAATGACATAATAATAATGTCAAAAGTCATGTTGAAGATTAGCTCGTAGGTCCCCACTTGGAAGATTGATTCATCGCAAAATTCTAACTTCCCTGAAAACATTCGTGTATTTGTAAAATCTATATTACCTTGAGACGAACTTGGTGAGTATATAAAAATGAGTTAGCGTCCAGTGTCAGATAAATGCCACAATTTAAATTCTGAATGTCGTGGTAAGTAAATGTTTTACTAGGAACAGTCAGTGTCTTTAATCTAACATGTTTCTAATGTTTTATTAGTGTTTCATAATCTTTCTTAAATTTAGCAATACTTTTGTGATATTAGTTAAGTATGTACACACAGTCTACTTTCCTGTATAGGGATGAAGAAGTCGGCATCAAAAGCTGTTTCCTTTGCTATAAACTTATCTACAAAGACAAGGAATTATCTTTAATCAGTCACAAAGAAAAGGGCAATCATCAAGAATGAGTTGCATGTGTTACCATAAATGGAGGCATAACACACCAGCAGTCAAATTCAGTGAGGCAGTTACTGTTTTGGAACACACAATGAGGAGGGATTGTGTGGAGAATTTAACACTCAGTGTTTATACTGAAAACAAGCAAAATGGGGAATTAGTAAGTGAGACACTTACTAAGCTTATATGTGTGGATGACAAACAAGGTCAAAGGTGGTAAAAAGTCAAAAGTTACTTACAGCCGCCACAAAAATCCCGAAAGCACATTTCACGATTTAGAGTTTATCGATAAAATATTCAGTTAGAAAAGATCTTGTGTCTCAATCAACTTAAAGGATAAAAGGATTTTTATTTTTTTAACTCCCCGCGACTTCAGTTTATTTACTAATAAGTGGATGTGCGGAATAAGAAGTCGGAGAGCCGAGTTCGAATTTCAGTTGAAATCGTTGAATTCACTTGCGCACAAATACCCTTGAGAAAGGTAGGAATCCATCTCTTCTCCCTCCAGCTATATGTTAAATAGCACAGATTGGGTTCTATAACCTTGGTTGGCAAACAGTCTATCGCAGAAAGAAATGACGACATATTGCAGGAAAATCTGCCCAGTTAGTCATGGATCGAAAGAGACATGATCACCCAAGCGTGTATCACGAATTGTACTTAACTGACTAAATGCGAGTATAAAACAACAAGAAAAAAAAAACAAGTCAACTTTAAAGTCATGAATAGTCAGTAAGGTCAGGTTTTGTATATATAGGTCGTAGTATTTACACTAACATGCAGTAATAGTAATTTACAAAATTTATGGCTTACTTATGCATATATAAAACATTTGCTAAATAAATTAAAAGTGGAAATAAAAATGATGATTGCTTTCCCTGGAACTTGTTTAAAAATGTTGAACCCTTGTCGATATTTACCAATATTTTCGGATGAATGCTTTGTAATCTAAGCTAATCAGTAATCTAGGCCAAAAAGTAATATAAATAAAGTATGGAACGGCTAATGATCTAATTCGTAGTGATAGCACTATTCTATAGCTGATAGCTTTCATTTTATTTTTTACGTTTTAAAGACAGAAAAAAGAACTAGGGACGATATTTTTGTTTGACCACTTTCGATCCTACGCAAAAGCAAAGAAGTAAAACAGGCGTAATGTCGACTGATCTCGTTATACATTCTTGTTCAAATTAATCGAAACAAGATGAATTATGTTTTCTTAAGATCTTTCACATTTTTCCTCATCACGTATACGTCGTCACTTGGTGTTGTTTTTCTCTTCCGATCGCATTTTACTTTACGCTTTGGACTGATGGACCTAGTGTATTTCTTTGCCTTAATGACACAACTGATAGTTGAAAGGCTGACACCAACAATATCAGCGATCTCTCTGTAACGCTCGCCAGTGTATTTGTGCGCCGTTACAATTTTTGTAGGCTTCATTAAATTAAAGTCCATCACAGACAATGGTCGTAGGACAACTAATCAACAGTCGAGACAATAATAAAAATCTGATGCAATCAGAGATGACAATATTTTTCAAGGCCAAATAAATTTCGTCATACACTCGAAAATAGATTCATATTAATGCACACCAATGCAAATGAAGTAATTTGAGGAAAAAGTAAAAATCGATTACACCCTGTAATTCCAGTGCTTTTAAAACTAACCGTATGTTGAAAAAATGTAAACTAAAGCAGTTGTTTCAGTTAACTTGACAAAATATCATCTATCTATCAAATATCTATCTATCTATCTATCTATCTATCTATCTATCTATCTATTCTTCATTTATAAACGAATTATTACGCGACCTATTACCCTTATAAACGAGTTATTACGCGACCTATTACCCTTATAAACGAGTTATTACGCGACCTATTACCCTTATAAACGAGTTATTACGTGACCTGTTACGTAACGGGGAATAGGTCGCGTAATAACTCGTTTACAAATGAAGACTATTCAAAAGTTCTACAATATAATTGTATTGAACACTTTTTAATACAAATGTATACTAATCTAATTCTATTATGACCAAAAACTAACTAATTAAACAATCAATCAGTCAATCAATCAATCAATCAATCAATCAATATATATATATATATATATATATATATATATATACTCTCTCATCAAATCCACTTCAGCACGTTTCGATATGACCTCAGTTTCTCACTTATTGTGTCCTCTTATAATCCCACCATCTTAATGGATGTGTGGGATAAAATCTCAAATATGATTCTCAGTCTGTTTTTAACTGGGGCAAGGAATGGCTTGTTAGTTTTATCGCCTCAAAAACGAAGCTTTTATATCTTTACCTTATCAATCACTTGAAGGACCACTTCCTAACTCCCATCAATATGGCTGATACTAATCTCTGTAACAGTGACTCGTTGAACCTTCTCGGGCTTACACTCTCGGTTGACATGAAATGGAAATATTATACTGAATCAATTGCTAGGTCTACTGCTAAGAAAGTTGGTTCACTGTATCGTGCAAGACAGTTTTTCTTCCATGAATCTGTCTTACATGTTCATAAGTCTACCATTCGTCAATGCTTTGAATATTGCTGCCACATATGGTACGGTGCTCCGGTTGTGTAGAGATTCTTGATAATATCCGAAGAAAAATCAGTAATATTATTGATCCTGGCGTCCAGGCTTCACTCACTTTCCCCCTGCCGTAATGTAGCTTCACTGTGACTGTTCTATAAGTACTTTAATGGTAACTGTTCAGATGAACACTTTGATATGGTGCGTAGACTTTATAATTTTAAGCGCAGTACTAGATTGGCGGCAAGGTCTCATCAATTCACAGTTGCCTTGGATAGATGTAACCATAAGTTCTATGCTAACAGTTTATTTTCTCGTACTACTCGCTCGTGGTACTCTCTTCTGATTCCATCCTTCCCAGCCAACTTCGACCTTCAAAAAATTAAATGCAGTGTCAATCGTTATCTACTGTCTTCTTGATTACTCTTCTGTTTTTCTCGTTTCTAAACAATGCTTCTCTTTTTTTTATTTCCTCACACCCAGAAATCTACTGTGTCTTAGTGACGTTACCGCCTTGCATGGGGCGATATGATTATAAAAGTAATAATATTTTCTATAAATATTTTATAAATTTAGTTAAGTACAGTTTTAAGTTTAGATGAGTTGTGGTGCAGTGGATATCGGCTAGGAACGAGAAATAGGAAAGCCGAGTTCGAATTCTAGTTGAGTTCATTGCATTCACTTACGCGCAAATACTCTTGGGAAAGATATTAATTCACTTCTTCTCGATCCAGCTTTGGTTTAAATAACAGAACAGATTGGGTTCTACAGTCTTGGTTGGCACCCAGATTACCGCAGAAAGTAATGGCAATCTACTGCGAGAAATTCTTCTGCCCAGTCAGTCGTATATCTTTCGAGTCATGATCGTCCAAACGTGTATCACGTACAACACTGACTGACAGTACCAGGCCAAATGGGTGTGCAGTGTAGTGGGGAATGTGAAAAGAATGAGTGGCTTAAATCTTTCAGGTGGAAACAGCCTACTTATTTGAAAAATCATTATTTGGAATCTTGACTTTTTATTTTGTCTCGAAAACGGAATCTTTCACTCGATTGAGAAATTCGTATCCATTTTGACCACAATGTCATTTGCAATAACATTGTCTTTTTTTTTTATCGACGCGAGTGTGTACGTGCGTTAAATTGTGTAAGAAAAAAAAAGAAAGAAAAAAAGGCATATATATTAGGGTAAAATAAAATGCAATAAGCTAAAAATGCAATTTATTCAAATCTCTATTTTCAAATATATACATTAAAAATATAATTCCAAATCTTTAGTTAATATTGTCAATAAAAAAAAAGAAAAATTACCCAGCTCAGAAAAAAACAACAACAAGAAAATAAAAAAAGAAGAAATAAAATAAAAAAATGTCTGTCAAATAAGAAAGAACGCTTTGTCGGTGTTGACATATTCATAATTATAGCGTAATACTTTAAGAATTTATGCATACATTGGAAATAAATATTTTCAGTATTCAAGTTAAATATTTTTATGATGAGCAGATGACAGTTTAAGACATCGATCCCCTAAAAGATTCTGTAGGCGCATGCGTATACTGAAATCAAAAGAAACAAAATGGTTTGCGGGTACGCCATTTGAAATACATCACTTGAAATACATGCAAAAATGTATAAAAAAGGAAAAAAAAAAAAAAGAAAAGAAAGAAGAGAAACAAAGGAACGCCAAAATAAAATTACGTCTCCAGATAACAAATAAAACGGCTGTGCACACACACACACACACACACACACACACACACACACACACACACACACACACACACACACATACATAGGTTTGTGTATATTTGTGTGAGTCTGTATATTTGTGTGTATCATTGAATATGACTGACAAATAATATTTAGTAGTTTATTATATAGTTTTTTTTTTTGGTAATTCTTTTTTAGTTTCTTCTAGAATGAATAGTTGATTTAAGACGACGCCGGAATTGCTTATAATTCTGGAAATGTTCCTCGTTCTTATCGACGGTTCTAGCGCTTTCAACTATTTTCTGATCATGCCAAAGAATAAAGCAGGTGTTAGAGAACATTATATTTTAAGAATATAACATCAGAAGACATCACTGAAGAAATGAAGGTAAGCCATTGGTTAGAAAGTCGGCATCTTTAGCCCTGAAAGATGGATTTTGAAAAATTCTTCAGTTCTCTAACAGAAACGCCAATAGGACGTCAGTCTAAGTTCGTCATTTCATCTTCTGATAGAATTTATGTTTTGTTCCTAATGATAACTGCAGATGACAATCAATGATAAAAAACTATGGAAAATTCCTGCCTAGTACTGACTCAACTATTCATTCACTTATACGAAAATAAGAGTAACTTAATAAAAATTAATAAAATATTCTCTTTCTGTCGTATTCAATAATATCTGTTGAATAAAAAATTGATACACACACACACACACACACACACACACACACACACACACACACACATATATATATTTATAATAATAATATGAACAATTGTTACTAATGGAAATATATTATAATAATAATTAGCATATATATATATATATATATATATATATATATATATATATCAGCCAATATACAAGGTTTCTATAATGAAAACTCAAAGTGTGATACATTACTAGATCGTTTAAATGTATGAAATAATATTTTCGATATTGGTTAATCTTATGTCATAAAGCATGGAGTTTGTTTGTTTGTTTTTTTACTAAGATCTAAGTCATAGTGCAATTCACGCTCAGAAATGGAGTCAGTTAGTTAAGTGTCATACGTGATACACGCTTGGGCGATCATGTCTCGAAAGAGACATGACGAACTGGCAGAAGATTATCTCGCAGTAGGTTGCCATTGCTTTCTGCGGTAGACTGATTGCCGACCAAGGCTATAGAACCCAATCTGTCCTGTTATTTAACCCATAACTGGAAGGAATAGACGGATTAATACCTTTTCTAAGGGTATTTGCGCGTAAGTGAATGCAATGAATTCGGCTGGAATTCGAACTCGGCTCCCCGATTTCTCGTTCCGAGCCGATATTCAATGCACCACAACGCACATCCCAGAAACGGAGACCTATCTCAAATCGCGTCGTTCTAATATTTTTAGTTTTAAATTGGGGTTTGTAGTAATTCACTGCTGTAGTCGGTTTAAGAAATTCGAAGAAGAAAGTAGAGGTTAATTGCATAATTAATTTGGCTGAAAAATTTTAAACCTCTTTATCTTGGTATATTTTTTCATTTACTAAGTTCCTTTTACAATCAATATAAAAATTTGTAGAAATATATAACTTCCAACCCCTTCAAATACATTACTTCCCACTCTGTTAACCAAGATTTACTTTTCACTAGTTTTGTAGCATAAAATATATTTATTTTTATTTGATGCAAAGTAAACTAAACTAAAATTCAACATACTTTAAAAATACCTTTTAGAATACAAGGCACGAATTCCTCATGAATTAAATTTTATTATCAATATATAATATATGCTACAGTGAAATATATTAAATCAACTTTATGCAACAAATAATCGCTTTTTAAAATAAATTTAGCAGTGTCAAAACAGAATCGAAGAAAAACGAAAATGAAATATTATTAAAACATTATTACAATGAACTTTCTTTGGAATTATTTTGTAATGTTTGTAATAAGAAGGACTAGAAAAATAGAATTAATGAATTGTTTCTTTAAATCAAGTAAAATTAAAATGTTACATTTCAGTAAAGATTCAACATATTTTTATTTGTTAGAAGCAGAAATACAGATTACCCCAAAATAAAGTTGGTCATTAGCTTATTTGCTTTTATGAATACAAATTTAAAGGAGATGAATATTAAGTTTGTTAAAAATGTTAAATTAACTTTCATGTAACAAAACCAAGTTTCCTAAATGACAAGTTTTTTTAGCGAGTTTCTTATCAACAAGTTTCTTTTTGCAATGAAAACATAAAATAATGTAGCAAATCCAAAGGAAATAAAATAAATTAATCTTATACGAACTTTAATTAAATAAGCTAAAGTTATTCCAAATATAAAAACAAGCATTTCATAAGCCAACTACAGCAGTGAATTACCACAAACCGAAAGCAAAATTAACGATCTTCATTCCGAGTGAAACAACAAAATTTGAAATAGGCCTTCAATTTTGAGCAAGAGTTGCATTATTACTTGGCCTATAGCAAAGAATGCCATGAGATAAAGTCATGCAGATCAACTGTCACGTTGTTTTAATTTTTAGGATTAGATTCAACTATTAGAACTGGATTCAAACCCATTAATGCAATGATGACAATAGTTATATATTTGCATAGAAATAAACTTAATAGAATAATGCCTAATACTATTTCCAAGTGTATCTCTTTATTTTTCACTCTTTCTTTATTTCTTTCTTTCTTTCTTTCTTTCATTGTTTTGTTTACTGTCATGTTAAAAAATTCAGTACTTGAATTCAGTTAACAAATTTCATGCCTTATTAAAGTAAGTGACTGGTGATACATAATCTTCAAACTTCTCAAAACTGCAAGTAGATGGACTTATAAATTCAGGTACGGTACATGCATATTGACGCATATATATGTGTATATATGTATGTATGTATGAATGTATAATTTCTAATTATGCATATGATCTCTCTCTCTCTCTCTCTCTCTCTCTCTCTCTCTATATATATATATATATATATATACACACATATATAGATAGAGAGATAGAGAATGAAAGACACATGCACTTGTATACCTACGTATATAACTTCTTTACACGCACATATGATTAACAACTTACATAAAATATTTTGGTTAGTTTTTGTTCCCGTATATTAATTCTATGCATAATTCATCATATAATTCCTATTCTGTATAATGTACCACCAATATATATATATATATATATATATATATATATATATATATATATATATATATATATAAAACTTAATGATTGAATGAAGAATATATATATATATTAGTATATCTCTCAAACTTTTCAACTGTTCAAGCGCAAATCATGTTATTCTACTTCGATAAGCAATGAAATTAAAAAAAGATTAAAAAAGTCGGAATATATAAATTCAAGAAACGCAAAAAGAACTAATGAGAAAAGCTTCGTTGGAAAATTTGCATCGTAAGGGACCATTAAGCGGTCAGATGCCGCTGAAAAGTCCGTCAAATTCGGATAAAATTTAGCGAGCCATGCGTTGGAGGACATTTTTTTAATTATTTTTTGAGGTGTGCATCCGTGAGATCCGCTACAATGCGACCGCGCATGTGCAAATGCGCTCTTTTTGTTCCGGTATAGAAGACGCACTGCATGCTGGCTAAGAATCAGAAACACACACACGGTGAACAAAAAAAATGTAATGAGCTAACTGCTATTATTAATACTGCCAATAATGATATTGATAGTGTCGTCTAGAGTGCCAGCTATTTCGTTGTTCTTGTCGTTGTTGAGGACGAAGAAACTTGTAGCAAAAATGACGATTGGAGAAATTAAATCAAATGTTATTATGATGATAATACGAATGTTATTGATATTAAATGAAAACGTTATTTGATATCTTTAGATGATATTGTTCTTTTATGTGCCATATCTCTTCTGGACGTAGGCGATCATAGACCTCCTCTTACCGCTCTTGTCGCTCTTAACACTTTTACTCTTGGTATCTCTCCCAAACCCCGTTCCGCCATCCATTTGCTCAAGCCTATCAAGTATGTCACGGGTTCTTTTCCCCTTGTCTCTCTTTCCCTCTATCTGTCCTGCGAGTATTAGATTCTTCAAGTCCTCTTTCCTCATTAATTGTCCCAGAAACATCAGCTGTCTCTTTTTCCTGTTAAGTAGAAGTTTCCTTTTAGTTTGCATCCTTTCCAAAACCTTGTCTCCGCTCCCTTTTGCAATATATGTTATCCTCAGCATCCTTCTTTAAAACAGAATATCTGTTTCTTCGAGTCTTTCTTTGAAGAGATAGTTCAGCATTCGCTGCCATATAGGAGGACAAATATCTCATAACGGTCCAGTATTCTTTTCTTTGTTTCCAACGAAATTTTTATGTCTCTCATTAATCTGCTTTAAGTAATTATTTTCAATTAAAATGCAAGTAATAAAAAGGATAAGGGAGAATATATAATGGTGACAATGAACATAATGTTGATTACATAATCTGTCTCAATGGTTGATGATAATATCGATATTATAATTGAAATGAGGGCTAATATAAGCTTATTAAAATATAAAGGATAATAAAAGTTCTCGTGATAGAAAGTTCATTAATATTGACTGCAATAATGATAATGCCGAGAGTAATAAAAAAATAACAATTACATATCACAAATAAAGATTATTCCGTAAAAAAATATCAATTAATGATAACTACCGAGCTAACATGCAACACTCTTGTTAAGTTGCAGAATCGTATTTTGGTGTGTGTTTGTGTGTGTGGGGGGGGGGGGAGGCACGTGGAGACTTTACTGTGGCGTTACAATCAAATATTTTGCTGAGTTCATACTGACCACTTATCCCCAACGTTGTCACACTGTGACTGAAAAATTCCCCACTGTTCAAATAATATCAGATTATTTTTGTGCAATTAACAATTTTAAAAAATAGTATAACATTTCTTTTCGTATTTTTGTGATTATTTTTGTAATTGAGAACCACTAATTTAGATAATAAATGCACGTTCTAATATCTTAATAGAATTTATAATTTTTCCTTAAAGGTAACATTTGCAACGTTGTAAGGTAACGTTTCTGGTACATTGTCAGGAGTCTAGAAGTTTTGTAACCATGTGCGTTGTGATGCAGTGGATATCGGCTCGGAACGAGAAACCATAGAGCCGAGTTCGAATTCCAGTTGAATTCGTTACATTCACTCACGCACAAATACTATTTGGAAAGGTATGAATTCGTCGCTTCTCCCTCCAACTATAGATTGAATACCAGGAAAGATTGGGTTCTACAGCTCTTAGTTGGCAACGAGTCTACCGTAGAAAGTAATGGCAATCTACTGCAAGAAAATCTTTTGTTCATTCAGTCATATTTCTTTCGAGACATGATCGCGTCTAAGTTAATGTTTCGGACGAGCTCATGTACGGTTCGCCTCTAAATGGAAAGTGGCTCTGACTGTCACCAATCAGAAGCATTTGCAAGGTTTCGTACCGGGCCTAAACGTAATTTTCCAGTTTTCTGAAAGCGCTTATCGAGGGTGGGCCAGAAACTGATCATCTCTGGTCGGGTCGGCGCGGTGAGAGGGGTATGATGTTGAAAGACCCGAAAGCCCCTAGTGATCCTCGCGATGACATCACTGACGACACCCTCTAGCGCCCCCATTACGGTGCGTATTTTTGAAGAAAATGAAAGATAATATAAGCTTATATAAAAAATTGGAGTAGATAGATCTATCTATCGCCAGGTTCACACTCCACCCATGTCTATTGAACAGGTTAAGAGGTTCATCCCTTGTTCCCTGTTTAGAATATGTTTTCCGGCTTTCTCTTTTCCGATCTTTTCACTATTACGTCAGTGGCGCTACCGCCTTGCTCGGGGTGATACGATTAAAAAAAAACAAAAAAACGTTCTGGTGATAGAAAGTACAATAATATTGGCGACATTAACCCTCTAGGGCCATTCGTATCATATTTGATACAGTATGAAAACAAGCCTTGAAAGAAATATTTTCCTGAAAAATTTTTTAAGAGAAATATTTTATAATTTCAAATGAAAGCAGTACTGACTGCTCAGTCAATGAATACCAAATGTTTCCTTATAGGGAAATACCAAATGTTTCCTTATAGGGAAATACTGTATCAAATATGATACGAATGGCCCTAGAGGGTTAATGATGATACTGAAAACAATAATAAAATAACAATTACATAAGACAAATTAATATTAAAATGTAAATCGTAATAGGCAGTTTATGATTTTAGTTTTAATAATGAATAAAGTAAATTTAAAGAATCTAGCCGGGAAAAAACGTAATCCAATTTATGGATTCGAAATATTTCGGCGAAGTTTGAACACTTCAGACTATCACGCCAAGTGACAGTTTGATACATTTGAAACTTAGAATGTACACTATTTTTGTTGTGAAATGCTGCTTCCGTTATAAATGCTGCTTCCGTTATAATGCCGACAATGTAAATGAATAAAAAGAACACAAACAATATCCAACCTTTTGGGGCTTGCGAGGAAAAGATTTCTCAGAGTTCTTCTTCTATGTACCGGTTTCTTCAGATCGTTGGCGATCATAATTATCCATAATTTCTTGTCCTATGTAACTTTAATAAATTTTGTCTTTTTGTTCTCTCTGTTAAACATTACTTCGCTATCGATTTACTCAAGCTCGCTAAGTAGATTATGTGTTGTTTTCCTCTGTCCCTCTTGACTTCAATTCGTCCTCTCAGTATAAGATTTTCCAAGCCCTATTTCAACATTATGTCGTCTATAAATATCAGCCATTTCTTGTTGTGGCGCAGTGGATATCGGCTCGGAACGAGAAATCGGGAGCCGAGTTCGAATTCTAGTTGAATTCACTTACGCGCAAATACCCTTGGGAAAGGTATTAATCCGTCTATTCCTTCCAGTTATGGGTTAAATAACAGGACAGATTGGGTTCTATAGCCTTCGCTGGCAACCAGTCTACCGCAGAAAGCAATGGCAACCTATTGCGGGATAATCTTCTGCCCAGTCAGTCATGTCTCTTTCGAGACATGATCGCTCAAGCGTGTTTCACGTATGGCACTGAACTGACTGTTAAGTATGTGCCCTTTTTGTTTCCAGTTTCTCTAAAACCTCATCGTTAATCGCATGTTCTGTCTATATATTCCACATCTTTCTGTCGAACTGCATTTACGTTGCTTTAAGTTTCTTCATTTGGGAAGAATATTGTCCAGCATTAACTAGAATTTAAGAAGAACGATAGTACATAAGAGTTAAGTACTTTTTTTCGTTGTTTCTAACGAGATTTCTCTCTTAATACTTTGCTTCGCTTTTAGAAGGCAGCTTTCGATTTCCCATTTCGGTGTTGCACTTTCCGTACTCTGTTAAAGACTTCCAAGATGTTTAATTTTTTGCTTTTTTTTCGATTTTATGTGTACCCGTGTTTCATAATATATATATATATATATATATATATATATATATATTAGTCATATATTAGTCATCTACATACAAGTCCGTTTCGCTGTATCACAGCTCATCAGTGTGGCTAGACATATCCACTTGCTTCTGGCCGGGATCGAAACTCGACCGATTTGGTGTCAGTCAGATTCTCTACTCCCTAAGCCTGTAAGCAGTGTATACAGACGTCAGTCACCGAGAGAACTCAATTCATTTCTGAAGAGTCACGCATTATATATATATATATATATATATATATATATATATATAAAGGTTTTTCGATTGTTACAATGGATAATACATATTTCATCGCTTTGATGTTATTATTGCGGCTCCTCTCTTTGTCCTTCCTTTTATCTTCTGACTTTCCATTCCGTCTTTTTCTACTTCACCTTCTTCCTTTTCTTCCCCTCTTTTTTCTTTTTCTTTTTTAACCTTTTTCTCTTCTTTGTGTTAATCAATCGTCTATCTTTTCTTTGTCCTCGCTTCCCTATTTCTTTGGAGTTCTTTTTTGAATGAGCGAGAATTTTTTCGTATATAACCGACACAAATGTCTGTCCTAATATGCACATGTGGGCGTCTATGCAAAATTAAATAAAAGAGAAGGGATTTTTTTAGGGGGATGACATTTTGATTGCCTACTGTTGTACCATTTGGATCTGACGAGCCGCAATAATAACATCAAATCAGTGAAATATGTATTATCCATTGTAATAATCGAAAAACCTTTATAAATTACTCTGTTAAATTAAATAAATGAATTTAACATTGAGTTCTCTTGAGTCCGTTCCTTCTGGAAGTTACCTGGATTACATACCAAGTGGACTACATTATATATATATATATATATATATATATATATATATATATATATATATATATACGAAATAAAATGCAGTGAAGTCAGAAGGAAATTATTTTTCAAAGTTTGAAACTTAAAAATAATAAACATATGGCGAACTGCGAAGAAGATTTTGATGATCATTTTGACATTGACGATGAACATCACAATAATAATGATGATATTGATGCTTGCAAAGCTACGAAGCGAAACGAAAAAGAGGCTCAGCAAAGAGGAGTAATTATTCTGTCTCATTTGAAATACGACAATGCAGTGAAAGACATAGCAGAACGAATGGCATAACGGACCTCAATAAAGGACACCGCTTTTAGAAAATAGCGGACAACACAGAGAAAAAAAATTCATATGGAAACCATTCTTTAGCTTATTCATATATAGATAACATATTCACGCATATATGCATACATATATAAATTGATATATGAATACACAGGTATAAACACATGCATACATACATTCATACAAAATGCCTGTCTAATTTCGTTTTTCGCGGACACCCGTCTACTAGATCGGCTAGCTAATCCCTGATGTAGACACATACTCAGATACATTTTGTTTCTTCAATATCCATAGAGCCAACCACTGGTTCGTATTGCAACTATCCCGAGAAAACATTACTTACAGTTTCTGGGGGATAGTATATAATCTGTCATGATCAGCAGTTTGAACAAGGCCAGTACACGCTAACCTTCGGTCACAATGACTTGAGACATCGTACTTGCACAACCATAACAGATCGGAACAGATTCGTTTACTCACTTTTTACTCACTTTCTAAATGTACTGCATGCTGGGATCGCCTCCTCGGACCGATGACATGAAAGAAGTGACAAACCGATCATGATGAAATTCAAACATGGGACCTCATGATCAGAAATGTTTTAACAAATCAGCTATACATATATTCATACATGCATAAGACGGACACGCTAAAAATTGTTCGGTTCAACCAAAAACAATTTTTCCCCAAATTCTAATGTTTGGTCATAGTTTTGAAAATGAGTTTGGTTAAGAACTTTTCAGTACACCTTTGTACATATATCCTAAATCAACTTCAAGCAAGACAAATTGATCTGAACGATTCTCACTACACAGCAATCAGGTCGTAATTTAATAATTTTTTGTTTCATTCAATAAAAATTTGTATTTCTTCAGCACGACAATTTTTCTATAATCGATTATTTGCAAATTTATGTTTTTTTTGTTTCCATTTAAACGTTTTATTGTCAAAATTACCCAACTTATTGTTAGAAGGTTGTTTGTCAGTTTATTTTCTTTCAAGAATTTCTTATGTTTACTTCTCATGTGAAAAAAGGTGTTTCCTACAACTGAGCATTGGAATTAGCAGGATAGGTGGCCAAGTCATTTCAAAACAACTTTCTCTAACTTGATTCCGAACAAACCAAGTAAATCTTAAACATAATTCATAGTATCTCACACACCAAATACACCAATTTACAAGCCTGGACAAGATTAATCTTATAAATTAACTTTTTTAGAATTTTTGTCAAAAGAAATCGAGACAACGAGGGGAAATATTCTATGGTGCAAAGCTAGCTTTTTTTTTCCACACTCTATTTCAAAATCTTCTTACTTTTATTTTCTCCGAAAAAGCCTGTTACATTTGTAATAAAATTATCTTCTCCTCTCTATTTTTATTATAATATTCACCATATTTTCTTCGATTCTGTCTTGACACCTTTCTCCATTTATTAAGAGTAAACAGGTTCATCTATCCTGTTAGTCTTTTGAACAGGAATATAAATTTATCTCTCGTTTTCTGTTTAGGATTGGGTTTCAGGCTCCTTCTAAAATCAATCTCATTTTATTTAATTTCCAGTAGACCCCTTGTATCTTAGTCGCATTACCGCCTTGATTTTAAAAAATTCTTAGTTTTCGTATAGACGCTTGTGACTAGTGCGATTTATAAATGTCCCTTCTCTCTTTCGGCCATTGTCGCTTCCAGCATTCAATGCCTTTCAAAATTTCGAACTCTCATTTCTTAATTCATCATGATCAGAGACAATAGATGTTTATGGAAAATATTCTTAATGATAGCCAATCAGTCAAAAGCATCAGAAATTAGTAGTAACAGTTGGGAACAATTCGAAACTATATTCCTAAAATACAGCATGACAACAAAACTAAATATACTGTGACATTAGTATTTATTTCTGAAATGATTAATTTTCAATAATCTTGGAATAATTTCGAACTTTTGTTCTCATCTTGGTTGATATAGGTGTTATAATAGCCAATCTATGGACACCTGATGATGACCAGAGGGGACTTGGTCGAAACGTTGTGTCTATTATATAACACCTCTATCAACGAAGATGAGAACAAAAGTTCGAAATAATTCCAAGATTACTGTGACATTCTTGCCTATCAGAAATCCAGTTGCATTATTTCATGTGAATGAATATGATATATATACGTGCATTCCTATATATCATAACAATGTTAGGCAATATAAAGTTTAAACAAATTCTGTGTAACATGTTTCATCCATCAAAATGACTTAATCAGACTGAAGTAATATTCTTATTGATGGAATTATACACCAAGGAGAAATGTAGGAACTTCAAATTTAAAATTTCTGACATCCGACGTGTCTAGACGTAGAGCTCATGCGATTCCATTTTATTTCCTAACGCTTTTATTTTTGTTTTTATCACTGATGTTTTTAGATATCTAACATTGCTTCTGGTGCCTGTCGTCAGTGATCCACTGATGGCGAACAGACATAGCGCAAGTTACACAACACTTTATATACATATAAAACATTGTGAATTTTTAACCAATAATGGATATATTTTCAATTACTTCCTATTACTATAGACGTTATATTTAGTGAGAATACATCTTTTGGTTGACTTGAGAAGCAGCACAGTCGATTTTCATTTAAGACTCATTTCAGATTTGGGGAAACGACGAGAATAACATGGGGAATATGGATAATAAATTGGTAAATATAAGTAAAGGATCCGCACATGGAATGAGAATGATATACTCAGTGATAAAAAAAACGATTGGGTTCGAAATTTTTAGTACCTGAAGAAGGCCGGAGTGTACAACGGTCAAAACGTCGTAAACATGGTAATAAAGACAAGAACAACAATCCGAACAATGTAAATAATAAAATTAAAGAATTAGCAGAGACAACAGAAAACAAAATGGAAATTTCAATAACAAAAAGAGATAACACAAATTCAACACAGGAATTGATGAAAAAGAGGTGTAATATAGTTTGAAGTACTTAGATCTAATTGAAAATGAACACATTAATGAACAAACTAAGCAGCAACAAAAAATGTCGCGAAAAAGAAACATGAATTTGAAAAGATTAGAAGAAGCTATTAATAAAGGGACAAGTTTTAAATATGCTCACTCCGCAAGCCACACAATCAACACTATTCCCTGTGTAATTAGCATTTTGATTATAGTACGCATTAGAGATAATTGATTAATATAAATTTTAATTATACGATCTTGCTAAATTCCGCTGTGAAGATATTACGGCAAGAAAGCCTATTCGACATTGAATCGTGTTTTTTCTAATTGGAGATTTCTTTTTCCGTGCTAAATGAGTTTTTTCTTCTAACCCTGTTTGTAAATTATAACCTATTATCACCGGTATTATGATTAATAAATTGCATAAAAATAGACTTCCTCTGAAAGTTTAATATTTCCACCGAAAACAGTGCTCGGGAAAAGTCAAGATAATTAAAACTAATTTTTAAGGTAGTTAAGTATTTCAGTTTCTTATTCTCAATAATACAGTGATTTTCTTCCATGCGTGGTTTCTCTTCAGATCATTGTTCTCCACAGCTTCCTATCCTTGGTAGCTCTTAGCAAGCTCTGTCTTTGCACCATCACTCTCAGTCCCTGCTGTGCCATCGATTTTGACAAGTTCGTTGGGTAGGCTGTTCACTGTTTGCTTTTGTTCGTCTTGTCTTCAATATGTCATATGAACACCAAATTCTTTAAGCTCTCGTTCTTCATTATGCATACTAGAAATTTCAACTCTCTGATTATAATTATAAGCGTTTTTTTGTTTCCCTTTTATTTAGAACTTCCTATTTACTAACATATTCAGGCTTACTGCCACATCACAGAGAAACACCGGTTCCCATAAAATCACCGAAGTTAAGCGACGATGAGCCTAGATGGGTGATCGCTTGAGAACATCGGGCGAGGTAAGTTTGAATGTGCTAGTGGTTTAATGGATCGGAATAGCTAATCAGCCGAGTTTCAATTCTTGTTGGGCTCGTTATATTTAGTTACGCGATGAGTCAACATTTTCGCCTCATTTATGGGTTAATTAGTAAGACTTGTATCACTTAACTACTATTATCTTTAAAAAATCTTACACTATAAAAAATATTTTCTAGCTTTAAATAAGCTGCAAAAGGTTGATAAGATGTAAAAAATACGGATCAATCAATCACTTATTCAGTCTATTGTATTCTCAGCATCCTTCTGTAAAACCACATTTTTGTTGCTTCAAATCCACTCTTCATCTGTGAGAAGATTGTCCAGTATTCAATGCTATATAGAAAGACTGATATTATATAACCATTGAAAAAATGTTGAGTTGGTTGTAAACAAGCGAGAGAAACATATAGGAAACTCAGAATACACGTAACCAAAATTTACTTGTGACTCGCTGCAGATAGTATTGCGAATCATTAAGCGTAGCATGGATGTGGAACAAGGTCGAAAGTAAGAGAAACCCAGTGAGGATCGAACTCACTACTCAATTGTAATGATTCTAGCAAGACAAGCTTGCTAACCATTACACTACCTCAAGGTGCCACGCTGCAGCTAGTATTACACTGATATGATAAACAAAAAACAGTATATATACCAACTCTTAACGTGGAATATTCTGTCTTTATTTTCATGTCCCATTTCTTTCTTGGGTCATACTAAGCTAATCTTTGAAAATATCAAAAAATAAGTATAAAAATAACTGTTTGCACATTTCCGGGTAAGGATCAATATCTCCCATCCTCCCTAAAAATGAACGTCCTCTGAGAATACATCTATAAAAAAAAAACACCTCCCACATTCGAAGGACGATCCAACGGTGGTAGGCTCACATTATTATAAACTCCCTATAATGATTTTTTTTCTGTTTACGTGCTCTCTTTGACAATCGGGAGCCAATGGAACTAAATTCGGGGCTTGGGACATTTCCCAAGTGTTTGACTCCAAACGGTGAACACGTGCATAAAAATCCCACATCCATTCTTTCTGCATCAGTGCCTTCTTTCAGTTCGACATTCCCGACCGCCCACAATAGAAGCACATTCCGACCTTTTCGTTTCTTGCACCCTATGTCGCTCTTTTTATGTTTTCATCTAGTTTTCAAGTCGCTATCTTTCTCTTGAATGTTTTTCCGATCTGCTAAAAAGTGGGCGACCAAAAGGGTTTTTTTATCCAATATATATATATATATAGTGTTTACAGAAGAGTTACTTTTCAAACAGTCGTAAGTGGGAAAAATACCACAGAAGTAATAAAAAAGGGAAAAGCTTTTTGTATGTATTATCCTAAATTTATAGCAAGTTGTAGCCTTCTTCTCTTTTTGCTGTGACGACAAACGGACGGAAATTTACGCTCCAATTCAATAAAAATCATATACGTTTCAACCTAGATTTGTAACACTGTAAATGTTAGATCAATTAATTAAATAAAGAAACAATGAGATATTTTCTAAGTAAAACACTGATTAATATTTCAAGTTATTGCAAAACTTTTACTTATAGAGGTTAAATGGAAATTAAATCTAAACTGTAGACAGTGATTTTCAAATCGTAGCTTAGATGTAGCGCAAGGCTAAAAGTATGGGGTACCCAGTGAGGATCGACCTTTCCACTCAGTCATTATACGTTCTAGTGAGACAAATTTGCTAACCATTACAACACGCCGATCTCTTGAGTATTGGATTGACTGAAATTACCATGAGGTGTGAGTTGGTTTCATTTTTATTAGGTTTTCAACAGAAATGATCAGTCGTTCTTTGAGTGATTTTCAGTCTTCGATAAAAAAAAAGTTCAGGATTTTTTCAGGTTGTTGCTATTTCTTCTATCCAAGAGCCATTCAAGGAAGAGTGTTACTAAATAAGGTTGTTGCCGTGATGTACAGCGAATGACCAAGCGTTGCATATTTGAAGCATATGTAGAATAAATAACAGTTGACCCTCAACTTGTTAAAATTATAATGATTGGGGAAGCATCCACTCAGGAGTTTGTTCTGCGATGTAATACTTTTAAGCTTCAGAAGATTTGAATAAACATTCATATATTTTGTTTCTAACAATTGAAGTGATTTTCGCCTCATTTTCTCTGACTTTACAAAGAGTATCATGAGTAAAATTTGAGTGGTTCTCTCCTTTTATATCAGATAATCATAAAATGAAGCATCCTCCTGAAAATAATGATTTGCAAGCTCGCCCCACAACGAATTGATAATACGCTAGATCCATATTATAATATGAACTTGTGCTAGACGATAGTAGATATGTGCACGAATTATATATATATATATATATATATATATATATATATATATATATCTGTATATATATATATATATACAAATGAATAAGGAAAAAAAAATATTTGCGACGTTCAAAACATTAACTTAAAACAGTGCTCAATACAAAATAGAGCAAGGAATATTTATTATAAATTATACTTTAGAACATATGCAAAGTACAATCTACTACAAAATTGTACATTGGAAAAACAATCACCCGTCATCTATAGTTAGGCAGATTCCAAAATCAATTGAACGTAGGCTTTGCGACAACTCCAGCAATGAAACCATATTCAACGGAGCTAAGAAAGACTATGAAAAGGCTTTAAAAGATAGTGGATTCCCGGTAATACTCACATACTCACCACAGAGAACAAAAAATAACAAGAAAAGAAGTATCATACAGTTCAACCCACCATATAGTAAAAACGTAAAAGCTAACATAGAAAAAATATTCTTCAAGCTCCTATACAAACACTTCCCGCAATCAAGCCCTCTTCATAAAATATTTAAGAAAAATCCAGTGAAAATCAGCTACAGCTGCACCGAGAACATGGCACAAATAATAAAACGGCACAACAGAAAAAACATCCACAAACAACCCGAACAAACCACACCCACGTGTAACTGTAGAATAAGGAATGAATGTCCACTAAACGTTAATTGTTTACAAAACAATGTAATATACCAAGCGACGGTAAAATTACCAGATAATGAGGAAAAATATACATAGGGGTAACAGAAGGACCATGGAAACAAAGACATTACACACACAAAACATCCCTCACAAATAGAAAATACGCGAACAACACAATGCTTTCTAAGTACATCTGGGAAGTTAAAAACAAAACCCAAATCGCCCCCAAAATAACATGGAAAATACAAAAAAGAACATCGGCCTACAACAATCAATCAAAAACCTGCAGACTCTGCCTGGAGGAAAAATAGCTATTATTACCTTCCCCGACCAAAACAAACTATTGAATAAACGATTTGAACTAATATCAAAATGCAGACATGAAAACAAATTTTTACAACGTTACTTAAAAATAGAAACCTAATAAGGAGCAAATTATAAACAAATTAACAAACAGCAGACGATATAACATCCATTACAATAGATAAATAATAAGAATAAAATAATATAGATAAATGAATATAATAATAACAAATCACAATAACAAATAAAAAATAATAATAAATAAAATAAATAATAAATAACAAATCCAAATAAATAAATTAATCATCGAAAAACAAAAGAATAAACAAATAACAAGTCAAATAGATGTACTCAAATAAATAAATAAATAAATAATCAAGCCACTCCCGCCAAAATAACCGTTAGAAGGATTTCCCACAATGCCTCATTGACACGTATATATAAATAGCCGAGGAAAGACTCAACAAGTGGCCTGATGATTGCGCTTAGCATGAAACAGTCTGTCGCCCCTGAGTTTTGACTTCAATGTTCACTCGTATATATGGATATATATATATATATATATATATATATATATATATATATATATATATATATATATATATATATATATATATATATATATATATATATATATATATATATATATATATATATATATATATTTAAGAAGTAGTAGGAGGATTTGATTCACTTAATAATATATATATATATATATATATATATAATTCCAAGTGAAGAGTACTCAAGGGTTTTTTTTTTATTTTGAGTGCTCTGGCATTTATTTTATTATAAACAGTGCTCAGTATAATTTGAGAATTTGTCATTTAAATGTAAATCATCTGCACAACCACACCAACATTGTCTGATGATAAGAACCTATATTGTAACAGAAATTTCCATGTCGCAATGTAAAATTAAGATATAACCATATAATTATATATATATATATATATATATATATATATATATATATATATATTATAGGAACTTGCCGAAATTATGTGTAATGTTCTCAGTACTTTCAAGTAAAGAAGATGAAGTTAAGAGAATGGAGCGAATGCTAACCGATGAAGATTGAATTTCGGCAAGTTCTTGTACAAGTTTCCAACTGATATCGAACAATTTTTAGGTACCGGGAGGAAATTACTAAAACACTTAACAGACATTCTTCGTTCATTATATTTAATAACACACTTTTGTTAGAATCCACACAAAGCTCGAGAGTCTCTCAAAACAGTGGGGTTACTGTCAAAATGGAAATGAATGAGGTGCTTGATATGAATAAGAGAAAGTAATAGGAAGTGAAGATTATGAGGATAAGGATCATATATAATGATTGACCGTTGACTTGGAGAAAGTTTGTAGTTTTCAGGGAAGAAATTACACGAGATAGACTCACAAAACAACAGTTCTTGGAAAAAAAGTTATCCGTAAAAATAGCATCGCGAGTATCCTAGCTCTAAAGATCTAAACTCGGGAAACTGAAGAGTGTAGCTCGTCTGAATATTTGCCCTGGAAATAACGACAGAGAAGCGATAGGCTTGTAAAGTTGCATCTGTGGGAAAGCGTTTATAGGAAAGCAGAGAGAGAAATAAGTTTTCCCCCCCAAAGCCCGTGTAAACTATTTTGGACCCTATCAATGATGGAAATAGAAGAATTGATTAACATTACCAGTGTTATAACTGACCTGACGCTACCCCCCGCCCGAAAACAAGGACGTTAATATTGCTATTAGGCTATTTTAATTAAACAAATATAAAATTTTATTTCCTATAGGAATCTGATACCCCAGGTGTTACAGTCGTTGTGTAGTTATAATTATCGGGGCACGATCCATAGCTGTTCAAAAATAAGTAATGTTTATCGTGTGTGGCTGAGGGAAATGTTGTGAATTTTGTGTATCATACACCCTCAAAGGTTTTTTAATCTGCCGAGCGCGGGGCTGTCATTGAGTAGGGAGTTCATCATTTCTTCAGTACCAACAAATATTCCGCAGTGAAACAATGTTACATCTTGTTCGCGTCCCATGGCTGCCACAACTATACAACTGCAGTTACACTACTTTTTACCGACTATGTCAGACATTTGACACACAATGAAGCTCATTTTTACAGTTGGAGAGGGTCAAAGTATCTAGTATCTTTTTATTTCTAATTTAAGAGAAGTTCAGTTTCAATTAAAAAACAATCATTGGATTAAATTTCAATTAAATTTTTCAATCACAAGAAAATTGTTGGACTAAAAGGTCCAATTTTTCAGACAAAAGAAAATGTTTGGGCTAAAATATTAAATTTCAGAATCGCAAGAAAATTTCCAATTTTTCAATCAAAGAAAAAATATTGGACTAAAAAGTTCCAATTTTCAGTCACAAGTAAATTACTGGACAAAACTATTCAATTTTTCTTCAGAATAAAACCATGAGACTACAACAACGAATTGTTCAGTCGAAAGAAAATTATTAGACTAATACGTACAATTTTTCAATCGAAAAGTATTGGACTAAAGAAAGAAATTAGTTTTTTTAATGGCCTAATCCCATTCTTGGCACGGTGGTTATTAATAGTTTATAGGCAGAACCCTATAATTAATACCAGGTTTGGCTTATAAATCTAAAATATCATAATTTTTTCTTATAACATAATGCCGAATTTTGATAAACGTATAATTTATATTTGATTTTTTAGACGTTTATAATTAATATATTTTAATTTTTATATTTTTACATTAGGCATTAATAAATTAATAACCATACGTCTGGCATAAGTTAGTCACACGTGAGGATGAAAATCGCGACTTAAATAATCAATACAGCAACTTTAAAACAAAAGCCTAAATTGTGTTCCGATCAAGTCAACATTTGTGTTCGGCAGAATGCGAACAACTCAACTGTAGGAATCAGTATCTACATCTATAGAAATCCTGTTTCAAATCGTTATATGCTACATTGCTAATCTCTAATTGATTCCATAAGTATTGGCATGTGTATCTGAAATGTTCTTTCATGATTCAGGATCAAAACCTGAACATTGTCTTCTTTCTCTGTAGCATTTAGTTGTCTGTTTCTCTGGGATTTCTGTAACGGTAAAGTTTAGTAACGACAGTGGGTTCTTACAGACAGGCTATTGACAAACTATTCCCGCGGGATCACTGAAATCCATAAATAATTTTGGAGTTAATTTATCTTCGTCCTTTCAGAAGTAGAATGTAATAGAATTGATAGAGACATTTCGTACTGGCTTAAATGTAAGCTTTAGTAAACTGATCCTCACTATCTCAGTTCAGATGCCCGAAGCAGATGCGGCACAAGGCCAATTAACGTGGGAATCCGAGCCTTTAAGTTTGCCTAAAATATCCCGTAGGCCCTGCTTAAGGCAGTGTCGAGCTCTTGTCTGTTCACCCAAAGAAGGCAGAAAGTTGATCAAGAGAGAGTTTCGATGAACTGTGAATACAAACTCTCCTAAATATATGTATTCAGGATAGATACATTAATGGGAGGGGAAATGGATCGTAGTAAATTTTCCTCTGCCTTATTCCTACAGAGGAGGAACATCTTTGAAGAGAGCAGGCATTCTTTATTGTCTCTGAAGCTGTGGTGTTTTGCCAGAAGAATAAGGTTTCTCCCTTGTTCTCGCTCAGACTGGATTTAATCCTCCTGCATTTTTGTAGTCTACGAGTGACTTACTCGTGCTCTGAAGTATCGGTAGGTAGGTGTGCTCTCTGAGAAACCTGTTCGTTGCCACTCGAGAGATCAGAGCTCAAGGGTCTTTCATAATCTTCAGAAGAAGATCATGTCTTGGCTTCTTTAAAATTCGTTGAAGTCTTTTGAGTACAATTCACGATTACGCCTGATATGTCCCCTGATGGAGAAAAGTATGTTAGTGAGGTGTTTTCCGGTTCATCCGAACAACGGATAGGCACATAATCTGGGTTGGTATCTAATAAATCTACTTGATTCACCAGTGGTTCCTTTTTATTGTTGCGTGTGTCATTTTAGTAATATCCAGTTTTGAGAGCTAAGAAGGTAAAAAAGCTCCGTCGAACTTCTTGGAAACGGAGGAAATCGTTCATGAGGTGTCGCGTTAGTGGCTGTGCATGGCAGTGTTCTAAAAGCATGTAGGGACTCTGGAAGCAACTGTTCCCAATTCGCTACCCCTTTGTCAGTAGCTGCTGATTCAACAGTTTTCCAGATTATTCCATTATTCCATTATTCCATTATACCTCCCGTACTGACCATTGCCTTGAAGTTTATGTAGTGTTCTATATACGGCTACTCTTTGCTTTTGTATAAATAACCGCACGTGTTCGGACATAAATGAAGCCGCTCTGTTCGAATGAATATATGTGAGTAGCCGAGGACGGTAAAAACTGAGCAAAGTGCTTGTTGATCGTTGCACAGGATACATCTGGACAGGGTTTCGCAAAGGAAACCGCGAATATTTGTCAAATCATTGTCAACATGTATCTGTTGCAAGTATATAACGAAAGCGGATCTTTAAAATCCAATGTGATTCTTTCGTAGGGCTGTGTAGCTCTTATTACTTTGCTGCTGTTGTTGTTGTTGTTGTTGTTGTTGTTGTTGTTGTTGTTCTTGTTCTTCTTCTTCTTCTTCTTCTTCTTCTTCTTCTTCTTCTCTGTGCCCTGTCTCTTTAGGACATAGGCGATCATGGCCTTCCACGTTTCCCTATTCCTGGTGGCTCTTAGCCCGCCTTCTCCTGTTGCACCATGCAACCTTCGTGCCATCATCCACCTGATTAGGTCCTTCAAATATGTTATCCGTTGCTTTCTCCTCTCTCTTTTTCCCTCTATCTGGCCTGTTAAAATCAGGTTCTCCAAGCACTCCTTCCTCATTGCATGTCACAGGAACTTCAGCTGTCTCTTCCTGATGCTCAGTATTAATTTGTTTTCATCATTTCTAGAACCTTATTATTGCTCACGTGCTCGATCCATGATATTCGCAGCATCCTTCTGAAGAACCACATTTCAACTGCTTCAAGCTTTTCCTTCATCTTTGATGATATTGTCCAGTATTCACTGTCATATTGAAGAACTGACAACACATAGCAATCTAGTACTCTCTTCCTTGTTTCTAGCGAAATTGTCCTGTTTCTTAATACTTTACTCAACTTCTGGAATGCTTCCTTCACCATGCCAATTCACCTTCGGATCTCTGTGTCACACTTTCCGTCTTCTGTTATAACACTTCTCAGGTATTTAAATTTTTGTACCTGCTTGATTCTAGTATCCTTGACCTATACTTGACATATTGGGCTGTCCTTTTTACTGATCTGGTGTTAGGAAGGTAAAACGTGGGTTCATTTTCAGCGCAAGACTTATATGAGTTGGTAATATCTTTCACATCCTCTACTGAATAGGGAAAGTTTCTGATTTTCGACATGTGGACCATGCGTGTAACACCTGGGTGGTACAACAAACTGTGTAATCTCTTTAATTCTTCTTTGCTAGCTGCTAAGCATAAACGAGAAAGGGCGGACGTATCTGTGTTTTCTTTAACGGAGTGATATGTTACATCGAACGAGTAACACGAGAGTTCCATCCTTCACCTGAATATCCTCCATTTTTTATTTTGATGGTCGTTTTCGTGTTAAATATGAATGCGACTGATTTTTGATTTGTAATTAAAAAGATTACCGACATAATAAACGAAATTTATAGCAGCGGAATAATACCAGACGACCTATGCAAGTCGATATTTATAGCGCTGCCGAAGAAACCTGGTGCAAACGAGTGCGAACTACACAGAACTATCAGCTTAATGGGTCACATTACAAAACTGATTGTCAGAATCCTGATGAATAGAGCGAGAAGTAGAATCAGGCCAGAGATAGGACAGGAACAGTGCGGGTTCATCAAAGACACTGGAACAAAAAACGCCATATTCATGATTAGGATGCTCTCTGAAAGGGCATTACAAATGAAGAAAGACTTGTACCTATGCTTCATTGACTACGCGAAAGCATTCGACAAAATACGACACAAAGAATTGATGGAGATGCTAGGCAGCCTCTACATTTTCGGCAAAGACATAAGAATAATCAAGAATCTCTATTGGCAGCAAACGACCTGCATACGGACAGGTAACGACCTCAGTAGATACACAAAGATAGAAAAAGGCGTAAGACAAGGATGTGTCTTTTCACCGGATTTGTTCAACCTATACAGCGAGAATATTTTGAGGACCCTAGATGACACGCCAGGATTTGTTATTGGAGGCCACAACCTGAACAACATAAGGTATGCGGACGATACAGTGCTGATTGCGGACACGGAAAGGAAACTACAAGACCTCATACAGAAAGTAGCAGTGGAGAGTGACAAGAAGGGACTACAAATAGACTTTAAGAAAACTGAGTGCATGGTCATCAGCAAAAGGTACAACCCAAAATGCCAAATACAGGTGAAGGATAACAGAATTAAACAAGTACAAGAATTTAAGTACCTAGGAAGTGTTCTAACAGAAGATGGAAAGTGCGACACGGAGACCCGAAGGCGAATTGGCATGGCAAAGGACGCGTTCCAGAAGATGAGCAAAATGCTAACATACGGGAAAATCTCAATAGAAACGAAGAAAAGAGTGCTAGACTGCTACGTGATGTCATTTCTTCAATACGGCAGTGAATGCTGGACAATATCATCGAAATGAGGACAAAACTGGAGGCGGCCGAAATGTGGTTCTACAGAAGGATGCTACGGATATCATGGACTGAGCATGCAAGCAACGATGAGATGTTGGAAAGAATGGCGGTAAAAAGGAAATTGATGCTGAGCATCAGGAAGAGACAACTGAAGTTCCTGGGACATGCAATGAGGAAAGAGAGCCTGGAGAACCTGATACTGACTGGTCAGATAGAAGGAAGGAGAGACAGAGGAAGGCAGCGGATAGCATATTTGCAGGGTATGATCAGGTGGATGACGGAACGGGGGTTGCCAGGAGCAACAGGCTCAAACATACTAAGAGCTACAAGGGATAGGGAGACGTGGAGAACCATGATCGCCTACGTCCTGAAGGGACAGGGCACATATAAGAAGAAGAAGAATTAATTTAAAGTGTCGCCCTATCAAATAATTTCTCTATTTTCTCAGTGATTGGACAATAGTATTGTCTTCTTTCTCTATTGCAGAGGGCCTACGTTCTGATTTAGACAGGTTTGTGGAAAGAACAGGCTATGGTCATCCTCGACTGCCTTAAAGAGACAGCTATGGCGCATTTTGAAGCATCTATCTTTACTAATAGAGGTAGTGCGGGATCGACCTAGTAATAGTTTCTTTCGCCATTCCTCTGTTTAACATAAGCTTTTTTCTCTGTTGCAGAATGCCCACGTTCTGATTTAGGGTTCTGGAGAAAATGACTATGAACCTCCCCGACTGCCTTAAATGGTGCATTATGAGGCGTCTATCTCTACTACTAGAGGTAGTGTATGATCGGACGTAGTAATGTCTGCTTTCGCTCTGATCCTCTTTAACACGTTAAGCACGTTACACTCTTTCTCTGTTATGGGAGATAATGGGGATTTTGTTACAGTTGTTTGAGTGTAATTTTTTCTGAAAATGACGGCATCTAATGAACATAATGTGCGAACATTTCCAATGAACGACGTAGAGCGAGTAAATCTCTCGAGATCAGTCGGTTGAATAATAGATTCAGACGTTCTGGATAGGCTTTTTTAAAAATATTATTTTACTATGTATCCAAGTAGTTTTATATTTTTACGCCTAAGCATTTGTATTGATTTGACGTCAGCTTGTACTTTTTAACAACCATCTTGAATAATTTGAGATTTCTGTCAAGTTTCACTCGGTTTTTCCCACAAATGGTTACATTATCAATGTAAGCAAAGATGCTTTGCATGTTCTCTTCCGATATTATCTGGTCTATAACCCGTTGAAGACTAGCTAACCTGTTATTTACGCCAAATGGTAGTATTCGGAATTGACAGAATTTCCCTCTAACTTCTATCACTTGGCCTTATAAATACCTGATGATAGCCACTTTTGAGATCCAAAGTACTAAAAAAACTGTTTTAGTCTATTTTTCTATAATTTCTTCTATTCTTGGTAGAATACAGCAAAGTAAACCGTTTTATTGTTTGGAAATAGTCGATTACCATTCGTTTTTCCTGTTCTCAGAAGAGACTACGAAGGCTTAACCTCTCGACCGGATTCGATTATACCTTCCATCACCTTACGAGTAACATCGGTTTAAATAAATAATTTATCATCTTCCGTGTGTCGCCTAGATTTAGTAGCTATCAATTTACAATCGGGTGTTAGATTGTTGAAAAGTCCTGGGTACGGTATTCTCATGGCTGGTATGCCGTAGACTTTAAAGTATGGCTTAGAGCCTCTGTAGGGTATTTCTACTAATGAATGTTGACGCAAGAAATTATTCCCTAATATTAGGTCGCAACATAAAGACTTCATTAGTAGGCATCTTACTACTTGGCATAAAGTAACCTTTATTTTTAGGTCAAACAAACAGTATCTCAGTACTTGTATGGAAAGAAGTGAGCAAGCCATTTCCACTTTGTTTAGGCACGGGTAGATTCTACATGAATTTTCTTTCGCAATACTTGCGTTAAGAAATTTTTCTGCGCTCCCCGTGTCAATTAATGCTTTTAGTGGCCGTTCGTTAGACGTGATCTCTATGGTAGTAGTTGATAGACAGCCAAGTGTACCCACTGATGCTGAACAAGATACCGTTTCGCTCCTCTTTGTACGTCTACAAACTGTAGCCCAATGTACCTACTTTCCGCATGTAAAGCATTCTTTCTTCTAGCGGGGCATAATGACCTTGCATGTCTCTTGTCTGTAGACAAACAAAAAAAAAAAAAAAAAAAAAAAAAAAAAAAAATAAATAAATAAATAAATAAATAAATAAAAAGCGTTGTGGCGCAGTGGATATCGGCTCGGAACGAGAAATCGGGGAGCCGAGTTCGAATTCCAGTTGAATTCCTTGCATTCACTTACGCGCAAATACCCTTAGGAAAGGTATTAATCCATCTCTTCCCTCCAGTTATGGGTTACATAATAGGACAGATTGGGTTCTATAGCCTTGATCGGCAACCAGTCTACCGCAGAAAGCAATGGCAACCTACTGCGGGATAATCTTCTGCCCAGTCAGTCATGTCTCTTTCGAGACATGATCGCCCAAGCGTGTATCACGTATGGCACTTAACTGACTGACTTTTTAGAAATTAGTTTTTTTTAAATCTAGTTAACTGATTTAATGTTAAGATGCTATTTTCGAGTATTGTCAGATACCCGTAGACCGAAGCTCGTTTATTTGACTGGATATTGTTCCGCTGATACCGAAGAAAATGAACAGTTCTTACTTAGTTTTACTAACGCTTGAAAGAATCCGTCAATTGAATCTGATGATAGTTGACGCCTCGTAGCCAGTAAGTGTTCAGAGACCATTTCATTTCTCTTTTTTATGTAGACCTTGTGTAGTATTTATAAAACGTCTGTAGGAAGGTGCGTCTGAAAATACCCGAAAACATATGCTGAGATATATTTCGTGAAGGAGTGCAGCTTATAGCTGTCGTCGCAGTAGGTTCTTAAGAAGTTTATGAAAAATCTTCTCCAATGAATATATTCTAGTTTGGCGACAACCGCATTGTGGGGGCAATAATGAGTTTCTCCGGACATAGTAAATTAGCCATTATCAAAATGGTTAACAACACGAGTTCATTAAATTGCAATATAATTGTTAGAATTGTTAGAGACAATTCGTATTGGTTTAAATGCAAGCATTAATAAACTCGTTATTTACCTGCCTCCCCACTGAGCCTAGATGTAGCACGAAGCCGGATTTTATTTGAGAGATCCCGTAAAAAATTTCCCGTAGACCCTGCTTAAGGCAGGGTAGGACTCTTCAAACTCTACTCTACTCTTCGGCGAAATCTAGTCTGGATTAATCTCCGCTCGGAGGCAGAGATGGGATTTACCCTACTGTCCTATTGGAGCGAGCACACTCAGGCCACTGGTCAAAGATTAACTAGCCCCCTCATTAAGCTGGTCATAGCGTGTCTGGATTACTCTCCGCCTGAAGGCAGAGTGTCCGATCAAGACAGAATTCCCCTGAATATATGTATTCAGGACAGATCCCTTAATGGAGAAAATAGATCATACTACATTGAACCCATAAATGTTAAAACGTCATGAATAAACACTGCGGGTAGAAGCCAGCGATCTGACAGTTGGCTTTTGCAGTGAGCACTCACGTCTAAGGCTCGTTAAGTTGTTCTATTTCCCTTCCCCTAGTGGCATGTTTCTATTGTTGGCACACGTATTCCCTCCTGTGGTTGAAGATGGTGGATCAGAATTCCAGCTCGCCTTTATCTTCGCCGAGGGACGCCACTCGGCGTCTTATCGTTTACTCTCCACCTGTCCGCCTCCGACTCTTCTTCCGCTTCTGCACTGAGTATTGTTACTGCATTCTGGCAAAGTGCTCGCCTTTTCTTCTGTTTTGGTCATCAGCAAGAAGCCATGTAATATCTATTATCTATCTTTACTCGGCTCGCTCGCTTTACTTTTTATTTTTTTTATTTTAATCTTTTTATTCAATCTATTTTTTTGCCTCTATATTTTTAGATTTCTTTTTCAGTTATTTTCTATTTTTCTTTCTTTCTTTCTTTCTTTCTTTTTAAAAATCAGTCTTTAATAATTATTGCTTTCTTCCTTTATTCGCTGTATCTTCTTTCTTTCTTTCTTTCTTTCTTTCTTTCTTTCACGACAATTTTCGTATTTCGTAACCATTTTTACTCCTTCTTTTTTTCTTTCTTTGATTGCATTTCTTTTCTATATATTTCTTTACCCTCTTTTACCACTTGTTTTCTTTAGTTCATCTCGAGCTTTTCTTTCTTTCTTTCTTTCTTTCTTTCTTTCTTTCTTTCTTTCTTTCTTTCTTTCTTTACTTCCTTCCTTGACCGTATTTTTCTTCCCTTATGTCTCCTTTATGATGCTTCCCTCTTTCTTTAGTTCTCTCTTGATATTTCTCTTTCTTTCTTTCTTTCTTTGATAATATTTTCTCGTTCTTAACTGATCTCTACAACATCTTGCTTTCTTTTGTTTGATATTGATATATTATTCATTAATATTTTTATTTTTAATTTTTTGTTGTACGTCAACGCTATTCTTGTGTATATATATTTATAGGTTTGCGTATGTCCCTCCTTTTTCTTTACTTTTCTTTCCATGTTCCTTCCTTTTGTGCACGTTTCTTCCATTTGTATAAAAAATTTCTTTCATATTTTGAAAGCATTTGCCTTCATATTCCATCATTTTTTCCCAATTTTCTTTTTGCATTTAATGCGCATGACAACAATTTTAACTTATGTCTTTCTTCGACATCATCATTTTTGTAAAATTCTTGCTTTCCATATGTCTTCTGGTTTTTGCATCAAATTTTGGATTAAGAGTGAGGCCTCTCTTAGTACAGATGTTTTTTTAAAATAGTTTTTAAAAATCAGTTTCAATCCTTTATATCTGCCGTAAAACACACTCGAAGGTCATCAAAATACATTACCATATGGCCATTGTTACAATTACAGAAAACAATGTTTACATGTATGTTTTATAAGAATAAAAAATGACTTATTTTAGCTAACTCTGAATTCATATTGGAGGTCAATGTTCAAATGTTTGCAGGTGATTTACCTGACAAACTTCAACATTGGAAGCCTAGAATTTATTCGGATCGAACGCAGATCTTTGTCGATAATCTTTATGTATCAGTGTATATATTTACATTGTTCGGACTATTGTCCGCATATTTGTTGTCGTATTCCCGACGTATATATCTGGATATCTCAGTTTCAGTTTTACTTATTTTCTTATTTCTTATTTAACTCAACTCTCCAATTTTTTCACCTCTGCTGTGGCAGGTATTGAACTCACAGCTTTTTGGGTTAAATCACTGGATTACTTCAACCAATTATCCACTGGGTCATGCGTGTGAATTTTTGGGACATATAAATTTAGTGACTCAGTAGCCATTTTGTTTTTTCGGAAGACATGAAATAATTAAAGAGATGAAGACATTAATTATTTAATGTCTTCATCTCTTTCTTTCGATACCATCACTTTTTAATTCTCTCTTTCCATTTGTCTTCATAATTTTTAATTTTTATATATGAGGCCTTCAGTAAAAGAAAGTACTTTCCGCCATGTATGTGAAAATCAGTTAAATGTAAGTGTAAATCAGTTAATTGTAAGTGTTTGTATGTTAAAGTAGATGCTTCTAGCTTCCTTAAAATAAACGGGTGGATTATCTGAATTTTTTTTTTAATCATTTCATCCCAAGCAAGGCATTCCACTGCCACTATTGCACTTGGGGCTACATAGGGGAAGGTAAATAGAAAGAGTGGTCAGATATAGGAAATGTCAGAAGGTGGGGGTGATAGATAGTTGGGTGGGTGGGAAGAGTGTTTGAAAGAATGGAAGCGAGTTAGTTTGTTAGGAGGTATCTATTGACCTTACATTTAAACTCCTGAAGATTGTAGCCGTCGGGGAAGCAGCCATGTGGAAGGGAATTCCACAGTCGGGAAGTGCGAGAAAAGAAACTGTTGGAGTAGAAGTTGCGGTTGCATTTTATCGGTTTCACTGTAAAAGGGTGGGATCTATTTGCTAATCTAGTATCTCGTGCAAATTCGAACCTAGGGGGCACCAGTGATCTAAGTTCATCGGAGCAGAAGCCGTGAAAGTATTTATAGAAGAGACACAGGGAAGCCACGTCGCGCCGGTGAGAGAGAGAGACTGCAGGAGGTCTGCTAAGTCAGTATCGATCACATTGCAGACCCTCCGCTGTACCTTGTCGAGAAGCCCAAGGAAAGTAGCAGGGGTACCCGACCAGATATGGCAACAGCATCAGATCAAGAGTTATAGCATTTCGAAAATCAACAAACTTTCAACACGATTTTTCTCATTTTTTTCTTTCAGCGCTAAGTACTTGTTAATTCCAAACACCTCATATATATTTTTGCATTTGAGGGTACATGTACCTTTATATTTATGATTCTATTTGTGAATCCTTATATACAAGGTACTAATAAAGACGGTCAGAGATTTAGGCCATGGAGAAAATAAATTCGCATAACACCTACTTTCCAACATCACTTTCAAAAATAGTGCGCCTCAAGCTAGTACACCGTTTAGCTTCTGAATAAGTGAATGAGGGCTACTTTCACTGCTCCTGTCAAATCACATTCTGCCACTTCTGTTTGGCCAGAGTTGATAAATGGTCGGCAGTTGAATGCTGTCAGGAGCACTTGGTTTGTATAGTTATGTCGCAGTTTTTGCGCATGACAAAATGTAGGACACGGATGTTACGGTTGAAGTAACCATAAGTTTTATTTTTAAAATTTTGATTAGAATATCAATCGAATATAAACACGTTCTCGGAAAACATGTGTCTTATCCACTTAGAGAAAAGTTCATTATAACTTTCGCCATAGATATGACACTTATAAAGGGTAAAATGAAAAGTACGTATTATGTTTCGAGTGTACTGTTCCAATTCCTTGAACGTTTGAGCAGTCATTCTTGCTTGTATATGGGCGTATGAGAAATCCTGTATCTAATTATATGCGTTTTCAAATATATCTATATGTGAGTATTTATCTGTGAATACTTTTCAAGGTGCTTGCATTACTTTTTACCAAATATTTTCTTTGATGTATACATTGTCTTTTTTTATAAACCATTAGAGATTTTGATTGGAAAACAATCAAAGAGTAGATTGGGCTATTCAAAGAAGAATGGTTTTTGTTGACTTGCTTGCTTGAAATAATTTTTAACCATTGATCTGAGAGAACGATTGTATAAAGATGACAATTTACAAAATAGAACATAACAGTAATAAGGTATATATATATATATATAAAAACATAGAATAAAAAGAGTAAAAATCTATAGGCCCCTCTAAGAAGCTTCTTGAATATATAAAGAAAAATGGACAGTCATATCCGACTACATTCATGGTACATTTGTCTTTGCCATATTCTCCACAATCGTCAAAGATGATATGCCTAAGCGCCGGTTTATCGTGACATGGTAAAATAACTCACCCACCTCCACCCTTTGAGCTTATTTTTGTTTTTAGCGTAAATCTGACATTTCATTGATTAATTCTGACACTTAAATCTGACCTTATGTCCCCTCTCTTCACTGTTTGAAAAAGGTAAAGGTTTGTTTTTATATTTCCTTAAAAAAATCATTTCATTACAAGTAAACAACCATCGTCTGACGAAGTATACAATTCACAGTATTGAAATATGAAAGCTTTTGTGTAGGGATGTAAAATGTTTTTATTATAATCACTTATAATAAAAATATTATATATATATATATATATATATATATATATATATATATATATATATATATATATATAAACTTATTTATAAATGGAACTTTGTGTGTGTGTGTCTGTGTGTTTGTGTGTATCCGTTACCTATAGACTCCGAAACGGCTGAACCGATTTTCTTTAAAATTTACACAGTTGTACTATAAGCGTCTGCGAGTGCTTTTAGCTAGGTTTTGTGTCGAGGTACCCCCGATAAATATCGAAAATCGATAATCGAATAAATCGGGTTATAGAAGGAGTGGTCCGATTTTAATCAGATTTGATACACTCATAGACAAAGACATAAGAAACGATATTCAGAAGTTTCAAGGTTGCAGTTCTTACAATAGTGCAGAAAATCGATAATATATATGTATATAAAAGGCAAGATGTTTGTGTGTGTCTGTTTATCTGTCTATATGTCCTTTATACAAATCCACAATTTTTATCCGATTCTCACCAAACTTCACACAAATATTCTTTAGGCTGAGTCTGAGCTTTAGGACCATGGATTAGTTTTAAACCTTTCATTACACCAGAGCAACGCCGGGCTATATATATATATATATATATATATATATATAATCACATCCCAAACGGAACCGATCAAATATAAGAAAAGAGGCTTTCCATTCCTATACAGCCCCCACCAACATCCCAAACAGAACTGACCAAATATAAGAAAAGAGGCTTTCCATTCCTATACACACCACCTGATAAGACATTGAAGTTTCAATGTCGAAACAAATGTACCTTTGTAGTGGATATATATAAAAGCAATTATGTACATGTTCTAAAATATAATTTATAATAAATATTCACAGCTCTATATATTATATATCGAGCACTGTTTTAAATTAAAGTTTTGGACGTTGTAAAAATTCTTTCTTCGTTCTGTATTCACTCGAATATATATATATATATATATATATATATATATAGAGAGAGAGAGAGAGAGAGAGAGAAAGAGAGATAGATATTACACAAAAGGAACATCCACGTGAAATATATTACACTGTTTAAAATATTTAATACGCGTGCAAAATTTTAGATTGGTATAGATTAAAAACTGAAATTTTAAATTTTGATTCTTCTTTGATTTTTTCTTACAGATGTCAAAGGTACCTTTTACAAAGAAACGAAACTAAATATAACGCGTCTTTTGTCCCTTACGCAACCATAAGCAATATTTTAACCCTGTGCATAAGATCGTAACATTTACCGAATATATAAAATAATTATAAGAGAAAAAAAGAATTAAAGGAAACGAAAAAAGTAGACGCTATCTCCACCTGTGGCATATTAAACAACTGACATGTTTTAAGGATCCTGTTGTTTTATGGTCCTACTGCAGGACTGTTGTAGAACGAGTAGTTTTATCTTTAGACTGGTTGTCAGTCAAGACTTGAAAGTCCATTCTGTCCTGCTATTTAAACCATAGCGTCGCTAGTTAAATTTGAATTTTCTACAACTCATTACTTATTATTATTACTATTATCACGGCCTACTAATATGTATGGCCCAATATGTTACAAGAGAGACCACTTTTCTAAGAGGCCATTGTTTCTATTAAAGAAAATGTCGTAAGCTGAGGCCCCACAAAACATTGAAAATTTAAAAGGGAAGTAACTCAAAAGTCGTTTATATTAATTTGCGAAATAATAAGTAATAAACGTCTGTTTAAATATTTTGGCATTATTTCATTCTTAAAATACGTGTTTTTATCTATATAAAATGTTTTTCACCCTTTTAGTCATGTTAATTTACAGAACAAGAGTAAAATTGAGTAGCCTTCCTTGTTTTGTTCTTTTCAAAGACTTACTCAATCTTTATTTACATCCACGCTTTTACGATCCCTACTTGTTGATTTTAATACTTTTGTAGCCTTTTTAAATATTGTAAAAAATATATTACCTTTTTTAAAATATTGTTTAAGCTTTGTTATATTTTGCTTAACAAAATGGTGAACAAATGTGTCGCATTTGGCTACAAAACTGGATATAAAAATCACGAAAAGCAATCAACTTTTCATTTTCCACATGGCAAACCCGATCTGTTTGAAAACTGGACAAAATTCGTAAATCGTGCTGATTGGATTGCAACAAAAAGTTCAGTTTTATGTATAAAACATTTAGAGGAAAAAATTATTTTGGAAGGGAAAAGAAATAAGTTGAATTGGTCCCTACATCCAATGCCAACAATTCATTCGGAGTTAGTGAATACTAAGCCATCTCTTTTACCTACGTCAAACACAACCAGAAAGGCCCCGAAGGATAGAAATTACCGAGGTGACAAACTACCAAATTTTATTTCAGCAGATACTATTAGGAGTTTCGAGGATTTGGAAAAAATAAAGTGTTGCCCCACCAATTTCAGTTTTTAAAAAAAAAAAAAAAAAAAAAAAAAAACGAAAAATACGTATGGATTTTCCGGATTGATTTTGATTAGACAAATTTTCCATTACTCAAAAAGTGTATTCGGATTGACAAAAATTTACATGTTCAGCATCAATATTATGGAAATCCAATACCATTACCACACTGGTTTGTGAAGGACCACAATGCTAAACTTACAAGGCTTAGTATGTTGGAAAATTTCTCCCCTTACATGCAAAGCATTGTAATAGAATACCCAAATTATATACTAAAAAAACTACAAAAAATTCAACATTTTAAACCTAAGGGTCGTCCCTCATTTTTTGTCGAACTCATCAGATACTCTTTATTATTGCGTTATACTTCTCCTCAAGCAAATAAACTACTGATTGAGCAATTACCATTTCCATCATTTTCTTCATTAGAAAAAATACAAAGAGGTGATGTAGAATCTATCACTGTTGCAAAATCTCCCTTGAGAAAAAGTAAACTGTCACAGGATTGTATCTTGATGTTAGATGAAATGTGCCTTCAAAAGGGAACTCAGTTTCATGGTGGAAAGTATGTTGGTGCTGATGAAGATGGCAACTTATATAAAGGTATAATGATATTTATGATTTCAGGGTTGAAGGAGACAGTACCAACTGTGGTTAAAGTCTATCCTGAAGTGACTGTTAGTGGTAACTGGCTATCTCAGTAGATAATTGCTTGCATTGCACAGGTTTTAAATGCAGGATTTAATATAAGGGCTGGAGTTGCAGACAACCATTCTGCAAATGTAAATGCTTATAGAATTTTATTAAACGAATGTAAAGGAGGTAAAAAACATTTTATTACTTTTCCAGATTTTCTCCCCAAAATGTTTCTCTTCTTTGACACTGTTCATTTGTTGAAGAATATTCGAAACAGTTTTCTAAACAAAAGCAAGTTTGTGTTTCCTCTTTTTGATTTTAATATTTCAGACCTTCATCTATGTTCCCAGTCAGGAATTTTAGCTTGGTCTGATATACATAAGGTATATGACGAGGACATGTTTTTGGATGCTACATTACGAAAAGCATCAAAACTAACTTTCAAGGCATTACATCCCGGTGACAATAAGCAAAATGTCAATTTGGCTATTGCTGTATTCCACGAGACAACAATTGCTGCTTGTAAAAGCTACTTTCCGGAATAGACTCACATTGCAAATTTTCTCAAATTTATATAGAGCTGGTGGACAATAGACAATTGTAATCAAAGATTTACCCCTAATATTTTTACTAACGCTGTTACTGCAAATGATGGTAAAATCAAATTTTACCAAATATTTTCTAACTGGGTTGATTCTTGATCAAAAATGTCTGAATTTTGCTTCACTGTGCAGTCTAGCATAGCATTTGTCACAACTTTGAGAGCACAAGCAATGCTCATGAAAGAACTACTGAATGATGGGTATGAATATATCCTCACTCGTAGATTTCAAAGTGATCCCCTTGAAAATCGATTCTCACAGTATCGCCAAATGAGTGGAGGGGAGATTTTTAGTGAGCCTTCGCGAGATTTATAGCAGTTAAAAAGATTTTAATCTGTCGGTCACTTTTAAAAGAAAATATTAACATTTGGGAGGACGACCTCAATCCATTGTCAAAGAATGAAAATTCAAATGATCTTCTTGATATTTTGTCCAAACATGAATCGGAAATAAATGAACTGTGTTTATCATCTGACAGCAAAGAAGTGGCCTGTTCAATTGCTGGATATGTTGCAAAAAAACTTTTGAAACACTTTAACTGTAATATTTGTTCTATTTTTATGGTTGGCAATGATATCGAGATCACTGAGAATCATTACCTTAATTTATTATCTCGAGGAGGTTTGACAATTCCATCCACCCAGATTGCTGAATTTATTTGTTCTTGCGTTGCAATTTTGGATTTTTCTCATCAATTCATTGAAAAGCGTGGGCAGTCTACAACCAGAAAGTCTGCAGAACTAATTTTGAAAACTTATTCTCCAAAATATGTATTTACATGTGAGCAGCACATTGAAAAAGTATATAAATTTGCAACTAAAATTGTTATAAATATATTCTCTAACAACAAGCAAAAATTTTCTTCAGGTGAAATTAGAAAAGATTCGTTAATTTTTTTTTCAAAAGTGGCAATGGTCGAAATAAAATTGAAATTTAGTCTTGAACATTTACCTTTATTCTTTTTACAATTTTTACTGATTTTCTTGTGCCTTTTAAAGATAATTTAAAATTGCTCTGGTAAGAAAAAAATGCCATTTAATGGTTTTACATTGTTGTGGCAAAGTGAATATCTACTTTCCTTCCAATCTTTATATTCATGTGCTTTGTAAATACTGATATTCCTCAAAAATAGATATTCTAATAAAATCTTTAAACAACAAATAATCGATTGAAGTTTATTAAAATAAAAAAGAAAATACATCTAAATAATGAAAACATTTTACTTTGGACAGGATAACATTAAAACATCTGAAATAATGCTGAAATAATGATGAGTTATTTCCCTTGTTCTTGAATTCAATAGCCTCTTAGAAAAGTTACCTCTCATGTGACATATTCGGCCGTACATATTAGTAGGCAGTGCTATTACAACTACTATTATTATTAAATATGATTAAGTCGCAGTTTCTTCACTTTTCCATGTTTCTGAGCGAAATTTCTTATATCATAATACTTCGCTGAGATTTAAAGGCATCTTTCTTTTTCTATTTGCTAGTATTACGCACTTTCAGATTTCTGCTTTAACTCATTATGCCGCATACACAGAGTTGACTTATCCTTATTCCTTACGTATTCCATTGGTAAGGAGAGATTTCCATTCAAACTGCTTCTTTCTAAAAAATATTATTTTGTGGAAGACATTCTTAAAAGGATGTTTCCTTAATCATTACAATGTTAACCTTTTCAAGTTTAGGGTTAACCGTTATCTATCCTACATATCCTTATAATATGCACCTATTTCTACCGCCTTGAATGCCCTTACAGCAACCTCATTTAATAACCCATTACCTTGAGTGGCATTTGGGTCTTGCTTCATTAGACTTTCTGCTTCTCAAGTGTGGACGCCAACCGTAGACCAATCTGTAGAAATATATCCCTGGAGGTCATAACTAGTGAGTTTGATCGTTATCTGAGGTTCAACTACTGTGTCCTTCAGGCTGAAGAGAGTCTTTTATCATGAAAAAGATTCTTCGTCATATTTCAGGTATTGCTAAAACAACATTAAATTTGGTCTTATAAGCAAAGAAAAAGTCTGGTTGGTGTCGTTTGTGCTAGAAACACACATGCGCGTGCACGCATGCATCCACATTCATACAATCTTACGTGTGCGTATGTTCATTTGTTTCCATACAAACATGAAATTTTAAATTAATTTGTGAGAAAAGTTGAATGAGAAGCTGACGGAATAGTAAATACATGTATAAATAAACAGATGCATAAATAATTACATAAATAGTTAAAAGTAAACGTATAAAAGCCATTTGGAAAGTTTCGACCATGAATCAGTAATGAATCAATCAGCCAGTTAAGTGCCATACGTGATACACGCTTTGGGCGATCATGTCTCGAAAGAGTCATGACTGACTAGGCAGAAGATTATCCCGCAGTAGGTTGCCATTGCTTTCTGCGGTAGACTGGTTGCCATCCAAGGCTATAGAACCCAATCTGTCCTGGAAGGAAGAGACGGATTAATACCTTTCTCAAGGGTATTTGCGCGAAAGTGAATGCAAGGAATTCAACTGGAATTCGAACTCGGCACCTCGGTGTCGCTTTCCGAGTCGATATCCGCTGCACCACAACTCACATCCTAATCAATCATGTAAACTAAAATTACTTTTCTGATGACGTCAGTAAACGTTTTCCAAATTATTGTATATTTACCATTTGAAAATATCCGTATTGTTGTGCTTCTTAGATCAGTAAAAAGGGCAGCCCTAAATGCTAAATACACGTGGGTAATACTAAAATCAAGCAAGTACAAAATTTTAATACCTGGGAATTGTTCTAACAGAAGACGGAAAGTGCGACACTGAGATCCAAAGGCGAATTGGCATGGCGAAAGAGCATTCTAGAAGTTGAGTAAAATATTAAGAAACAGGACAATTTCGCTATAAACAAAGAAGAGAGTACTGGATTGCTATGTGATGTCAGTTCTTCAATATGGCAGTGAATGCTGGACAATATCATCGAAGATGAAGGAAAAACCTGAAGCAACTGAAATGTGGTTCTTCAGAAGGATGCTGCGAATACCATGGATCGAGCATGTGAGCAATGATGAAGTTTTGGAAAGGATGGAAACGAAAAGGAAATTAATACTAAGACAGCTAAAGTTTCTGGGACATGCATTGAGGAAGGAGTGCTTGGAGAACCTGATACTAACAGGCCAGATAGAGGGAAAAAGAGACAGGGGAAAGCAGCGGATAACATATTTGAAGGAGCTGATCAGGTGGATGACGGACCGAGGGTTGCGTGGAGTAACAAGAGAAAGCGTGCTAAGAGCCACCAAGGATAGGGAGACGTGGAAAGCCATGATCGCCTACATCCTGAAAGGACAGGGCACATAGAAGAAGAAGAAGAAGAAGAAGAAGAAGAAGAAGAAGAAGAAGACATTATGAAAAACAACTATAAAACTAAGAGGCTCAGGAGTTTACGAACTTTGTTTCAACCTACATAACTAATTTAAGAACTAAAATATTTTTCTTATTCGGGAAATAATATTCTTTTTTTTTTTTTTTTTTTTGTAAGTCGTTGCTCGTCAGTTCATTCCTCTTTGGCTGTCATTCAGGGACCCCGTGCCTTAGATTCGTTACTGATATCGAAAGCGCTTGTGTTTATGAAAGGATTTGCAAATTGTTTTCCTAACTCGTTGCAACAGCATAAGAGTTCAAGAAATGTGTCCTTGTGTCGAATTTAGCTCTGTTCAATAGATAACAAAGACATGAAAATCGACAGTTGAAGAATGGAGATAAGAAGGTCAGCTCCATTATAATGTCGTACATCTGGTCTTCATTTGACAGACAATGGCACTGAGTAAACTTTGGAAAATAATGATATTAGATGACCGAAATAGAAAAGAAGCAAAACGAATTCATTCTGTATTGTTCGCATGGCTATAAGAAGAAAGGAAAACACAATACGCATTGAACAAAAGTCGAGTCGCGCAACATTTGTTTGTTGGCATTTTATGACCCATTGTATAATCCAGTTATATATATATATATATATACAAACACACACACACACACACACATATATAGATTGTAAATTGGCATTATAAATTGTAGATTATATACTGACGTTAAAATGTCAATGAAGTTGTCTGTGAAAGCACTCAGCGCACTCTATTTTGAAAGCTTGAGACTTCATACACAGTTGAAATATATCGAATATTAAACAGTGAAAATTTTAGATTAAAATTAATATTAGGTTGTCCCAAAAGTTCGTAAACACTTGCAAAAAATTGAGATTTTACTCGCCAAGTAATCTAAGATTACCAGTAAACACTTGCAAAAAATTGAAATTTTACTAGTAGAAACAATAAAAATTACTGCTCAAAATAAAGACCATCATTTTCCAAGACTTTCTGCCATCGATCTGCAAGCTTTCGGATCTGGTCAAATTACCATTCAGCCAGCTTCGAATCAAAGAATTCTTGACACGCTTCCTCGACTTCATCAAACGAGTCGAATCGGCGGCCCTTCAGAAAGTGTTGCATTGAACGGAAAAGGCCGTAATCTGATGGAGCACAGTCAGGACTGTAGGCTGGATGTGGCAGAACCTCAACGCCGTCCAGCTCTTCAAACTTGTCTTTGGTCTTCCTGGCGGTGTATGGCTTGCATTAAAGCGCGCTTTCGGTTGATCAGAGCCGGGTACTTTTGCTTCAACTTTTCATAGACCCGCTCAAGTTGCTGACAGTAAAGTTCGGCACTGGTGGCACGACCATTCGGAACCAACTCAAAATGCACGATTCCTTCAAAGTTTCACCAAACGCACAACATGACTTTCTTGCCGAACCGATCTTGTTTTGGAACCGACGGTGTCTCTTTCCCTTTCTGCACCCATCGCTTGTCTCGAATGTGCTGGACCAGATAGACTTATTTCGCAAGTGTTTACGAACTTTTGGGACAACCTAATACTTAACTATGTCATGACACGAACTTATTGATCCAGCCTCAGATATACCTACGAAGGGAATAAGAGCAAATAGACTCCTTAACAGAAATTAAATGTTATTTATTCTCTATATAGTTGTTGGTTCTAATACTGGGCAATAGAAAACAAACTGCTGTGTGACAAGATCTTAAAAAAATGTAATTAATTACCAAAAGAATTGTTTTCAATTTATTATTGCAGTCATTAAAATGGCATGTAATATTTAATCAAATAATTAATTAACAAAGTTACTTTTACAGTATTTACATTATTCGGACTATTGTCCTCATCTTTGTTGCCATTTGTACGACGTTTCGGCCGTTGTACGCTCCTGCCTTCTTCAGCTGCTAGGAATTTCGAACCGAACCATTTATTACAATCACTAGGGTATATCGTCCTTAAGGACATATGACCCAGTTGTTATAGACGTTGGTTAGTTCCTAACTTGACTCTTAGAGTTGTGAGTTCAATACCGGGCGACAGCAGTGGTGAAAAAGTAACTTGCAGGATTAGAGGGATATAACTCATGATTTCCAATCGATACTTTACGCAAGGAATTAGGATGATGTACCCCGGTGATTGTAATAAAGTGTTCGGTTCGAAATTCCTAGCACCTGAAGAAGGCAGGAGCGTACAACGGCTGAAACGTCGTACAAATGGCAACAAAGATGAGGACAATAGTCCGAATAATGTAAATACTGCAAATACTACCTCATCTCAGAAATATAGAAAATACTAAAGTTACTTTTAGGTTCCTAATATAAGATACGTTAATTTTTAGTGTGAAAAATTTTCAAACCCACAGGGTTTATTAAAACCATCCTGTTTGTTAATTACGCACATTTTGATTCTTTAAATGACATATTTTATTAAGGTCCCATTTATTGTATATTGAGAAAAATCTGGACGCCTCAATTATTCAGGCCACCTTCTTTGTATTACGCATGTAAAAACTTACTTACTAACATAGAACCCATAAAAAATGTCAAGCTTATTTATGATCGAAGCGGTATATATACCTGTGATCATAGTATCTGTAATATTTGCCTAGGATTAGAGTTTAGTATCTATAGAGGGAAGCTTTATTTAATATTTTTTAAGCTAAACACGCACCTTACGTAGGACGGTTGATAGATATCAATATAGATAATCAAAATATTTAATTTGAAATGTTAAATTAGGTGGAGAATATTAAAGAGTAGAAATTGGACTTTGTTCTGTAAAGTTAACTATGATGATGATATTTAATCTGATTTTAGTTTTGTGTCTGTCCAAGAATTATGGTAAGGCAGATTGATTTGGAATTGAGAAAAAACTGTTTAAAACCATGGGTCCGTTATAAGGTTTGTGCAGTCTGCTATGATGTTTGTGAAAGTCGATTCCATCAGCGCGACCAATAAATTGATATGCTATCATTAAAACAACCAATAAATCCGTATTTCCAAAGCGTAGTTGTGTTTGAAAGAGGGCAATACTGAAGTAGAACGACTTTCATCTGCTTATCAGCCTTGAAAAACAATGTTCAAAATTGATTTTAATTACACTTAATCATCAATCTCTTAGGGCGGGTAGGATCAAAGTGTAGTATCTGTTCTCAGATACTCATTTCCTGCTTGCCAGCCGCCTGCAGCACTCGTCACTTGGTGGTGGGTGGGCAGGTTTGGAAGCAATGACGAGCATTGACCAGCTAAGATCAATTTTGTACCCAGTTACTGCGTAAGTGAGGGCTGGGTAATCTTTGATCAGTGGCCTGAGCATACGCGCTCAGGTTCCCCACGTTAAAAACTGACCTTGTCACAACCCGCTCCAGTGTGGGGGGTAGGGCAAATCCCGGGTCATCAATCTTTGGTGTCAGAAAAACAAAGCAACAAGGCCGGTCACCCATTTGTTACTGCTATTAATGCCATTTATCTCGCTGCACAAGGCCAGGAATATTGTATTGCATTACTTTCAAAATGGCTGCCTGCCTTGAAAAATAGATTCTAGATTTTACTTGGAACTGAACTTCTATTTCGATGGTTGGTTGGTTTGTTTTATGGCATATCAACCTCGGCGGGTCATTTATTGCCAACTAAATTTTTATTTATTGCTAGTAATACCTTTTTTTTTTCAAAAATTTATTGTCGTTTTTATATAAAGTTTTTGTGTCTAGTAATACATTTTCTTTTTGAGTATCAAGATTTGCTTTTAAGGGCAGGGTCCTACCGTGTTATTTAACCCATAACTGGAGGGAAGGGACGGATTAATAACTTGCCCAAGGGTACCAGTGCTTAAGTGAATGCAGAGTATTCAACTGGAATTCGAACTCGGCTCACTGATGTTTCTTTCCGAGCCGATATCCACTACACCACAACGCACATCCGTCACTAAATGCTTACAGAAGCTGGTATTCCCAAGCGGTCACCCATCTAAGCACTGACCAGGTTCAACGTTGCTTAACTTCGGTGATCGAGCGAGAACTGGTGTATGCAACGTGATATGGCCGTAAGTCTCCACTTAGATGGGAAATATGCAATAATTTCGTGTGTGTACTTTAATTAATTAAGCCTTAATTTTTGAAGTTCAAATATGTCAATTGGCATAGTTTATTTTCCAACTCTCTTTTGCCTCCTTCCGAGGCTAAACAAAACGAAGATTTATCACGGATTGTTCTTGTCATTCTTTCTTCTCTCAGTTTTCCTTCGTTCTCATTCGTTTGTTTCTTTTTCTATCTTATTCTTGGCTTTTGATTCGTAATATTATTGAAACCTTGATTTTTTCGTAATTTTGACATTTCAAAAGGCTTATAATATGGCACCTACGCTGAATTCATCATAAAAATTCAATATGTGGAATAAGCACTTATAATTCTACTGTGTATCAATCAGCTATAACAAGTGTACTCTAGGTATAGAAGATTAGGAAATTGAACATAGACTAGACAGCGCTAGATGTAGTTTTGTTCAACATTGGAAATTGCTACAAAACCACATCCTTAACCTGAAAAAACGTATTATGTTCTTTAATGACTTAGTCAAATCGCGACTTTCATATTGGCGTCATGTATGGCCTCATAAATCTCTCATCCGTATAGAACTGCTTTCTAAGATCAATGGTCAAAAATGGGTTTGTATCTCTTAGCGAGGAAGATCCTTTTCGAAATTTGTGAACTGACGCTACACAATCATAAAAAACTATGCCAAATAACAGAAATCACATTGCTTGAGGGTTTACAACAGCAGCAGCAGATTAAATAAATATCACATGTAAATCGAAGAGAAAATAATTATGTAGTCAAGAGGCTGACGTTCCACATTACTTCAAACAAATGGTTAGGGAGGAACACCCCACTCAATACTGGAAATAGTGATAATAGCCACTGGACTTGAGAAATCAATTTCCCTGAAAAAATTGTTTTAAATGAAAGATTTTATAACTTTCAACCGACATCAGTACTGGCTGCTCGATCACTGAATGCCGAATGTTTCCTTATAGGGAAACGGCTCATATTACCTTTATCATTAATGTAATACTTCCTTTTTATTTCTTCACACATTTTATTTTGTTCCTTGAAAGTAATATCATAGTTTATTATTTTCATGTTATGCGAACGAAATCTTTACATCCATTTTACTCAGTCAGTCAGTTATGTGCCGTACGTGATACACGCTTGGGCGACCATGTTTCAAAGTATGACTGATTGGACGGGAGATTTTTCCCGCAGTAGGTTGTCCTTACTTTCTGTGTTAGACTGGTTGCCAACCAAAGCTTGAGAACCCAATCTGTGCTGTTACTCAACCCATAGCTGGAGGAAAGAGACGGATTAATATTTTTCCCAAGGGTATTTGCGCGTAAGTGAATGCAACGAATATCTACTGGAATTCGAACTCGGCTCTCCGATTTCTCGTTTCGACCTGATATCCTCTGCTTCACAATGCATATCCGCCATTTTACTCAGTCAGTCAGTTAAGTGCCATATGTGAAACACGCATGGGCGATCATGTCTCGAAAGAGACATCACTGATTGGACAGAAGATTATCCCACAGTAGGTTGCCATTGCTTTCTGTGGTAGACTGGTTGCCAGCCAAGGCTATAGAGCCCGATTTGTCCTGTTATTTAACCCATAACTAGAAGGAATAGATAGATGAATACCTTTCCTAAGGGTATTTGCGCGTAAGTGAATGCAATAAATTCAACTGGAATTGGAACTCGGCTCCCCGATTTCTCGTTCCAAGCCGATATCCACTGCACCACAACGCACATCCACTAGGCCTAAAAGAGTGAGAACCAAAAGATACCTGCTGTATGGAAATCTGACTTATCAAAAAGTACCATAGGCAGAATGGTCATGGACTCTCTAGTCCAAAAAGCTGAGTAGAACAGCGACAACCTCCAACAATTATTGGACAATTATTTATCTTTTGTTGTACACACCAACAAAGTAATCGGATAAATTTCTTAGCCTTCTGTCAATATTTCAGTACCTTAACGTCACTTCGGTTACCACACCTCCGACGTCGCTTCATTACGTGTACTTCTTTGACTGATTCTTATATTTCTTAACACCTTTCTTTGAATATTTCTCTTATAACAGTAGAACCTGCTTCTTGAAATCCCAGCTAGTTTTGCACATGTTACAAAACCTCTTCTTCTAAATAATTAATGTATTTTATTTTTTAATCCGATATATTTGTATTAATTCAAACGTTATTTTTAGTATTTGGAGTAGGAACTCCGTTATTTTCTCCTGCCATGGGCGTGAGAAAGGGTTAAGGTATGAATCTTGCTGGAGTTCCCATTTTTTTTATTAAGTTGTATCGAGTGCGTAGGCCAGTGGAGGAAATAAACAATGTTAAAAAAATTAAAAAAAAACACAACAAAAATTTAAAAAAATACAACCCCCCCCAAAAAAAACAACAAAAAAACAAAAAAACAAAACAAAAAACAAAACGGATATCCACTAAAAATAACGTTGAAGTAATAAAAAACTCTTTTCGAAATAATAACGTCCGAAATGAGGTTTTGTAGTTTCCTTTTCATGTCTGCTATCAGCAGTGCATCATCTGCGTATCTTATGTTGTTCAAATTGTGCCCTGCGATGAAAAATCCTGGCGTAACATCTAAGGTCCTCAGAATAGCCTCGCTGTACAAGTTGAAAAGATCCCGTGAAATAACACATCCTTGTCTTACGCTCCTTTCTATCTTTGTATATCTGCTGAATTCGTTTCCTGTCCGTATGCAGGCGGTTTGCTGCCAAGAGGTTCTTGATAACTCTAAAGTCTTTCCCAAATATGTCGAGGTTGCTGATCATTTCTGTCAATTCTTTGTGGTGTATTTTTTTCGCATGCTTTTGCATAGTCTATAAAACATAGGTACAGACCTTTTTTCATTTGCATTGCTCTTACTGATAGCATATGGTTTACAATGAGCAAATGTTCGAAAAATAACATTGTACAACATACATCTTCTAGGCCAGTAAATACGATATACACATATATTCTTTTTTGTGTACAGTGTCCTTACAGGATGTTGACGATCACAGCTCTTCACGACTACCCATCCCTTATATCTCTAATCTACTTTTGAATTTTTACCATTTCTCTTTATCTTTCCATTACTAGTTATTCGTTCAAATGCATTTGAATGAATTTCCTCTTTGGTTCTCTTGCCTTCATTGGGTCCTGTGAGTGTTAAATTCGCTAGGCCTTCTTTTCTCATTTTGTGCCCTAAAAATCTTAGCTGCCTCTTTCTAGTTGTAATTATCAGTTTCCTTGTAGTTCCTATTATTCTTAAAACTACCTGATTAATCGGATGTTCTATTCAAGATATTTTTCGTATTCGTCGGTGGAACCACATCTCTTTTGCTTCAAATTTCTTCATATGCGGGAAAGTTGTTCAGCACTCACTGCACTATAGTAGATAAGATATTGCATAGAACTTCAGCAGTTTATTTGTTTCTAAAGAAATGAAAATTTCCTGTCTCTTAATACTTTGATTAGTTTTTGACAGGCTTCTTTCGCTCTTTCAAAATGCCTTCAATCCGATTTCTTCGGATTTCGCCGTTACATTTCCCACTTCATATTTCTCTCTCTCTCCCTCTCTCACACACACAAACACAGACACAAGTATATATATATATATATATATATATATATGAAAATAAATAAAGAAGACAAGAAGAAAACTATATTTTTCTCACCTGTACATTTTGCCTCGTGACGGACTTTATCAGGGCCAAATATCAATTATCAAGGCCATATATATATATATATATATATATATATATATGTGTGTGTGTGTGTGTGTGTGTGTGTGTGTGTGTGTGCGAAAATCCGACAGAATGGAAATGCAAGAGTAGGTACCTCAACAATTCGCTGAAAAAACAGCATAGTATTATGTTAAAAATCAAAACAAAACTTTATCATCAAAATGTTTATTTTGTTATTAAGAGGAAAGACCAAAGTATTTTTTAGTTAATTTTTGGAAATTCTTTTATACTTTCTAACACGTTCGAAATTATAGTTATTTTTGTTTATTTATTTATCTATTTATTTATTTTTTTATCGTCAGCGATACACCAAAGATTACTATGGATATTTACCGGTGAAAAACACATTAATTTGGAAATTCTTACAAAAATCAAATAATTGTCGGATTTTTCTGAAACTTTCAAAACATATTAAAAAACGACTGATATTATTTTGAAAATTATTGTTTTTGTAAAATTTTGGTAAAAATAATTTTTACATATGTTACCTCCACTCTAATTAATTTCGTGAGATTTCTAGAAACAGTCTATCGTACCGAAAATTTTTTTATAAGTTAAATGTAGAACTCCTTGGGCAATGTAAATCACTCATTTTTTTACAATTGCTCTTTTTCAGAAAAAATCTACTCCGAATGGTGAAAACAAAAATACAATAAAACTATGCCATTTTTTTATTTAGATAAACTTTTAATTGCTTTTATAAAAAATATATACATTAAGAAGATCATAGTCTCTTGAGAGAAATATTTTTCAATGAATAATGAATTTTTAAAAGAATCATCTTCATTTTTTTAATTATAATAATTTATAAAGTTTCAAAAATATTTTAGCAGTTTTTATAATCATCGTACCAATTAGGTTATTAAGTTAATACGTGAAGACTATATTTGCTAATCGAAAATTGAAAAGTGTAATAGAGATCTTCACTCACCAAAATTTTTTTAATAATTAGAATTGGTTTTTGTGTGCAAATATCTGGCTATTTTTTTTATTATGGTAGGCCATAAGTGCCATATCATTAAAAGATCATGCCTTTCAAGGGTTTTTCTGCTTACAGGCAAAAAATCCTTATATAATTTTTCAGCAAGGTACAATTCTTTTTAGTTCGCGTCCATGTTTCGTGTAAACATTTCAACATTCAACAGGCTTCTCAAATCTCAGTTTCAAAATTTAAAGTAAGTTTAAATTTTTATTTCCTAGTTTCCTCATTTTTTAAATTAATTGTGAATGTAGGTACGTCCACTAATTCGTTATAACTAAGGTTTCTAAAAAATTGAAAAAAGTTTTCATTTTTTTATTTTTAGCTTTATTGTTTAGTGTATTAGATTATAATCAAATAAAATAATAGTGCAAAAAATTATTAAGTTAATAATATAATGTAAAGTAGCATAAAAATTTAATAAATAAGATTACTTTACCTGACCATGTCATAAACATCATGATCACAATTATTTTCAATAAAGAGTAATATAAAAAATAAATACTAAAAGTATAAATTGCTCAATAACATAACATTTCATAAATTATTGAGTTGCTTTTCTCATGTTATATAATTCATTCTACTGTTATTAAATTTTAAGATTAATTGAAAAAATTATATTATTTTAACTTAATGTTTCAGAAAGCATCTTCAAACCTAAGTCTATAAAGGTAAAGTAACTAGAATTCAATAAAATAATAGATAATTGCTGAAAATATGTTAATTCTTAAAAATTACTAGGTAGTTAAAACCCCAAAACGAAACGTTTACTTACGTTTCATAAATTTATACCAGTTCTGGTCCACCATACGTGGCCAGACGTGTCAAGTGAATGATGAAAAGCTGTTATCAGTTGGTTCACATATCAGAAAGATAAACATTCCCTGATTAAGAAACACTTTTATTCTAAATTTTATGCTATAAAAAAATAATATTTGTTTCAATTTATATTAATTTAACTTTAAATTTAACTTAATTTAATTTATATTAATTTAACTTTAAATTTAACTTAATTTAATTTAGATTAATTTAACTTTAAATTTGCTAATTAAAAAAAAATGTGTCACCGATATATATTTTATATTTGCAAGATTTTTAAAATCGAGAATTAACTTTTGTTTATAAATGTGCCGAGTTTTCGAAAATGGCCAAAAAATGAAAATTATTTTTAATTTCAAAATTTTAAATTTCAATAAATATAATGTGGGTTTGAAATCCACCAGAGTATTTTGGTTACTGAAAATAGTAAATTCAATCATTAAGCTTTCAATTAATTTAAGGCTTCAAGAAAATTTTTTATTTTTAAAAATTAAATTTAAAACTTAGGTTTCGAAAATGAGTGGATGTACCTATATAAGTGTCAGTTAAGAAAAAAATCCAATTTGACATGTATCGTCAGTAATCAACAGTTATATATTCACTAAGTTCCCAAAAATGTACTCACTTTTTGACTTAGTCGTCAGTTGGAATATTTATAAACATGCATCTAATTTCATTCAATTTCAACCGTTAATCTTCTTTGTAAGTCGATAAAATATTTCCTAATTTTAACGATTAATCTTGTTTACAAGACACTTCATTTCTTTATTATTTAAAGAATGAATACATTTTCTAACACCTTGTATATATAATACATGTGCAGAAAACAGGAACAACAAGAAAACTGATACTTAAAACCAGAAAGAGACTGCTGACATTTTTAGCACACATAATAAGGAAAGAAGGCTTGGAGAATTTAACACAGGGCCCAGTAAAGGCTAGAGAACCAAGGAGAAACATTGAGTGAGTTACTTAATGAATTTAAACGAGTAAGCTACTTAATGAGTTAACGTGTGAATGGATAACCAAGCAAAGACAAAGAGGAATATTAAAAAGTCAAAAGTACATTAGAAGTACGAGAAATTGGTAGTCATGGAGAGCTTTGATCATCCACGTCTTGAAGTGACACTGCACACAAAAGAAGATAGGTATATATTGTATTTTCTGCCCTATAACACACACACACATACACACACACATATATATATATAATCGCTGACCGATGTCAATTTGGTTGGGTTTCAATCCTGGCTAAAAGCAGTCGGATGTCTAACCGTACTGGTGAGCTGTGATACAGATCTGTCTGCAGATGACTATTTACACTTTCACACCCTGATTGAGAACCCTGGAAGAATGGTAGACTTTTAAAAAAAATTAGCTACTCAAGCCTCGTTCACTCAGTAATGAATTAGAACACTCTCAGCTACTAGCGTGTTTACATTGTATATAACACGCTAAAATCTACCTTTGTTTTTCGACAGAGCGCCCATGACGCAGAGGCAGAATCGCCGACTGATGTCAATGTGGTCGAGTTTCAATCCTAGCTAAAAGCAGCGGATGTCAAATCGCGTTGATCTGTTTCGCAGCTCATCAGTGCTATATATATATAGATATGTTAATTAATTTATATTTGGGCAACAGTCTTATAATTAAATATGTTTCGTTAAAAACAACCGAAAAGGAAGATTTTTGTTTTCATTTTTTCTGTATTCTGGAAAATTAAAGCAAAAAACATTAAAATCTTCTTTGTCGGTCATTTTTAACGAAACATACATACATACATACATACATACATATATATTTAGGTGTGTATTTGGGGAGTAATATATATATATACCTATATATATATATATACATACCTATATATATATACATACCTATATATATATATATAGGTATGTATTTGGGGAGCAATATATATATATATATATGTGTGTTTGAGCGTGTGTGTGTGTGTGTGTGTGTGTGTGTGTGTGTGTGTGTGTGTGTGCACGCGTTTATGTGCCTGTATGCGTTTATTGTATGAACAGAAATTAGCTTGATTTAGAAGGATGTATATGAAGGGCTTAAATCAAATGCTATGGGGAGAAAAATTTATATACACATATCTAAATTGTCGTACTTGTAAAATCTAAGATACTCCATACATATCATACCATTCCGTTATGGAGTTCAATCATGATCGAATCAAATGGATGTTGGTGTCCTGTACTAGTTGTTCTTTGAAGATAAATATATTTGTGGTTGCTGTATTTTTTCCTGTTGCTTCTGATAACATCTATAAGTGATTTTTCATTTACGTATGAATTTACATAATGACAAGCGCAAAATTTTCATCAAGCCTAAGTCATTTTTCTTTCGTTCAATGCTGAAAAAATTTCCTCTTGTATACATTTATATATCGGCATTAACTTTTAATAACTGAGATTTGCATATCAAATTTTCTTATGTTATTCTTTTGCGCACACACATAGTTTTGGAAGTCTTGAAAAAGCGAACAGGTTCCTCACACTAACGTGATACTGTACATAACGATAAGAATGTATGTAGACCTGAGTTTGATCAACTTGCAAGTTTTGTAAACTTTTCACACAGTGATGTGATATATATATATATATATATATATATATATATATATATATATATATATACTATAGTCATCCGCAGACAGATCTATTTCGCTGTATCCCAGCTCATCGTACTGATGAGCTGCGATACAGCGAAACAGATCTGTCTCTTCCTAACCCAGGATTGAAACCCGACCGAATTGGCGTCAGTCGGCGATTCTACCCACGAGCGTCCGGTAAAAGAAGGCAGGCTTTTAGCGTGTATAAACACGCCCAATAGCTAGAGTGCTCTAATTCATTATTGAATGAGCGATAGTACACTTGGTATGTAATCCAGGTAAATTCCAAAAGAAAGGAACTCAAGAGGACTCACTGTTAAATTCATTTATTTAAATTAACAGAGTAATATAATTTATAAATGATTTTCGATTATTACAATGGATAATACATATTTCACCGCTTTGATGTCCTTATCGCGGCTCGTCAGATCCAAATGGTACAACAGTAGGCAATCGATATATATATATATATATATATATATATATATATATATATATATATATGTATGTGTGTGTGTGTGTGTGTGTGTGTGTGCATATCACACATACTCAAATACATATAAACGTACACATACATTCACACACACACACACACACACACACACACACACACACACACACACACACACACACACACACACACACACCAATATTGAATTGAAGCAGAGATATGACAAAATAAGGACCGAGCAAAGAAAATACTAATATAAAAAGATAAAAATAAGGAATTTGAATTTGGATTGTGATCTGGACGTCTTTGCACACTGCGCCGCAGGTTTTCACTGTTTTACACGATTATGAGCCATTTTGACAGATGGTATGGTTCTAGATTAATTAAGTTATTTTATTTGAAGTTTAGCGCTTTTCACCATGGCTGATAAAAAAAAAAGAATTAAAAATACAGTGTACATGACTTTTTCTTTTTGTTAAAAATACAGCTGAAACTATTGTAATACTTGATAAAACTTTTCTATAATAACATCTTTATTGCAAAACAGTTTTCATCGAAAGCTTTCAAGAAATAAAGGTGCACGTGTTTTATTGGCGTTACAAACCTGATGAAATGTCATTTGTAGATCAAGTATAATCCGGCGGATATTCAACAAGCTGAAAATATGAAAATGTTGTAAAAGTTCATCACCATCAGTTAATGTAGAACGCTTTCGGATAATTTGAGATGACATGTTTGTTTCGGTATTCATAACAATAAATATTAATAAAAAGTTAGAAAATGAAACACTATTCCGCAGAATTCGTCTTTGCTTGCTCACAGAATATTAAAAAGAAATGAAGCCAACAAATAAACAAAACAAAAATAATAACAATTGTTTGAATAAGAGCCACTCTTTGGAGGACCAGGTACGAAGTGACCCACAATTTATTTCCAAAGTTGTGATATGGCGATAAGTCTTGATGTTACATTTATGATCAGAAAACAAGACAAGTGTCAAGCCCATAGAAAATGCCAAATTCACCAGAACCCAATAAGATGTGGAAGTTCGATATAATATCAATACTATGTTGAAGGATGTGCGTTGTGGTGCATTGGATATCGGCTCGGAACGAGAAATCGAGGAGCCAAGTTCGAATTCCAGCTGAATTCATTGCATCCATTTACGCGTAAATACCCTTGGGAAAGGTATTAATCCATCTATTCCTTCTAGTTATGGGTTAAATAACAGGACAGATTGGGTTCTATAGCCTTTGCTGGCAACCAGTCTACCGCAGAAAGCAATGGCAACCTACTGCGGGATAATCTTTTGCCCAGTCAGTCATGTCTCTTTTGACACATGATCGCCCAAGCGTGTATCACGTATGGCACTTAACTATGTTGTTAATTACTCAGCGTAGGTAAGTGTTGGTACAAAATTACAGGTCTGGTGGCATTCAGAATTTTACTCATTACTAATGATCTACAAATCCGGTTTGTTGATCATTGCATCACAATATGTCCAATGTCATGACCATATTGATTTGTTTCTTTGTCGTGAATAGAGTCATGCACACAGATTCCTTCTGGATAAATATTGAATCAACAGCTTTAATTAACGCAAACCAAAAGTCGTTGGAGTCCTGAGACAAGATGTCTATTGAAGAGATCACGAAGTGTTTTACAGCGGAGGAAAAACATTAACTCAAGACAAGCCGATTTTAAAGGAATTTCAATGTGTAAAACCGAATAAAACTTTTCAAAGATAATTGTAGTTATTTTGGATACCCAGGAAAAGACACCTAAAGTTCCTGGGACATGAAGGAGGGCTTGGAGAACGTGATACTAACAGGACAGATAGAGGGGGAAAAGAGACAGGGGAAAGCAGCGGATAACATAGTTGATGGGCCTGAGCAGGTGAATCACAGAATGGGGATTGCATGGTGTAACAGGAGAAAGCATGCTAAGAGCCACCAGGGATAGGGAGACGTGGAAAGCCATGATCGCCTACGTCATGAAGGGACAAGGCATATAGAATAATAATAATAATAAGAAGAATTGTATGTATATATTTTTCTTGCAAGTGCATTAATATATACAAAAGGGAGCGCTTCGAATGAGGTTAAACACCGAATTTATATGTTTTAGTTTTCTTTTTATACCACCAGTCCTAATAGTTTTTTTTTTATTAAACTTTGTGTATTGTATCAAATTTTATTATGCAATCGCCATTGGTATTAAATTGGCATTAATATTTGTAATGGAAAAATTATCCTTTTCCATGTAGTAAATTATTCGACATTCATTGACTGAACTTTGCTGGTTGAAATTTTAAAAAAAAATTTTTTTTATTAAAACAATTAATGACTTCTTAAGTTAATTAACAGTTATTGCTCTTCATAACATTCATGAGAGTTTCCAATCTATCTAAACTTATTTATAAATGGAACTTTGTCTCTCTGCGTGTGTGTCTGTGTGTGTGTGTCCGTTAGACTCCGAAACGGCTGAAACGATTTTCTTGAAAATTTACACAGTTGTACTATAAGCGTCTGCAAGTATTCTTAGCTAGGTTTTGTGTCGAGGTACCCCCGATAAATATCGAAAATCGATAAAATCGGCTTATAGAAGGAGTGATCCGATTTTAATCAAATTTGATACACTCATAAACAAAGACATAAGAAATGATATTCAGAAGTTTCGAGGTTGCAGTTGTTACAAAAGCGCAGAAAATCGATAATATATATATATATAAAAGCTTTCATTACACCCGAGCAACACCGGGCTATACCGCTAGAAATTTTATAAGCGACAACACTAGCACAAAATACTGTTATCTTCTCAATCATTTTGATTAACTATTTCAGTGAAGGAGCCAACTTCTAGCTCAGCTAGCAGGTCGGTCCAATGTCGCTCTACATTCATCGTTAAAAATAACAGTTGAAAAATCAGTTGTAATGTATTTCTTTGCCTGATTTACACGATGTTTACGTAAAGATGGAATTTTGGTTGCTTTCATGTCGTTAGACACATCTTTTCTTTCTGTTTATATTTACGACTCAAGCTTCTACAATTGTTTCTTTTATTGCTTTAATATCCTTTTAATTTTTATCAAATATCTTTTCACGACATTCTTATAACCATTTACCGTGTTCTTATCTTGCCAGTGTTTTTAAACTCGCTTTTTTTTTTATTGTTCCCTGACCACTTTTTGGGGGATGTGCGGTGTGGTGAATTACAGCTCGGCATGAGAAATCGGAAAGCCGAGTTTGAATTCCAGTCGAATTCGTTGCGTTCTTTCATCGTTACATTTTATGCGCAAATACCCTTGAAAAAGCCGGATGTGCGTTGTGGTGCATTGGATATCGGCTCAGAACGAGAAATCGGGGAGCCGAGTTCGAATTCCAGTTGAATTCATTGCATTTACTTATGCGCAAATACCCTTCGAGAAAGGTATTAATCCGTCTATTCCTTCCAGTTATGGGTTAAATAGCAGGACAGATTTGGTTCTATAGCCTTGGCTGGCAACTAGTCTACAGCAGAAAGTAATGGCATCCTACTGCCCAGTCAGTCATGTCTCGAAAGAGACATGATCGCCCAAGCGTGTTTCACGTATGGCACTTAACTAACTGACTGACCCTTGAAAAAGTTATGAATCCATATCTTTTTGTCACAGCTATGGGATGAATAGAAGAACAGACTGGGTAATATAGCCTTGGTTGCCAATCGGTCGACCGAGACAGAAATGTGTGACTACTGCAAGAAAAATCTTCTGCCTTGTCAGTCATGAATCGACAGAGACGTAATCTCCCCAGTGTGTATCATGTATGGCGTTTAACTGACTGAATCATTTTCCCGCAATTTCCAACGTTGCGTTTCTATTAATCAATAGTTTTACAATATCTTGTTTCTCTTTGAGGTTCTATCTTTCTTATGTCAATGCTTCGATATCCGAAATAAAAGAACAAATATCGATAAATGTAATATTGCATATATTTCTTTATAATATAATGAATAATTCTCACACCGACAAGTTATTGTAAATATTAAAAAAAGAAAAGAAAAAACAACAACAACAACAACAGACAAACAAACATAAAACAGAAAAATAAAAACAGAAATTTATCCGGTATATTTATCTTCTATACAAATATATCTGGCACGGGTGATTGATACTAGTTTTATAGTGAAAATGTTTTACTTATATTATAAAATTTGATGTTTATAGGAGCGGTTTTTTCAAGATTTCCGCGGATTTATAAAGGCATCCAATTTATTTTCATTATAATATTCTGTTAAATTCTAATGAGTTTACACCGGATTACGATCCCCTGTGGAATTAAACGTACAAATTATCAAGGATACTACTTTATATATATATATATATATATATGTGTGTGTGTGTGTGTGTGTGTGTGTGCGCGTGTGTGTGTGCACGCACACACACACACACACACACACACACACACATATATATATATACTACTAGGAAAGTTGCGTCCCAGACATTTGCATCCTGGATAATTGCCTAACACGATATTTACGTCCCTAGACAAATAAGTCCCTGTATAATTGCGTACCCCAGATAATTTTTGGAAAGCTTTAAAAGGAGTTACCATGAATTTTGAAAAAGTTTAGTAATTGCAAATTTTAAAAAATGAATAAAAAAATTTCAAATTTATTTTTGTAAATACGATGACCGATTAACAATGTTTTAAAAATATTTCAAAAATTGAAAATTATTGTAATTTCCCAAATTAATCAATATTTATGAATGTTGTGAGCTCCTCCTTTAAGAAATTTATCTTGTTTTTAAGAGTATACTTTTCTAATAGCGCCCTGATTCCCTTATTTGCAGTTTTATTTTTATAACAGAATTCATATGTTTTTGCTTTTTTAGAATAATTAAAAGTTAGCTGGATATTAGCAACTCTCAAGAAAATACGGTAACTTCAAAAACTTACCAGAGGTACGCAATTATCCAGGGACACATTTCTCTAGCAACGCAAGTGTCCTGGTACGCAAAGGTCCTTCCACCACACACACACACATATATATATATATGAGAGAGAGAGAGAGAGAGAGAGAGAGAGAGAGAGAGAGAGAGAGAGATATGACATCATTGGAATTCCGAATTGTACTTATATAGATGTGATGCGAATTTCATATCAGCAACACTTTATTGCTTGTTAAAAATTAACAACTTACCGAGTTATTGAATTTATTTTCCTTTCATCATAAAATACTGAAATATATTAAGAACATACAGAGACATTTAAGAGAGTGAGCTTTGATGCAACCTTGTTAGATATTTAGCTCCTGACATAAATAATGTGCTTAAATAATAAACAAAAATCCGGTTTCTTATTTATTCGTTCTATATTTTCATAAAAAAGTTAGTTGCTTTTTGTCAGATTTAGCTCCATCAAAAATATATAGAGAACCGCGTTTACAAGGTCACACACACACACACACACACACACACACACACACACACACACACACACACACACACAGATAAATAATGATACATAGCGAGAGAGGAAAAAAGAGAGGGAGGAGCGGGAGAACTTTGTTTGGTCTTCTCATTGGTTTTTACACGTTTTTGTATCGGGATATGACGTTCGGATAAGACTCCGTGTGGGTGTTTTGCAGCAATAGAACCCCCAAGCTAGGACCATATGTGACTCGGTCGGCTCAATGTTCGCGAGCGACGTCACTGAACTGTGGCGGTAATCACCGAGTTATCGGCCGCTTTTGATATCTGGCCACCAAATTACCCCTTTACGTGCAGAAAAGGGAATAATCCAAATATTGTTTCAGCAGTCGAGGCCATTGAGAATAATTATTCGTCTTTTTAAAGTCATATTTATCTAAAACTGTTGTGCTTCTCTTTCGTTACTGTGGTATAAGTCTGGACGCCCCGGGGTGCCCACTATTTTGACGGGTGTTAACTGTATGCTAGATTGTAGGGAGCGAAATGATGAGAGAAGGATTTTAGACGAGTTAGGGACGGAAAGGTTTATTCAACACAGGAGAAGGAATAATAATAATAATAATAATAATAATAATAATAATCTTAGTAATAATATTTTACATTTATCGAAATCAAAATTATTTTATTGTTTATCATATATACATGTGAGATATGTCAATGCGTACATATTTCTTTGCAGACAAACATTAGGCACACATAAACGTACGCACACTCACACACATACACATATATAATTATACAATGTGACAGATAATTGAGTACAATTTAAAAAAAAACAAAATTATTCAATAGAACTCTTTTAAAGAAATGTATATATATTGAGGATGTGCGTTGTGGTGCATTGGATATCGGCTCGGAACGAGAAATCGGGGAGCCGAGTTCGAATTCCAGCTGAATTCATTGCATTCATTTACGCGCAAATACCCCTGGGAAAGGTATTAATCCGTCTATTTCTTCCATTTATGGGTTAAATAACCAGACAGATTGGGTTCTATAGCCTTGGTCGGCAACCAGTCTACTGCAGAAAGCAATGGCAACCTACTGCGGGATAATCTTCTGCCCAGTCAGTCATGATTCTTTCGAGACATGATCGCCCAAGCGTGTATCATGTATGGCACTTAACTGACTGACTGAATATATCTTGAACTAAGCAAAATATGAAAAGTGTTAATCACCAAAACCTATCTCAGCGCCGAAGACAGTATCGGTAGGATCTTTTGAGGTGATTCTTATTCCTGTTGAGTTTTGGCTACCTTTAGCTAGTTCTTGATCATGTGGAATTGCTTTCTGGTTTCCTTCTTGTCAACACCCAACCCATAGAAGTCCAGGTTATCTAAACTTATTTATAAATGAAACTTTGTCTGTGTGTGTGTGTGTGTCCGTTACCTATAGACCCGAAACGGCTGAACCGATTTTCTTGAAAATTTACACAGTTGTACTATAAGCGTCTGCGAGTGTTCTTAGCTAGATTTTGTGTCGAGGTATCCCCGATAAATATCGAAAATCGATAATCGAAACAAATCGGGTTATAGAAGGAATGGTCCGATTTTAATCAAATTTAATACACTCATAGACAAAGACATAAGAAACGATATTCAGAAGTTTCAAGGTTGCAGTTCTTACAATAGTGCAGAAAATCGATAATATATATATATATATATATATAAAAGGCAAGATGCTTGTGCGTGTGTCTGTTTATCTGTCTGTATGTCCTTTATACAAATCCACAATTTTTAACCGATTCTCACCAAACTTCACACAAATATTCTTTAGGCTGAGTCTGAACTCCAGGACCATGAATTAGTTTTAAAGCTTTCATTACACCCGAGCAACGTGGGCTATACTGCTAGTTATAATAAAAAAACAAGCAAACCACATAGTAGAAGAGGGTGGCAAGATAGTGAAAATACTTGTCTAGATACTCGTTGGTCACTTGGACCATATGTAGGAGGGGAAGTTGAATCCTACTGCATCACATATGACCATTTCCTCGATCTTTCCCTCCGATCTAAGCGGCGATGTTCACAAGGTTCAGTTTCTCGTTGATTATAGTTCCTAACAGTATCACAGATTTGAGTATTGTGTACATGACTGTGGGTAATTCCATGGGATCCACACAGAAATACCTATTGATCCTCTTAATCAGTTAACCAATTTTAAGAAGCTTGATATTTCTAAGTTGAAAAATTGCCTTTTCATTTCTTGTGCTGGATAAGAATCTGTCATGTTAATGCCTTCGATACCTCTGAAAGAGAAATAAGAATGTTTAAATTTCCTGCATGTTACACGATAATACGAAAGGTCGTTATAAACTTATGACACGGTACAGGTGTGCTTACTACACACGCACGCATCCAGCCACACACATGTATGTAAGTAAATTTACATAAAAATCTTAGAGAATTTTAAATATATAAGACAACGTGCGAAACTTATAATTTGACACGTAACCTAGATGAATTAGTGTTCTCAAAAAAAAAGCGTTTGCATTTGATCCAAGTCTACATTATCGAGACGGAATGTAATTCCCATTAAGAATATGACCGCTTGGTTTTTACTTTAACTACGATTAATATACAACGTTGCTAACATCTGTTCCGACTAAATCAATACTGAGACAATACAGGACACAAAAATCTCAAAGTAAATAAATACAAATAAAAAGTCACTGAAAATGAATTAAAGTCTAATTTGCAAAACAAAACAATCCCAACGAACATGGATCAAATTCTGCTGGAAATTTGGGGATTCACCCGAGGAAAACATTCGAAGGATGGTTTAATCATTGAAGCCCAGTCAAAATTTGGGTTGCAACATTTCAAAGTTGTATTAAGATATGTTAAAAGATATGCAGGTTCTGAATTGCTTTCAACAATCAAAATGAAAAAAAATAATAAAAAAAATGTTAAAGGTGTGCAATCAATAAAATTAGGCAGAATATTCAGAAATTAATCGGCGGTTTTGAATTTTAAGAAATCACATCACCCAGCTTTTCCAGCTTCCTTACAGCCCATATTTTGCCTCGTTGAAAGGAGGTTAGGGTTAGGGTTGTGAACGAAAAGAAGGAGAACCTGACAAGACAGCAGTACTATGTTTTCTTGAGTAACATATTTCTACATCATTTTCGGAGAACTATATATATACTAGTAGTATAACCCGGCTTTGCTCGGGTGTAATGAAAGCTTTAAAACTAATCAGACTCTTTGGACGTTGGCACGAAAGACTAAAAAGCAATAGTTGTTTCCAGTTAAAGCAAAACCGTAAACTGAAAGAAAAATGAATAGATATAAGTCAAATTTTGATTTCCTGGTATCGATATCAAATAGGTTTTTTTCGTCGTAAACTGAATTTTGAAGGCTAAATAAGTCCTCTGAGTAACTGGTATCATGGCTGAGACTAAGAACTACAATTATACTTACTTAGAGCCAAACCCGAAGCAAAAACTGAAATAAAAGGGCTGAAAAAAGTACAGACATACAGGCAGATAAACAGACACACACACAAACATTTTGCCATATATATATATATATATATATATATATATATATATATATATTACCGATTTTCTGCACTATTGTAAGAACTGCAACCTTGAAAGTTCTGAATATCGTTTCTTATGTCTTTGTTTATGAGTGTATCAAATTTGATTAAAATCGGACCATTCCTTCTATAACCCGATATTTTCGATATTTATCGGGGGCACCTCGACACAAAACCTAGCTAAGAACACTCGCAGACGCTTATAGCACAACTGTGTAAATTTTCAAGAAAATCGGTTCAGCCGTTTCGGAGTCTATAGGTAACGGACACACAGACACAGAGAGACAAAGTTCTATTTATGAAGAAGTTTATATATATATATATATATATATATATATATATATATATATAGATGCAATTTTCATTAAAAATGACAGACAAGGGGCCATGGTTGTTTTTTATATAATTTTTCATATGACAATTTATTTTATTTTCAGAACCGATTGATACAGTATTGTGATTCATTATATTCAGGTTCAGTCAATGTGTTTGCTTAGTATCGCATTATTTTTTGTATTTCATCATTTAAATGTTGGATTTCATTTTTAGTTTTCGTTATTTGTCGTAAAACAAGGTTTCTTCTTAAATGTTGTAATGTTACTTTCCTTGTTAGTTGCCTGTTCATGTCATCTAAAATCTGTGTATTTAGCCAGCAATCCCTCGTTTATACAAATTTTATTAAAAATAACAGGCAAGATGCTATGGTTAAATTTTTATATAATTTTTCACTTTTTAGAACAGGATGATATGGTATTGTGCTTCATGTGGAAGGTGATACTATGTGAGAAGCAACAAGAGTAAAAGAAATGAAACTGAAAACGTTATTAGAAAGACTGACATTGGCAAGTTTTTGGTGCTCCTGACGGACAATTCATAGTAAAAGGTACGCGGGATTTTCTCACAAGACATTGGCAATAAACTCAATCACTTGAGAAATCATTTCAAAATCATTTCTTTGGGTTTGTCAAGGCGAAATTCTATTCTTGTAACTGTTTGAATTGCGCACAACTTGGTTAAAGACATTGTGAAAAAATGTAAAGCTGTGTTCGGAGGTTGTCAACAGTGGATTGTACAGATCCCATTATTCGAGTGCACACGAGAAAGGGTTACCTCGAGGTCAGTATGAATATTTATAGTAGCATGTGCGTGTTTGCGTGATTGGCAGCAAATGATTTTGTATGCGTTCGTGCAAATGCGTACATATGCTTATGAGAGGACATTTTTGTATGCTTATTTCTCTCACTCTCCCCCCCTCTCTCTCTCTCTATATATATATATATATAGAGTTTACTTGCATAAACGCACCGTTTATGCAAGTATTCACTAAAAGTAAAGTTTAAGTAATATATATATATATTATTTAAAATTTACTTTTAGTGAATACTTGCATAAACGGTGCGTTTCTTTATTAAGCAGTGTATTTATTAATTTTCATCTACCGGCGTGAATATTCGAGAAATCTCAAACAAAACTGTCGCATTAATAAATTAATATCCACTACTTTCTTTACATATATATCTTTATATATATGTACACACACACAGACACAGACACACAGACACACACACAGACACACAGACACACAGACACACACACACACACACACACACACATATATATATATATATATATATATATATATATATATATATATATATAAACGCTCACAACAAACCTCAAGTGGAATAACTATATAGAACCTATAGCTAAATTCGCTGCTAAGAAAGTCGGTTCTTTGTGTAGGGCCAAGAAGTTTTTTTTTAGCCTGAAACACTCCTGCACATATAAAAATCTACCATCCGCCTGTGCATTGAATACTGCTGCCATATCTTATCGGGTGCTCCTGCTATCCACCTAGGTGTCCTTGACAAAATCCAACGGAGAACCTGTAATGTGATAGATCCCAACATGGCAGCTCAGATACAGTCACTTTTTACCGGTGCAATGTAGCTTCCCTGTGTCTCTTTTACAAATACTTTCACGGCTACTGATCCGATGAACTTAGCTCACTGGTGCCCCCTATATATAAATTTACTCGAACTACAAGATTAGCAACTAGGCCCCACCCTTTTACTGTGAAACCAATAAATTGTAAACGCAAATTCTACTCCATCAGCTTCTTTTCTCGCACTTCTCGCCTGTAGAATTTCCTTTCATTTACTTGCTTCATCGACAGCTACAATTTCCAAGAATTTGAATGTAAAGTCAACAGTCATCTTTTTTATCTCACTGACCTGTATCCTCCCTCTCTCATGCTCCTTTCTCCGTCCACTCCACTTTCATTTTATTCTCATCATTCACTTACCCACTTTTTTTTTTTAATCGTATCACCCCGAGCAAGGCGGTAACGCCACAGATGTGCAGGGGGCTACGTAATAGGGAAAAGATTGGAAAAGATAAAGCCGGAAACCACATCCTAAACAGGGAATAAGGGATGAGCCTCTTCATCTGTTCAATAGACATGGGTGGAGTGTGAACCGGGCGATAGATAGATCTATCTACTCCAATTGAAAAAAAAAAAACAAAGTGAGAAGATTGGAAAAGAGAAGGCCGGAAACCACATCCTAAACAGGGAACAAGGGATGAGCCTCTTAACCTGTTCAACACGCAGCCCGATTTCCATACGCTCTATATCTGATATTGAGCACTGTAACCGATAAATATAGCATAACATAAAATTTTATCATGTATATATATATATATATATATATATATATGTGTGTGTGTGTGTGTGTGTGTGTGTGTGTTTTCTATACTGACACCCTATAACCTGTCACTCTTTCTCATAACTTTCCTCTTATGTAACCCCCTGCAAAACAGTGGCAGTAAAATGCATTGCTTGGGGCGATATGATTATATGATTATATATAACATATAATTATATGATATATATATATATATATATATATATATATATATATATATATATATATATATATATATATATATGCTACGTAGTATATGTTTAGATGTATTTTCTATGTGTGTCGGTATGTATGAGCTAGAGTACGTCACAGACATATTCCCACACAATCGCACTTCCACCCACAATTATTTATATACAGGATGTGATGGCCAAATTATCACCATTTTTACGCATGCGCGTCGTTTGTTTTGATTTTGTTGACTGCACAGTCTAGTAGAGTCAATTGGGCACTGTCTGTGAGAAAAAAGAGAACCATGGCGCAATTTACTAGCCAAAAATTTAGAAATGGCATGTTCTATTGCTTAACATTCTGTCAAGGAGCTCCAATATTAACATTTCAGTGTGTTTGAGTGTCAATCTGAGGACAGTTGAGAGGATTCGGAAAGAGTTGGCCTAGTCATTACGAAGGTACGAAAGCTCGGAAAACTCACTCAACACGGATACCTATATCATGTGCCTTGAGGAGGTAGTGCTGCTCTGGGTCAAGAGGGTGGCTGCTGGAATACTTTATGTCAGGCAACAGGATTCTGCTCCATTCAACACAAGCAGGAGAACCCTGTCATCGCTGCCAGACAATCTCGGCAACCAAATCACTCCTTAAATATGGCCGCCTAATTCCCCAGTCTCCTACACCCACCCTGATCATTATGCGTGTGGTGACGCAGTTAAGCAAGAGACCAACAAATCTTGCCAAAACCAAAAAAGAACTGAAGGTAAGGATTATGGCAGTATTTACTAACTTAAACAAGTCAACCGTATAGAAGAGTTGCAGGAGATTCCAAAATAGTCTGGGAGCCGGGATTGAAGCCAATAGCAATTTTATACAATGAATTTATTTTTGTAATTTTGGTAAATATATCTGAGATGTTAGCGTAATTTAGACGTCAATCTATCCATCGATATATATATATATATATATATATATATATATATATATATATATCCGAGTGAGTATAGAATGAGGAGAGAAAAAAAAATTTTTTTTCCGTCCAAAACATTAATTTAAAACAGTGATCGATATATGGTGTATAGAGCAGTGAATATTTATTATAAATTATGTTTTAGAACATGTACATAATTTCTTCTCTTCCCGGGAAGAGGACATATATAGAAGAAATTATGTACATGTTCTAAAACATAATTCATAATATATATATATATATATATATATATATATATATATATATATATATATATATATAATCATTTCATTCAAAGCAAGGTGATAATACTACTAACATGCAAGGAGCTACTAAGTATGAAAACCAGAAACCCGATCTAAAACCGGGAAGAAGGGATAAACGCCAGCTGTATTGAGTCAGTCGGTCAGTTAAATGCCATTCGTGATACACGCTTGGGCGATCATGTCTCTTTCGAGACATGACTGACAGAGCAGAATATTATCCCGCAGTAGGTTGCCATTGCTTTCTGCGGTAGACTGGTTGCCGACCAAGGCTATAGAACCCAATCTGTCCTGTTATTTAACTCATAACTGGAAGGAATAGATGGATTAATACCTTTCCTAAGGGTATTTGCGCATAAGTTAATGCAATGAATTCAGCTGGAATTCGAACTCAGCTCCCCGATTTCTCGTTCCGAGCCGATATCCAATGCACCACAACGCACATATGCTAGACTTTAAAAACAGTAGCCACTCACGCATTTTGTTCATTCAGTAATTAATTCAAAAACTCTCAGCTATTGGCAGATGTTTTCATTGTGCATACAACACGCTAAAATCCGCCTTCCTCCACCGAGTGCCCATAGTTTAGAGGTTAGATTCGCCGACTGATGTCAATTCGGTCCGGTTTCAATCCTTACCAGAAGCAATCGGATGTCTAACCGGACTGATGAGCTGTGATACAACAAAACATAACAATTCTTTCGTCTTTCTCAATGAGTTTAATTGCAACACTCGGAAATTAATTCGTGGATTTGAGAGGATTAAAATAAATATAAATAGATATATCTAGATTATTCAACAAAACATATATGTGTAAAGTTAATGAGAATGCGACAGAATGTAAAATATATAAGACAATGATGATTTTTTTACTTTGACGTTTCGTTTTTTTTTCTAATTATGTTGGATAATCAGTGAAACCTAAATATGAAAGAATTCCATGCACCTGATGTATGTCTATGAATTTTGCGTCTAATAAATTTTCTTCCGAGGAAAATGAATGTATTTGTTCGTGAAATGTTTTTTTTATTACTAATTAAAAAACAATTATTCTTGCTGAAAATGGATAACGACATACCTGAAACGTTTAAATATATTCTCATCGGTTCAAAAGTGACGTTGAAAGAACGATATTTTTAATAAGGCATGTCTTAAGGCGAAATGGAATGTGGCATGTTAGAATGTTTATACAAAACTTAAGAGATCTTAATATACAAAATATAGGTTTATACAAAAACATGACAGATTTTAATGTACAAAATATACGTTTATACAAAACCGTAAGAGATCTTGAGTGAAGCCATATTGCCTAAGTCTGCTGCTAGGAAAGTTGGTCCCTTGTGTTGCGCTAAATAATTTCTTTTTGCCAGAATCGTTTTTGTACATTTATAAATGTATAATTAGTCCGTGAATTGAATGTTTCTGTCACATCCAAAAGGATCTGTAATGTTAGCGGTTCTTATCTTGTAAACTGAGCTAATTATTTTTTAAATTTAATTTTTTTATGTTATTAATCATTTCACCCCAGGCTAAGCGATAATGCCACTAAGACACAAGCGGATCAGTCAGTCAAGTGCCATACGTGATACACGCTTTGGACGATCATGTCTCGAAAGAGAAATGACTGACTGGGCAAAAGATTATCTCACACTAGGTTGCCATTGCTTTTTGCGGTAGACAGGTTGCCAGCCAAGGCTATAGAACCCAATCTGTTCTATTATTTCACCCATAACTGGAGGGAAGAGCCGGATTAATACCTTTCCCAAAGGTATTTGTGCGTAAGTGAATGCAAAGAATTCAACTGGAATTCGAACTCGGCACCCCGATCTCTCGTTCAGAGTCGATATCCACTGCACAAGCTGTAACTGGGTATAAAATATGAGAAGAATTTCGTGAGGATAAAGAATAATTACTGAACAGAATATAGGAAAACAAATGACGTTGCATTTAAACATTTGTATATTGTAGGTGACAGGGAATCAAGAAACCGGAAACATTTGTATATTGTAGGTGACAGGGAATCAAGAAACCGGAAACATTTGTATATTATAGGTGACAGGGAATCAAGAAACCGGAAACATTTGTATATTGTAGGTGACAGGGAATCAAGAAACCGGAAACATTTGTATATTATAGGTGACACAGAATCAAGAAACTGGAAACATTTGTATATTATAGGTGACAGGGAATCAAGAAACCGGAAACATTTGTATATTGTAGGTGACAGGGAATCAAGAAACCGGAAACATTTGTATATTGTAGGTGACAGGGAATCAAGAAACCGGAAACATTTGTATATTATAGGTGACAGGGAATCAAGAAACCGGAAACATTTGTATATTGTAGGTGACAGGGAATCAAGAAACCGGAAACATTTGTATATTGTAGGTGACAGGGAATCAAGAAACCGGAAACATTTGTATATTATAGGTGACAGGGAATCAAGAAACCGGAAGAGGTTTCGATAAGCAAGTGGTGCGAGCAAAGAAACTATAAGGTGTTAGCAGTAAATTAAACAGTGTTATTTGTGAATTTTTATTAATACTCTATTGGATCATGTTATTTATGAAATGGCAATTATGCGTGAAAAATAATATTGCCCAAATGTCTGCCATGGCTTCGGAGGCACACCTTCACTCGATGGTCAAAATTTTTGATGACGTCTCTGCATAGTTGCTCCTCGATCTCACCAATATGCTTTATTATCTCATCGTTTAGCTGTTGAACTGTTGTCGGCTTGCGAGCATATAACTTACTTTTGAGATGACCCAAAAGGAATAAATCGTGGTGGCCAATTGACATCACTGTTTCGAGAGATGATGTGACCTTGGAACTTTTCTTGTTTGAACGTCCATTTTCGTAATAGGTTTCCATAACTTTAATACGTTGTTTGATTTTTAATCTTTCCATTTTTAAATTTGTTAAAGAATGAAGTTGTTAATCTAAAAGAAATTGAAAAAAAAAAGACGCTTAAACGTAATTCACCTTTAAAATCGGTCCTATATTAGAATAGAACTTACGGTTATATCAAAGCTAATTCATCAGTAAAACGATGTGGTCTATTTGTCAAACTCATTAGAACAACTACCATGAAAATATTTAAGAGAAAGACCGGGAAGCCATGTCACAGGGGTAAGGAAGTAAGTAAAGTCGAAATATCAGGTCAGAACCGATAACATCACGAATGGTTCTATGGATTTTGTCGAGATTTATAGCAGTAACACCAGCCCAAATATAGCAGAAATATTCCATGCACGAACGTATCATATATTTATAAATGTGTAAGGTGGAGTCCAATATGAAAAATTGTTTGCCACAACACAGTGAATATATATAGATAGATAGATAGATAGATAGATAGATATATCAGAAGTAATGTCCAGATGTAATCACATCTGTAGATACATCTTAGTATCATATAAACCTGGATGAAAGAGTTTTAAGATCCTTAAGTAACTCCTGCTTAATTTTGAAAGTTTTCGGTTGTTATAAAATTACAGTCGTGTGTTCGCAAAAATCTCCGTTGTTCGTTTGAAAAACGTTAAAAAATCAATTATAAATCGCCTCGAGATACTGAAATCTTAAAACCTAGGGTGCGAAAATAAATAATTTACAAATGAATATATATATATATATATATATATATATATATATATATATATATATATGTATGTGTGTGTGTGTGTGTGTGTGTGTGTGTGTGTGTGTGTGTGTACTACTAGATCTACACATATAGAATGTATTTATTTACCTACGTATATATATATATATATATACACACACACACACACACACACACACACACACACATATATATATATATATATATATATATATATATATTGATTGATTGATTGTTTAATTACATAGTTTCTGATCATAATAAGGTTAGACCAGTGCACATTTATATTAAAAAGTGTTAAATACAGTTATATTGTAGAACTTTTGAATATTTTTCATTTGTAAACGAGCTATTACGCGACCTATTGCAAATCGCCTGAAGACACCACTCATGGTAAAAATCTAGGTCGCGTAATAACCCGTTTTTTTTAAAAATGAACAATATATATACGTAGTCATCCGCAGGCAGATCTGTTTCGCTGTATCACAGCTCATCAGTACGGTTTGACTCCGATTGCTTCTAACCAAGGATTGAAACCCGACCGAAGTAGCGTCAGTCGGCGATTCTACCTCTGGGTCATGGCGACGGTAGAAGCAGGCAGACTTTTTAGCATGTATATTATCACTATACATGCCCAATGGCCAGAGTGATCTAATTCATTAGTGAATGAGCGATGCGTACATGCCAGGGTAGCTATTGTTTTTCAAAGTCTATCATTCTTCCAGAGTGCTTAATCAGGGTGTGAGAGCGTAAATAAATAGTATATATATATATATATATATATATATATAGAGAGAGAGAGAGAGAGAGAGAGAGAGAAAGCGAGAGAGAATTTTTGTTTAGATAGCATTTATATAATACCTGATTTTAATGAAATATCACGTGTTTTTATTCTAAATTATAAAACAAAAAATATTTTACTACATTTTATTCTTTCGATATATCGGACTTAGAATAGCGACATGTTTATTTGTATATCTATTTGCCTCTTTGTTTTTCTATCTGTATGTCTATCTGTCTGTTTCTCTCTTTCACAGACACATATTACTCTGTTTCAGAGACTGGCTTATATAAATATATAAAAAAAATCTACAGGCAAATGCAAATATGAAATCTGGCTCTGTTTGTGTTTGAAAGATTATAAACCAGAATTATCATTTCAGATTTGAAGCGCCTTTATGCAAATTTATAGGCAGCGTATTGGATACAAACCAATATACATAAAAATTCTTCAGAAAATCTATTGTCACACAAATACATTTATATAGCCAAAATAAATGCTATTTAAATTAAAACTTTCTGTAAATCCCATACATTTTTAATCAGTGGTTGACTGGCCTGAATATCAGGTCGTTGGCAAATGGATCTCTGATAGAGTGCGTCCCCTGCCATGTAATATGAAAATACAATAAAGAAAACACAGACAACTGTTTTACTAATAAAAAGGAATAAGAACTTTATAAACTCATCTTCACACTCTCAGTTACTCAATTCTAATGTGAGAGGATATTTTCAAAGCTAAACATCATAAAGACAATATTAAAAAAATTCTTTGTCTGAGGAGAATTTAGAATCATACATGTTGGCATCTATTGAAAAGGAATTCGATGCAGAGGTAATTAATGGCAACTTCGAACAATCATTTAATGTGCACAAATGATTGCTCTTTATAGAGAAGATTGTATGCAATATTCTATTGTTATTTTGAACAATCTGTTAATGTGTAAATTGTACAGTAAACTATTTAAAAATATCAACCAATTACTTTAATAAAAATTTAAAGTATAATTCTTTTTTTACATTTGGTATCTAGCAACAGGAATATGTACAATTCATGTACACTGTAATTAATAAGAAATGCATATTTTCCCCATAAATATTTTAATTGTAATTTTTCTTTATGTGTTATAAAAAAAAAATTATTCGTTATGAAAATTAAATAATAACATTGAAATTGTGGGTGAATAACCTTTTCTACTGGTAATCAATATTCTTTAAATATATATATATATATATATATATATATATATATATATATATATACAGACAGAAAGAGTGAGTGGCAAGAAAGTAGTAAGAGGGAGAAAATCAGTTAATGTTCTTCCCGTGTGGCTTTCAAGGGCTGCAGTCATTAATTAGTGTTTTGATAGTTTTATGGCTACGAATACTGGACATTCTCCTCAAAGATGAAGGAAAAACTCTGAGCAACAGAAATGTGGTTCTGCAGTCTTAAGCAAATGGATGGCAAAGATGGGTTTAGAAGAAATACCAAGACTAAAGGTATTAAGAGTTACAAGATACAGAAAAATGTGGAGGCCCATAAAAAAGAAGAATAGAAATAGTTAAAAAATATCAGATTATCAAAAATTCAAGCCACATTCAAAACTGTCATTAGAAAAAATTGAACCTCCATAATTTTAACATCTCACTTTTGTGGACAGCTTGGACGTTCGAAGTTTTAATTGGCTAAAAAAAGGTCAAGTTTCAGTTGGTATTTATTAAGCTTAGCGAGACGAAAGTTGGGAGGAAGATGGTTCTATGGCAATCCATCAAACATTCTTGTCTTTTTCTTTGAAAATCAGTATTTAAAATAGTGTATGACTATCACATATATACGGAGTATTTTTATAATTACTTTGAATTAGAAACCGATGAGTTCGTTACATTGACTAACGTTTGTGAAAAATATAAAAACCTCTTTTCTACCTCTAGCTATGAGTTGAATAACAAGACAAACTGGGGTCTATCGCCTTAGTTGGTAACCAGTCCACTGCAGAAAGAAACATGCAACCTACTGCAGGAAAATCTTCTGCCTAGTCAATCATTGAAAGAGACATGATCACCCAAGCAAGTATCACATGTTGCACTTAACTGACTGATAATTATTATTATTTGTTTTATTTGGGTTTTTGAACGTGAAAATACGACTAATATAGAAATTAGACTGTTAGATATTCTTAATAATTACTTTAAAAAACCTAAAAGAAGTTTTAGAAATCCATGTTACAGGGCTAAAAATAATACTAGTATTTTACATATAATAAAGAAAAAATCTGTGGAAAGCACACATCCTCATAGCACTTATATATATATATATATATATATATATATATATATATATATATAATGATAATAATAACTACTTAGACTCTGTAAGAATGCACTCCGTAAATTTATGTCAATATAAACTCTCGAAAAAACCATTAACAAACAGAACCTCAATCCGTTACAATCCGGCGTACTAAGTCGTCGGATATATATATATATATATATATATATATATATATATATATATATATATATATATATATATATATATATATCTTAATGATTTAGTGGAAAAAAATCAGTTGAAAAAGTAACTCGAAGCAACAGGATGATGTTCAAAAGACAGACGCTAAAAATACCATGGACAGGATATCATCATTTATTCCTCACACCCAGATGGTGCATAGGGCAGCAACTTTTTGTTGCTGTAACAAACTGTTTTTTACGGGACAGGGTTGTTAGCCCTGCACCAATCCCCAAACCTGGAGAACCGGTGGACCATTCTTGGTCCTTACGTTTACAGCACCTGGTATTCTCAAATGGTCACCCATTAAGTACTAACAAGGTTCGATGTTGCTTAACTTCGGTGATCGGACGGGAACCGGTGTATTCAACACGATATAGCCGTAGACTCGGGCAGGATAGGTGAGTTCTAAAAGGATGAGAATTAGAGGGATACATACTTAAAAGTAATATTCACATTATTACCAGTGGCTTTCTATGATTTCCTCAGTAACATCTGATGTAATCGTGGAACCCTAAGCTGATATTAATAGTTACGTACACTTATTAGAAATCAAATTTCAAATAAAAAATAAAACCCAGGTGTGTTTATTCATTCTACTCCACTGCACCGATTCTTAAATGAAATAACTCTTGTTCGTGTTAGAGAAAAAACCCTGCACGCTTTTCGCGAGTAAAATTAGTTCCACAATGTCAAATTCATGATAACCACGTGGTGTAAATGTAACTGAATGATTTTTTATAATTAATGTCAGCAAAATCGTCAATATCCACGTTGTATCCATATCCATGTTGTAGTAAGAAATATAAAAAGGATACGTCTTTACCTCACTCTCTCCTTTCTCTCTGTCTCTCTGTGAATCTCTCTCTCTCTCTCTCTCTCTCTCACACACACACACACATATATATATGTAGGTGCAATATAATGTTTGTCATAACGCCCAAGTGTTTGTCTATGCAAATACATATATTAAAGAACTGTTTTATACTAAAAAATGTTTATATACACACATGAAAGTAATGTTTACACAGATGTATACCGGTAAGTACGTGGGAGGGTAACGAGTAAAGAAATATTTAAGTATATATAAATAATAAACGATTTTCCCATGAACACACACATATGAAATATATATATATATATATATATATATATATATATATATGTGTGTGTGTGTGTGTGTGTGTGTGTGTGTGTACACATGCACATGGAAAACACATACACACACGCATATGTACGCGCGTTTCAGTAGCGATATTACTCCCACGTAAACCGCCAAAAAATCAGTTTCCATTTTTATTCTTGCATTTTTCTCTTTTACCCTATAAACACACTCGAATATAATTTCATATCTATCTGTCTATGACCCTGATTTCTTACCTAGTTACATTGGCACTAGTGTTCAGTATCTGAGTGGACGCAAAAAAAAAAAAAGCATGATTTTGGTAACGGATTTTCAATACAAGTTAACATGTCTTCTATATTTATCAGACTAACACATGTATATAAAAAGATATGAGTAGTTTGCTAATTATGCTCCTTGGAATTACACAGTTTTGGTTGGTAGCCATTCTTTGAGAAAGACCACTCCGAATTTAGAATCGTAGAGAAGGCCATGGAAAACTACTTCATTCTTTTACGTAAGAAATCATAGTAATTTATAGATAATAAAGAAAAATAATCTGTAATCCTCATGGCATTTAATGTCAGGCTCTAGTTCTACTGAAATTACTGTGAATACCATAGGCAGGGCACGTGAACAACGGGGAAGTTCAAAACAAAATGAGAATTAGGACACTTATACATAAAATAATAAAGAAACAGTTAAAAATTTATAAAGAAAGAGGGCTTGGAAAATTTAACACTCACTGAATATAGAAAAGGAATGAGGAGTATAGAAAACAACAAGTATTCTACAAGGTAACCAAAAAAGTTCTATCCGTTATTTGATTAGTCATTGAATGAAGTTGAAATATATACGAAATGCATGTAGCAATTGTTTTCAAATTCAGACAGCCGGAAGTAGAAACATCAGACGTTATTAAAAACACGCGCACCGTGCCCGGCTATCAGTTATAAGCCAGACAGCTGTGAGAAGGATGGAAGTGTCTAGAGATCTCGTTCGGGGCTGTTTGCTTTACGACTTCAAAGTGGGCTTATCAGCAGCTGTAGCAAGTCGCCGCATATGTCAAGTGTTTGGGAATAGTGCTGTGGATGAACGTACTGCAAGGCGTTGGTTTCGAAAATTCAAGTCGGGAGATTTGTCTCTCCATGATCAGCCTCTCAGTAGACGACCACAGGTCTTGAATGACGGAGTCCTGAAGACGGCCATTAAAGAGGACAGTAGTCTCACGTGTGGCGAACTTGCAAGATAGTTCAACATTTCCAATGAAACAGTTAGACTTCACCTGCACCGCTTATGTAAGACGTACAAACTGAGCAAGTGGGTTTCGCAAACGCTATTGGGGGTCCACAAGGGACAACGAGTGGCAGCCTGCGTATCGCTGCTTTCTCGCCACCGTACCGCATCCTTATTCAATCGAGTGCTTACCAGTGATGAAAAGTGGGTTATGTACGAAACTCCCAAGCGTTCCAGACATTGGTTGTTTCCTCAGGATGCTGTCCCTCACAACGCAAGACCGCCTATGCACCCACGCAAGATTATACTTTGTGTCTGGTGGACAGGTCGTCAAGTGGTTCCTCATGAACCGCTATCAATGGACAAAACTGTCACTAGAGACCTATACTCACAGCAATTGAAATGTGTGCAACAGGCATTGCGCCAGAAGGCGCCAGCACTGGTGAATAGCAAAGGTGTTCTTTTCCTCCACGACAACGCCAGGCCGCATGTCGCGCGAGTGGTCAGGGATACCATATACAACAACTTGGGTGGGAGACTTTGTGCCATCCACCTTATTCACCTGACCTTGCGCCATTCGATTACTACCACTTCCCCTCCCTGGATAATCATCTTCATGGGAAATCCTCTACCAATGAAGCAGATGTGTGCAAAGCTCTCACGGACTTCTTTGCGTCAACCCCTCCCCCCACCCCCGAATTCTACCGCAAGGGCATTGAACAGCTGGAAAGACGTTGGCAGAAGGTGCTGGATGCCGACATCGATTACCTCGATGACTAAATATAAGTTACACATACTGTGAAGCGTTTTCTTTTTTTCCTTAAAAAACAGACAGAACATTTTTGGTTACCTTGTATTTAATGCGTTTAGATGAATGGCTGACAACGCAGGGATAAAGAGGAACAATAAAGAGTGAAGAGTTGCTTATTTACAAGAGAGAGAGGATGTCCTGGAAACTCATGATCTCCCACTTAATAATGAAAGACAACTCATAGAAAGTAACGAAACATATAGCTTGAATATTTTTTATCCACAAATTTATTATGACAAACAATATTATGCTTATTTTTCAAGAATTTAATGATAATTAATTCAGAACTAACTTTTATTTACTCGACCCTTTGCAATTCTTGTTTCTAAAAGAAACCAACACAAAGTTGTGTTCTCTCAATAATCATTTAACCTAAGCAAGGTAATAAATCCATTACGACACAAAGGATTACCGAGAATGAAGGAAGTCCTTGACGAAATCCAACGGAGAACCTGTAATGTGATAGATCCCGACTTGGCAGCTCAGCTACAGTCACTTTGTGTCTCTTCTACAAATACTTTCACGGCTTCTGCTCCGATGAACTTAGCTCACTGGTGCTCCCTATGCATAAATTTACTCGAGCCACAAGATTAGCAACTAAGTCCCAACCTTTTACTGTGAAACCAATAAAATGTGAACGCAAATTCTACTCCCGCTTCTTTTCTCGCACTTCCCGCCTGTGGAATACCCTTCCATGTACTTCCTTTCCCGACAGCTACAATTTCCAAGAATTTAAATGTAAAGTCAATAGTCATCTCTTATCTCACTAACTTGCATCCTCTCTCTCATGCTCCCTTCTCCGTCCATCCCACTCTTATCAGTATACTCATCCTTCTCTTACCCACTTCGTGACACCCTCATAACCTTTCACTCTTTCTTATAACTTTCCTCTTATGTAACCCATTCCAAAACAGTGGCAGGAAAATGCCTTGTTTGTGGCTATATAATAATAATAATAATAATAATAATAATAATAATAATAATAATAAAAGGCTGTTGTAGACCGTCTATACATACCCCGTAAAGAAGGTGGAAGAGGTCTTATTCAGCTGGAATACAGTTTTACGTGGATCAATACAGTTTTACGTGGATCAATACAAGAAACATCCTCAATTAGCTTAGACCCTCCTGTAACAATAAAAGAATTGAAACCAGAAGAAGCTTATAAATACCTAGGTGTAAATGAGAGTGAAAACATTCACCATAAAAAAATGAAAGAAATAGTGCGTAAAGAGTACTATAGAAGGCTACGAATGATATTAAAAACTGAATTGAATTCTCAGAACAGAGTTATGGCCATTAATAGCCTTGCAATCCCAGTTGTCCAATATAGCTTCAACATCTTAAACTGGACTCTAAACGACATCAGGCGAATGGATTCTAAAACAAGAAAGCTTCTTTCTAAGCATAAGATGCATCATCCAAAGTCTGATGTAGATCGTCTATACATACCCCGTAAAGGTGGAAGAGGTCTTATTCAGCTGGAATTGTCATACAAGACAACAACTATTGGCTTACTAACATACATAGAAACAACAAAGGATTGGATGATACAATTAGTAAGGCAACATGAAGAAAGAAAGAAAAAATATTCAATAATAAAAGAAGGCAGTAAATACAAACAAGATTTACAGTTAGTAGATTCTGTAGAAAAGCAAAACAGAAGCCAAGAACCAACTATTGCGGCAAAAAATATGAAAATGAAAGCTAAAGATAAAGCTCTTGAACAGATGAAACAGCGCTGGCAAGACAAACCTCTGCATGGCCAATATCCAGAACGTGCCAATAAATCCAATGTTGACAAAGTTAATACTCATCGATGGTTACGTGCATCTGGATTAAAGTCTGAAACTGAAGGCTTTATTCTTGCAGCACAAGACCAACGTCTTTTCACTAGAAACTTTCAGGCAAATATTATGCATAATAATATGGATCCAAAATGCAGGTTTTGTGATAAACACCAAGAAACAATAGACCACCTAATCTCAGGCTGTTCTGTGCTTGCTCCAAATGAATATAAAAATCGCCACGATAGAGTTGGGAAATATTTACATTGGGCAATGTGCAAACATGGAAAATCTGTAAACAAACACTGGTATAAACATCACCCAGCACCGGTTACAGAAATAGAAGATGTAACCATTCTATGGGATTACACCATCTACACAGACAGAAAAATTGAAGCAAACAGGCCAGACATTATTGTTAACCAGAAAGAGAAAACTTGTCTATTAATTGATATGGCTTGTCCAGCGGATTGTAACATAGCAATCAAGGAATTTGAAAAACTGTCAAAATATAAAGACCTGGAAATCGAAATAGAAAAAATGTGGAAATTGAAAACAAGAGTTATGCCAGTGATAGTAGGTGCACTTGGAATGATAAAAAATGAAACAAAACAACACATTGAGAGAATCCCTGGAAACCCCAGCTTAAGAGATACACAAAAAATTGTCTTATTAAGTACAGCCCACACACTAAGGAAAACTTTATCTATGTAACGCTAAGGATGATAGGGAAGATAGAAAAACATGAAATGGGGCCATAACAACACGCCACGACCTGCCTTAGGTCTCCCCGCAGACTTGGTTGGTAGTGAAACCAAAGCAGAAATCGAAATATGATGAAAAATGACAATAATAATAAAAAGCTGAGAAAAACGTTACTGTAGTGAAATGACAATAAAAAGAACAGGATTCAAGGAGACGTAGTTAACAGGAAAGTAAGAGTTGGAAGGGTGAGAAATGCAAATGAAGAAATTATTAAAGTAGAACTTACAATTATAGTTAGCAATTTCAACAGTGAAATTATGAGAACTAGCTATCAGACACGTCAGTCAGTTAAGTGCCATACGTGATACACGCTTGGACAATCATGCCTCGAAAGAGACACGACTGACTGTGCAGAAGATTTTCCTTCAAGTAGGTTGCCATTAATTCATCGGTAGACTGGTTGCCAACCAATCTGTCCTGCTGTTTAACCCATAGCTGAGGAAGACGATGTATTTGTGCGTTAGTGAATACAACGAATTCAACTCTCCAATTTTTCGTTCCGAGCCTATAGCCACTGCACCACAACGCGCATCCAATCAGTCAGTTAATTAAGTGCCATCTGTGATACACGCTTGGGCGATCATGTCTCGAAAGAGACATGACTGACTGGGCAGAAGATTATTCCGCAGTAAGTTGCTATTACTTTCTGTAGTAGACTCGTTGCCAGCCAAGGCTATAGAACCCAATATATTCTATTATTTAACCCATAACTGCAGGGAAGAGACAGATTAATATCTTTTCCAGGGGTATCTGAGCGTAAGTGAATGCAAAGAATTCAACTGGAATTCGAACTCAGTTTCCTGATTATTCGTTCCGAACCGATATCCACTGCACCACAACGCACATCCAGTACCACGATTAAATTCATGAAGTTGAGGTTTCAAAACAGGAAATATTTTTAGAACAAAGCTATGTTACGATGGTGGAAAAATGATTGAAAAGTGAGTTATGATGGCATCGTTTGAGCGTTCTTTTTCAAAATTAAGATCAAGATTGAAGAGATGAATCAGACATGGGAATTTAATTCTACGTCTGTTCCATAATAGATGCTATATTTGCGTATTCATTTCATACACGAGCTGTAAGAGTTATTATATGAGCGAGTATTTCTCTTACATTACTGTCCAACTGAGACCGTAGTTACATGAATTCGTGCAAGAACATTAATTTCATTGAAATAAATAAGCACCAAATTCTGTCTGTCAGTCCGTGTACAAGGCGCGATGGGTAAATTGTCACCATTGCGTTGATTGTTTTTGATTTTGTCGACTGCACAGTATAGTAGGTTCCATTGAGGCAACGTTTGTGAGAAAAAGAACATCAAGCTGCAATTCACGCCACCAGAAATATGCAAAAAAAACATGATGTACTGCTTGTCATTCTCACCGGAAAGTCCAATACGAACATTTCAGAATGTTTGTGTGTCAGTCTAATGAGAGTGTAGAGGATTCGAAAGGAGAAGGATGAGTCTAATGGTGATTGCGATGGTAAGGCATTTCGAAAAATTCAATCTGATCATTCTGATAAAACAAGAACTCTCTAATTCGTTGGTGATAGCCTCAAACTCAACACGGAGTCATACATAAGTGCATTCAGGAGGTAGTGTTGCCCTTGGTCAAGAGGGTGGCTGCTTGAAGACCGTGGAAGCAGAACGCTGCACTATGACTCACAAACAGGAAACCCTATTCACGGCTATCAAATAATTTATGTGACCACATCACCACTTACGTATGACTACCTAACTCTCCAGACTGCAACCCCTTTAATTATTATTACGACGTGCACCCCGGCTGGTCCGTACTCAAGCTCGTCTTCTCGGCTGATCGTGGTGTTGATCGCTTCGACCCAAGCTTTGTATCGCACCATTGTGTGTTGACTGATCGCAAGACTTGGAATCGATGACTTGGTTTGGTCCAGTCATAGTAAAGTCACACGGAAAAAATTGCTTGGATAAAAGAAAGGTATTTATATACAATTCCTGGATACAAAGCTTTTAATACAGTTATTAATGGCTTAAACAGATCTATATTCTCCATACAACAACTATCGACTCTTCCCGATTGTAGTGACACAGTGTTTGTTGTCTTGGTCTTTAACGCCAATTCTGGAACAAAGCTTTAAGTCGAAGGTTTTTCTTCAGGTTTTGTTATGCCATCCTATCAGGAGAAGCGGCCATCTCGTTTCTTTCTCTCTCTCTCTCTCTCTCTCTCTCTCTCTGATCTCCAGTCTTTGTCTTCGGTCTGCCTTCAGTCTCTTCACGTCTGTTGTCCAATATCTTGGGTGGCCGAACCACCTATCTCTCGGTGGCCGCCGAACTATCTCTTTCTCTGGTCTCCGGTCTGTTCTACTTTACATCGTCGCCCCGGTCTCCCGTCTGCCTCTTCACTTCTGCCGCCGAATGCATACGTGTGTTACGTCTCCACTAGGTCTCTCCGGTCTATCACCGCCGTGTGTCTGGCTTCTTCACCTCTTCACGCTGAATATCTGTCTGCACACACTCTGCAATTTGTCGTCGTCTCTCCAGCAGACCGAAACACCTCTCTCTCTCTCGGTGGCTCCCAGAGATCGCTCTGTATTCCATAGTCGTAAAAATATTCTCTAAGCCGGCCGTTCGTTTTCAATGGTCGTAAAAATATTATCTATTCTTTCTTAGGAGTCCTTAGAATATAGTATCACTTAATCTTTGTCTTGACCAAAACCAGATGGTCTCGTTGTTTAATCTTTCCTCTCTTTTTCTTTCTGGCAGACGAAAAACCCGAATCACCATTTTCTTCTATTTTCATTCTCCTGGTCATCCTCAGTCTATCGAAAATTAGTGTTTTTTCTGCCTTCTAGTTTTTTTAAAAATTTACTAGCAGCTTTCAAATAGCGTCACATTATGAGCTAGAGATCAACTAAACTACTATATGAACTGAAGGCGAAGATTATTACAGCATTCACCAACTCAAACAAGGAGACCGCCCAGAAGAGATCAAGGAGATTCCGAAGTCTTCTGGGGCTCGTAGTTGAAGGCAATGGTGATTTTATTGAATATATTTACTCTTTAGTATTCCATAATGTTTTTGTGTAATTTTCCTAAATATATCTGTTACAGTGAGATACCAGTGTTATTTTCATTTTTGTGTAATTTTGTCAATTTATCTATCGTTCTCTGTATCTGAAATCCCTCTAATTTAAAGCCACATTTGCTCTACACAAAATCAGGATGATAACGGGATTGAAAATCTTCCTTTTATCTGGTATTTGTACACACAGTATTAGAATTTGTCTTTCGGATGAGGTGGGAACAGTTAAAAATTCAAATTTTAAAATATCTTAAATAAATTACTGATTGTAAAAGTTTTTAATATATATTAATTAAAATGTAATGTAAAAACTTTGTGAATTTAAAAGGTTTTGTTTTAAATCCAGTTTAAAATATCTCCAAAACTTTCTGAATTGAGGAAATAAATGTTATTTTTTCAAATACTAAGGAATCAGAGTGAAAGTGAGAGGCTTCTTGATGTGAGGTTTTGGAGTTACGCATAGATTGTGATTTGAAGAACTCAATTCAGTTGAAGTTCTACAGAGATCATTATTTGAAGAACTCAATTTTCAGTCTGAATTTGAATTTCGGCACAAATCGGAGTTTCAACTCAAATCGGTCTTTTGGTTGGAATTGGACATATAGCCCGAATCTGAGTTAGAGTTAGATCTTGAGTTTTAATGTAGTGAATTGAGAAATTTAATGTTATTTCTTCGAAATTATTATTGCTATTTGCTAAGCTGGAAGAGAAGTTCATTCAGATTTGGGGTAGAGGCTCAATTAGCCCACCTCGGGAGCTAGCTTAAAAGTCCGCATGTCTAGCTTAAATAAAATATAATTTTCAAAATTAATTCTGAAACTAATAATTTATTTTTTGGATAGTGGAAAGTAATGTTCAAACTCTTTTGAAAGCTGGAACAGGTAATAAACATACCAGCTAGATGAATAAATACCCGGATTCAGTCTCTTCCATAATCCCTGTCATTGGGTGAAACATGTGAAAATTTCAATGTTTCTATAATTCCAGTTTAGCTTTGAATTTTATCTACTGACTTAGAAACTTTAATGTAGTTTATAACTTTAATTACATATTGTAAAATATTTTCCTCTTCTCAGCGTTTCTGTGTGAATGATAGTGCGTAGACTCACATTCGGAAGCAACTTCCTTGATCCAGTCATTCAATCGCTTTACCTCTTATTAATAATTTACTATTAATAATTATAAATTAAGTCCCTTTGATTTAATCTTCTCCATTTTCATATTTTTTAATTATAATTTTAATTTTTCTTTTAAAATTTTGATTTTAATTTTATTATCTTTATGTAATCTTTGTCTATTTAAATTTTACTCTTGTTATTAAAAAGCATTAACCTAATTTTATAAGATTTAACTTTCATGAACACTGCGAGTGGACTTGGATTCAAATTTATTAAACAGTTAATTTGTAATATGTACCGGATGATTGCAAACACACAAATGAAACTACGAGTCGTGCCATCGACGTAGAACAAAATGTACATTTATTAATATATATATATATATATATATATATATATATATATATATATATATATAAACTATCACCCGGTTCACACTCCACCCACATCTATTGAACAGGTGAAGAGGCTCATCCCTTATTCTCTGTTTAGGATGTGGTTTTCGGCTTTCTCATTTCCAATCTTTTCACTCTTTTCTTTCCTTTTTTTTTTCCTCAATTGGAGTAGATAGACTAAACTATCGGCCCGGTTCACACTCCACCTACGTCTATTGAACAGGTGTAGAGGCTTATCCCTTGTTCCCTGTTTAGGATGTGGTTTCCGGCTTTCTCTTTTCCAATCTTTTCATTCTTACGTAGCCCCCTGCGCTTCAGTGGCATTACCGCCTTGCTTGGGGTGATATGATTAAATATATATATATATATATATATATATATATATATATATATATATATATATAAAATGTCTCCGTTCATACTCCATTGAGCAATGTTTTATTAACACCTGAAATAATAGTATACACTTATGTGCCCTCATACATATATTTATTATTTCACGCAACTATATATATATATATATATATATATATATATAGGTATAGTATAGGTGCCAGTCCGTAAACGTTGAGGATAATCCTTTATATATATATATATATATATATATATATATATATATATATATATAAAGTTCCTCTGAAGTTGTTATTCCATAATTTCTATGCCGTAAATCTCAATAACTCGAATGTGCTTTGAATTGTTTTGTCAAAATTTAAACTATTAATTTAGATATCAAAACTTAGGTTTAAGTCTGGATGTTTCATTAATGCGATTGAATTTGTTATAAAAACTGCAGCCTGGAGTTATTATACAGATGAAAATAATGTTAGCCAAGGTCTCTGAAATTTAATAGATACATTAATAGGTATTTTTATCCTCAATATCTGTTGAAACATCGGTAATGGAAAGAACCTTAACAAATGCTGAGAAACAGAAAATAACAAAGTTATTGAGTGAGAGAATGTCCTTAGAGATCATAGAACGATCAAAAGGACTGTTGAAAATATAACTCAGTTAAGAAGTAGAAGCAAAGGAAAAGGCTTTGAAGAAGTTGTCTCCACGAGTGTAACGTAAACTAAAGCAAATTATAGCGAATCAAACATTTGTTATCTTTTTTTTAATCATATCACCCCGAGCAAGGCGGTAACGCCACTGATGTGCAGGGGGTACGTAATAGTGAAAAGATCGGAAAAGAGAAAGCCGGAAACCATATCCTAAACAGGGAACAAAGGATGAGCCTCTTAACCTGTTCAATAGACATGGGTGGAGTGTGAACCGGGCGATAGATAGATCTATCTACGCCAATTGAAAAAAAAACAAAACAAAACAAAAAACAAAACAAAAAAAACAAAAAGAGAAGATAGGTAAAGAGAAAGCCGGAAAGCACATCCTAAACAGGGAACATGGGATGAGCCTCTTAACCTGTTCAATAGACATGGGTGGAGTGTGAACCGGGCGATAGATAGATAGATCTATCTACTCCAATTGAAAAAAAGACAACAACCACGCCAAAAAACCCTCCAAAAAAACAATGTGAGAAGATTGGAAAAGAGAAAGCCGGAAACCACATCCTAAACAGGGAACAAGGGATGAGCCTCTTATATCTTTGAATAGGCTGGAATTGAGGGTGTCAAGATAGACAATATGTAGAATACTGCGTCATTTGGGATCTATCAAGAAATTTCTAAGGCAAACTTCTCTCAGTAACGTAAAAATTTTAAAGTGTCAAAATTGGACCATATACACTTTAAAATTGACTTTTTCAAAAGTAATTGTCATGGAAGAAACTCGGGTGACAGTCGGTGGACCGGATAGATGGCGCCAAAGCAATTAAAATCAAGACGTCGGAAATCAATACCACTGAAGTAAAAATGTAACAAAATCAATGAATAATAGAGAAGAAGGATTACTATATTAATATGTAAGTGCTTCAAAGACAGGTGCTAAGTGCAAACGTCCAAAATCAAAAAGGTCCAAAAGCAAAATTTCCAAAAGTAAAAAGGTCCAAGGACAAAAAGATCTATAGGCTGCTCGGTGTTGATAATATTTCAAACTTAAGTCTTTTTATAGTAATCATTTTTGAGACGGGAGAAACAAATTTAATTGGATGTTAATAAGATGTTTATGGCCCTAAATCATTTATTGTTGGAAATAAAGATACTGATTTTATTATTAATAGAAACCATTCTGTGGGTGAGGTGGGGCCATAAAACAAAGTGAAAATTTTTTCTTCAAACATCCTTTGAATTTTATTTTAAAAAATACGTATATAAATTGAAATTTATAGTAGCCATATGAATTTTTCGAGACTCATTCATGCAACTGAAAATTTCTTAAATGTTAAAAACACAAATTTGACTGTATTTTTTTATCCAAAATATACAGAATAAAAGTTTTTATCACATTTTTGTACATTTCCATGATTTGGAATTTTCACAGTGCATGTATTGAAAAAAATAAATTTATAACATTGATAAATTACTTTTAGTTATATTTAAATTAAAAAACAAAAAACGGTTTCATCAATGATTTAAATTCTCCGCCACAAACTTAACAATAAAAGTACCAATTGGTGGAGGAGGATAATTCTTGCATCTACAAATTAAGTCAACAGTTGATTAAAAGGGACAAGACAAATGTCTAATATAAATAAAGAGAAAAACAAATAAAAAATAAAACAAAAAACAACTGAATGCATACCACTTTATTTTTAGATTTTCAATTCAAAATAACTAGAGAACATATTATTAGATGATATCTCGGTAAAAACACACACACGCTCACTAATCAGAGAGACATTTCACACGTTGAGAACAAATATTAAAAAGTTCAGATGATACAAATATAATTTTTCCTTAATCGTGCCCGTGTTGAAATACTAGAAATATAAATAAAGTTACTAAAGAGGAATTGAAAATAAAAAATGTAAACAATAATAAGATAGAACACTTAAAATAATGAAAATAAGTATTTGGAGCCATAAGCATCTTATTCTCCCCTCTGAAAAAATGCTTACTATAAATAAATTTAAGTTTGACATATTAGCGACATCGAGTAGCCTATAGATGTTTTTGTCCTTGAAACTTTTTCATTTTGGACCTTTTTGACTTGTAACCCAAAGACATCATGTGATTTGTTCTATTATATATGTTAATCAGTTGTTGTTAGTTTTATTACCTAGTTTTTGAAGTAAAATGTGATTTTTGGTTTTGCATAATAACATCAGATTGCAATTATTGAATAAATCTAATAACTTTGTTCAAAATTTAACAAAAATGTTTAAAAGCAAATTTGAATTATTGATGTTTATGTGATTTGCATAATAACTTCAAACCGACTGTATATGCACAATTATTGGCTCACCTTGTCAAAACTTCATTTTTATTGAATTTCCCGCTAAAATTATATATCTCTGAAAATACCTCTATGTCATAACAACAAAAAAATTCTGTTTTAACAAAAGAGAACATCTGGTAATGTTTTTAATATTGTAACATCACCTGCTGAAAAGTTCGAAATTATTTAACATATTTAACAATTTTCTTATTGCTTTGAAAAAGACACTGATTTGAGATAAATATATGAATACGTATGGAATAATAGAGGTTACGTCATCCTTAGAATATTCTAAAATACAGAAACTTCTAATATAACGGGTGACAAAGCTATGTGACATCACTTGCAAACTATTTTGCAACCATCGATAAACTAGACTATCTGCGACATCATAGTGAAGGTTTAAAAGCACAGTTCTGACTTGAAGAAGAAGATTGTTGATAGTCACGCTGCTGGAGATGGGTATATGCTGTGATGTGGGGCCTGACGAGAAACAACGCCTAACTCGACCTAGTCAGTGTCAGTCGTGGTATTAATATCTAATACTCAACTAGATAAGTACTTGTAATAGTATTATCTTATTTCCCTTTCAAGACAATTACCCAGGACTACTTATGATGAACGAATCAGTTCATTCATGATAGTAAAGAGAGTAGCTGGCTTTTATCATAACATCTCATCTTTTGAGATCTACTTCCTATCAAAGTAACACATTTTTTCTTTTTGGGTAGAAATCAAACACTCCTGTTGGCTATATCTTCCCTTTACTGGGGTGTGTGGTTTCCGGAACTGTCTGAGGCATCCAAAACGTCATACAGAACCGCCATCGGCTCTCCTCTCGGATGCTTTGTTCGTCATTGTACCTTTTTCTTATTTGATTTAAATGTCTTTTATCATGTAAAAGAACTTTCCGATACCTCTCTCGACTACCCAATTTCTGTAAAATTTTAAACGATTAATTTAAATGTTAAAACTTGTGTTCATTTCAGTCGTGTCAGTATGTTTTATTAAAGCTATTGAATTTATTATAAAAACTGGAATCTGAAGTTACTATACAGATTAAAATAATATTAGTTAATGTCTCTGAAATTTGATAAATACCTTAATAATTTTAAGACTACCATCTTCCCAGCATTCCTTTCTATTTTTATAAGTTCGAAAGAATAACGTTTTGTTGTGTTTAAAATATTTCTAAGTATGAGATTTTTTTGTTTCAATCTCTTTTATTCAGCAGCAGTTTTTCAAATATGTAAAAAACAGCGTACCTAAATTTAAATTTAAATTTTAAAAATAAATAAGTTATCTTCAAGCTTTAAAATTAGCTTCAATTGAAAGCCAAGAGATTAAATTTTAATTCCAGAAAAAAATGCACTTGTGTATTTTAAACCGAAATTATATTGATTTTAATCTAATTATTTTCTGATTTAAAAAAAAATTAAATTTTCCACAATTATTGATTGATCAACACATTCCGTCAACAGAATGTAAACAGTAGCAAAATTTATGTTTTAAAAATCTTGCAAAAATAAAATATACCTCGCTGACACGTCATTTAAGTAAATTTTTAAAATTCAAACTTACCTTTATCTGATTTCAATCAAGTAATAATTGCTTACTGCCAGAAATTTACAATAAAAAAACTTTTTAACTCCGGTAGTCCTGTTTTATTTGCGTTATCGTGCTGATGACAGATTTATGACTGCCGGAACGCTAAAGATTGGCGACCATACTAGCCAAAATTTCAACTAGTTTAAAACATAAAATTTTGAAATTTTAATTTCTTTTTTTTTGGTTTTTAACTAAATAGTAAAATTAAAAATTTAACTTAATTTTTTCAGCAATTATATAATATTTTATAGAATTTTAGTTTAGCTTTGAACATGCTTTCTGAATAAATAAAAATTAAAAAAAATTAAATTTCTTTTAAAATAACTTTAATTTAATAAGAAAATTTGGTTATTTTAATTTCATTCTAAGTTATGTTATTTATTAATATTTTTATTATGTATTTTTCATATTATTAAGTTATCATTAAGTTTCAGGCATGGTAAAAATATCTAATTTAATTTTTATGGAAACATGTTATGACTCCTATGGAACATCGTACTTAATCAAATGGAACTTAGTACTTAATCAAAATAAACATATTTACACACACACAAAAAGAAATTTTTAAATTATTTAAAAATATTTCTGGTGAACGATTTTTATTAAACTTTTCAATTTTAGATAGGCAATATAATCATCAATTCTTAACTAAAAAGAAATTAATGCAACGATTCCATAAAAGATTTTTAAAATATTTGGTAACACTTTATAAATTATTTAATAATAATAATAATAATAATAATAATAATAATAATAATAAAATGAAAACAATTCTTTCAAAATTTTATTAGTAATCGAAATTTTTTTCTTTAATAATTATTATTTATTCCAGCAATTAAAAGCTTGTTAAATTAAATTATATCAGAGTTTTATTGCATTTGTTATTTTACTCTTCGGAGCAGATTTTCGGTTCGAGTTGTGTACTTTAGAAAAAAACATAGATGATTTATATCCCCCAATGAGTCCTGTGTTTAACTAATAAAAAACATTTTTGCAGCTAATTAAAATTTATTAAAATTTCATGGATTTATGTAGTGGGGGTGGGGTAACAGAGTTTAAAAAATATTTTCACCACAATTTTTAAAAATAATAATTTCAAAAATAATTCCATTCATTTGTAAATAAGTACTGAAAATTTCATTAAAAGCAGACAATTATTTGATTTTTGCGAGAATTTCCATATTAATGTGTTTGTCACCGGGGTAAAAAGTGGGTGATGTCATCATTACGTTTCCCATTGTAAAACAGTCGTAAACTTTTTTTTAGCCGCTAACGCAAATCAAAACAAACATTCTGACAAAATTTCGAAAATGTTAGAAGGGATTAATTTTTTTTTTAAGAATAATTAAAAATTACTTTAATCTTTCCTTTTAATAATATTATAAGCATTTTGATGAAAAAAGTTTGTTTTATTAAGTTTGGGACTCTTTTATTCACATTATGCTGTTTTTATGCTGTTTTTATGCTGTTTTTTAGCGATTTAGTGGCGGTACCTACACCAAAAATCAATTGCTGAGGTAGTTCCGAACAATCGTAGCATAATGAGACATTGCTCAATACAGTTTGAAGATTATTAGGTCAAGAACAGCGGGCAGACAAAACTGGAGTTCAAGGACACGCTGCAGTGTGTCAATGTACATTGTTCTTGCAATTGAGGTCAAAGCAAAAAAAAAAAAAAAAAAGGAAAAAAAAAGTGTCCCTAAAACTGATTGGTATAAGCTTCGCGTTCACATCTGCGTTTACCTCTTTAGCGATTAATAAATTTATTTTCCTCGTAGTCTAGCCACAGACAACAGTTAATTGATTTACCGAGTTTGATTTAATTAACGGTTGTAAAAAAACTTGGTATTTCCTAACTGGTTTAACACATCTGAATGTAAATAGCAAGAAATAAGATCTGAATTTCTGAACTCTTGTCTCATATTCATCAATCGCTCTTAAACCCAGATGTCTTCAGCGAATGACAAAAACAAAGGAATTGGCGTAGCCAATACTTTTGAAGGGAACTATATATATATATATGTGTGTGTATTATAAATGTAAACTTATCACTATAATTGTTTCGAAAAACCCTCCGAGTCTATACGCGGAAGGAAAAAATGGATGTAAAACAAGAAAGAGCTAAGCACGTGAACATCAGTCAAGTACGTAGCCCCCACCCACCAAAAAAAAAAAAAAACACCCCGAGACGAGTAATCTATAACAAAAAAGCGCTCAATACGTAAGCAGAGCAGACAAAATAGATAACCTAAAGAGCCAACAATCCTACCTCAGTTTCACCTAACCGGATCTTCAGGGATGATATTTATAAAAGAAAACCCAAAGCATCATCATCTAAGGAGGTTATAAACTATAATTTGTTTCGTTAGCTAAGTTTTTGGTACCCATTTCATCAGATCGCAAATTACAAATGATAATTTGTATGTGTGTGTGTGTGTGTGTGTGTGTGTGTGTGTGTGTGTGTGTGTGTGTGTGTGTGTAAACATGGATTACGTTCTGAAAAAACAGTGAAACAGGAAGGCGTTTTTGCTCGATATAAAATTGAGTATTGATAGTGACAAAAATGTTGAGCTTATTAATCCTACTCGGACTTTCTCGGACATGGAATCCACAAGTCAAGTGGCTTGAGTGGAGATGTGAAATACAGAGTTACAAAGATCTAGCTGGAGAAATAAAAAAATATACTAACCAGCACCACAAGTTTTTCCTTTTGTGGTTGCCGCCCTCTAGACTATGCAAAGAAATTCGTCTGCCTCGCAGGACGTCTTCGGGATACCAAGCGCCATTAGTAGTGTGCAAGTAGCAGCGCTGCTTGGAACAGCTCATGTGATAAGAAAGAATAGTTTGTTTTTAAGCTGACGTTAGGAAATAAGAAATGATCATCATCAGATCCAATCCACCCACGTCTATTGAACAGGTTAAGAGGCTCATCCCTTGATCCCTGTTTAGGATGAGGTACCGGTTTTCTCTTTCCCAATCTTTTCACTTTTCTTTTTCTTTTTTTTTCTATTTTTCTTTTTTTTTTTCTATTTTTCTATTTTTTTTTTCAATTGGAGTAATTAGACTAAACTATAGCCCGGTTCACACTCCACCCACATCTATTGTACAGGTGTAGAGGCTCATCCTTTGTCCTCTGTTTAGGATGTGGTTTCCGGTTTTTTCTTTTCCAAATCTTTTCACTCTTACGTAGCCCCCTGCACATCAGTGGCATTACCGCCTTGTGATATGATTAAAAAAAACAAAAACAAAAACAAAAAAAAACATTTAAGAGTCGGAGTGGTCATCAGTAATAATAATAATAATAATAATAATAATAATAATAATAATAATAGAAACAATAGAAAGGAAAATGGTATGTTTATTTCTATTCATTGTTTCACAGATTCTGAAAACAACACACCAAGAAAGAAAATATACATACATGTAAACAATTATCGCCTGATAAGTAGATTTCAGAATCTTCGAAACTCAGGGTAAAAATAAGTAAACATTTTATTTATTAATACTAATATTACCAGTATATTTCATACATGTATCAACTTTTGGTTTTCAGTGAAAATGAAGTAACACAATCAAAATGTCTCCTTACAAATCCATTTCCTATTCAATTGATTCCTTTGTCTTTTGATTTGACCAAACGAAAGAGTTCTGTCTATCAAACTTTCCACGAGTGTGAAAATGACTTCATTTTTCTTTTTATTAGATTCTCTTTTTTTAATTTACTTAATAGGTTTGGTACACATTGTTTCTTTTTGAGGATTATATCTTCTCCCGTGTTTTAAGCTTCCTTTTTATTTAAAGAAAAATCAAAAGGTAAGCTTTTACGGTAATGTTTAATATGTGTGCTGCCCTCACAATCGATAACTAACGAACGTCTTCGAAAACCTCCCAGACAGATTTAATTTTGTCTTGGGATCTTGGCTGCTCTGTTCACATCATGCGCACATGCAGTACTAATAAAATCATTCAAAAATTTTAAAATAACCTCCTATATAGGGTCTATTTTATTCTACATTCTATCAAGCTTTTTTTTAAAAATTAATCACTATTGCTCTCTGTTATTCTGTATGTTACAATATAAATCCATTCATTGTCAACAATACGGATTTGAAAACTAAAATCAAAAGTAAAATAGAAATATATGGATTTGCATATAAATGCACATATTTATTTATGTTTCGTGTTCTCCACAATTTCTTTTCCTTTTTAGCTCTAAACTAATTTTGCCTTGTGCTAACTAACCGAGTTCTTTTACCCTTGGGAAAGGTATTAATCCGTCTCTTCCTTCCACTTATGGGTTACATAGCAGGATAGATTGGGTTCTATAGCCTTGGTCGGCAACCAGTCTACCGCAGAAAGCAATGGCAACCTACTGCGGGATAATCTTCTGCCCAGTCAGTCATGTCTCTTTCGAGACATGATCGCTTAAGCGTGTATCACGTATGGCACTTAACTGACTGACTGAATATAATAATTGAAATAATGATTAAGGCTTCTACTGGTCATAAAGTGGGGGATAAGTTTTATATTGTTATGAAGTAATAAACTGATCCCCCACTAATTACTACTTAATAATATAATACATCTCTTTTTTCTCTAGCCATGAGTCAAATAGCAGGACAGATTGGGTTCTATAGCCTTGGTCAGCAACCAGTCTACCGCAGAAAGCAATGGCAACCTACAGCGGGATAATCTTCTGCCACTCAGTCATGTCTCTTTCGAGACATGATTGCCCAAGCGTTTATCACGTATGACATTTAACTGACTGATTGTAGGCAATTGTAGGCAATAGCGTTTGAGATCATCCATTTCATGAATGTATTTTGTAGGTATTTTTTGAGAATATTTCACCACTAATATGCATGGAATCATGAGAAAAACGATGATGTGTATCAGAATACAACTTTTATCAAGATTCAAAACTTTCACTTATGAACTTCAAAACCTCTAATTTGAGAAAATGAGATGATCGACGATTAAATTAAGTAAAGTAACAATTAGATACGATCTCAAATCGAAGGTTTACTTAATTTTGATTTTATTGGTGTAATTATGTGTATTGGACCGAAACGGCGACAAATTAGCGACAACAATTTAGCGTCCCAGAAAATAAAAAACAAAATGAGAAAACTCATTTTTAAAGGGTAGTTTTTATGCATAGTACTAACTTAATGATATAAAAAAAACTATGACATAATATGTTATGCATAGTACTAATTTAATGATATAAAAAAACTATGACATAATATTTTATGCATAGTACTAACTTAATGATATAAAAAACTATGACATAATATTTTATGCATAGTACTAACTTAATGATATAAAAAACTATGACATAATATTTTATGCATAGTACTAATTAATGATCAGAAAAAACTATGACATAATATTTTATGCATAGTACTAACTTAATGATATAAAAAAGACTATGACAATATTTTAACACATTAAATTTAAAAATAAACTAAAATATGTTTCAGGTTTCTAAATTTAATATTTTTAATACATTTAATTTAATAAATTTAATAATTTTAATAGATTTTTAATAATTCCATGCATACTAGAGTTGCACGCTCCTTGCACCAGGTTTTCACTATTTTTGCCTCTTTTCTCTTCGAGAAGTTTGCATGTAGACATATCACTTTCTTTGACTTGTTTTTTCAACTTTATTTGCAAGCAAAGCCTCCATTAATTTAACCTAATTAAATTAAATTTACTAATTAGTCACGTAGAGTTGAAGTATGAATGAATGATCATTGGAAAAATTTTTAAACCATAAGTTGCTGATATCTCCTGATCTTCAAAGAAACAGTTGATGGCGTCCATCGTTTAAGGGTTAAAGATGGCAACGAACAGACTTTACACCGAATTTAAATGACCAGATATCAATTGCGACTTAAATAAGTTTAGATCATCTTAAATATCTCGGTAGATTTTCGAACATGTCCTTCAGTGTCTGACTGTTAGATGCAGTTCATTTCGGTTATTCAAAATTTCACGCTTATATCTTCACAAATATTTTTGGTTTTAATATTTCGATTTTTCGTTATAATCTTTTTTTCTCCTCCTTCCTCGTTTTATGTTTTTTTTTTAATTTCTTCAACATTTGTTCCCCTTTTCTCTTTTGTTTCTCATTCAAACAAAAATTTTGAAAAACTTCGGATGGAGGCCAAGTAATGACAAATAGTGTTGCAGGCCCATTGATAACCAATACAGCGGTTCTAGCCTACTGATGACCAATACAGCGGTTCTAGCCTACTGATGACCAATACAGCGGTTCTAGCCTACTGATGACCAATACAGCGGTTCTAGCCTACTGATGACCAATACAGCGGTTCTAGCCTACTGATGACCAATACAGCGGTTCTAGCCTACTGATGACCAATACAGCGGTTCTAGCCTACTGATGACCAATACAGCGGTTCTAGCCTACTGATGACCAATACAGCGGTTCTAGCCTACTGATGACCAATGCAGTGGTACAGCTTAATTGATAACCAATATATTGGCGCAGACCCATTGATAATATATACAGTGATGTAGTTTCACTTATAACAAACACAGTGTTGCTTGTCAATAGATAACAAATACAATTGTGCGGGTCAAATCATGAGAAATGCAGTGATGCCAAACATAGAACAGGTATATACAACTATATCGACCGCATGAGAACATTTGGGAAACACGAAAATATCTTCACTCAGATTCACGATTCACAATACACATTTTTATCATTAACACTGGTCTTACGTTTTTTTCTGGAAGAATTCTTGTCGCACAAAATTTAATATAAGCCTCTTGTGCTGTATACTAACAAAAGTCAATACCACATGTGATGAAGGTATGGAAGCCTTTCGTGGCTCTCCTCTGTCACGATGACTGAACAGTAAAACCATGGTACATGATAGTCTACTCTCCTGGACATGACATGAAATATCTCTAATGTATGAATATTTTATGGAGCCGTTGGCAAATTTGAAGATTTTATTGTGAGTGCAATTGCTCTAGTTAAAACAAGGAATGTTTCTAAGCCATGGCTGATGGTTTGTTTACATAGCAGTGGTAGACGCCGCATGATTATAGCTTATAGCTGATTGTACCTTATAGCTGATTGGTCAACACGATAGTTGAATCTCGGGATTTAGAGTATTTCCTTTTATCTTTATACTTGGCTTAGTTTGAAATGGGCTATTATTCTAGAAATGGGCTATTATTCTAGAAATGGGCTATTATTCTAGAAAAGAATAAAATGTGCCCTTTTAATTTGTATATTTTGGGTACTAAACAATTAGTATTCGCTTTTTTAATATAACAAATATGATGCAATTTTCTGTTCGTCATTGACCGTGGACAAGTAAAAGAGTTCTTTATTTTTTCTCTTTTCTCTCTTTTTTGCAGCAGGCTCCATCTAATACTGCAAATATATTGTTCGTCTTAAAAATCATTGCTTGATTGTCCTTCCTCACTAGTTACGGGAAGGAACAACCCAACACCAGCAAGTCAGCATTAACATATGAGCACCAAAACAACCCAGGATTGGGACAACTCAGCAACAGAAAAAAACATAACTTATTTATAACCGCATAAAAGTAACATATTAAGGGTTAAAACATTTATAGGTGAATACTTTACTTCAAATAAGGCATTTAAAAAAGCTTTATGTAAAATATGAACCAGTTTTTGCTTTGAATTATTTTTTAAAAAATAAATTTTAAAATATTTGTATAATATTTTAGAATATCGATTTACTTCATTAAAAAATAAATGACTTTACGATTTACTTTATTAAAAATAAATAAAAACAAAAAAGCAGCTTGTTTATTTTGAATTTTTTGATTTGCATCATTAAAAAACAATTAAAAAACAAATGTTTTTTATGGAATTATTTTTATATGTCAATTTACTTTATTATAAAAGTAAATTTCTTTGCAATTTGATTTATTAGAAACAAAAAACTGGTTCATATTTCACATAATGCTTTCGCAAATCGCTTATTTAAAGAAACATATTCACTATTTAAGATTTTAATCCTTAATAAATAAATTGCTTTTATTCGTTTATAAAAAGTTGTTTTTCTAGTGCTGAGTTGTTTCGGTATTGAGTTGTCCAGGCGCTCGATCGGTGGTGTTGACTTGACGGTGTTGTGTTGTCCCGGTGCTCAGTCAGTGGTGTTGACTTGACGGTGTTGAGTTGTCCCGGTGCTCGATCAGTGGTGTTGACTTGACGGTGTTGAGTTGTCCCGGCGCTCGATCGGTGGTGTTGACTTGACGGTGTTGTGTTGTCCCGGTGCTCAGTCAGTGGTGTTGACTTGACGGTGTTGAGTTGTCCCGGTGCTCGATCAGTGGTGTTGACTTGACGGTGTTGAGTTGTCCCGGCACTCGATCGGTGGTGTTGACTTGACGGTGTTGTGTTGTCCCGGTGCTCAGTCAGTGGTGTTGACTTGACGGTGTTGAGTTGTCCCGGTGCTCGATCAGTGGTGTTGACTTGACGGTGTTGAGTTGTCCCGGCACTCGATCGGTGGTGTTGACTTGACGGTGTTGTGTTGTCCCGGTGCTCAGTCAGTGGTGTTGACTTGACGGTGTTGAGTTGTCCCGGTGCTCGATCAGTGGTGTTGACTTGACGGTGTTGAGTTGTCCCGGCACTCGATCGGTGGTGTTGACTTGACGGTGTTGTGTTGTCCCGGTGCTCAGTCAGTGGTGTTGACTTGACGGTGTTGTGTTGTCCCGGTGCTCAGTCAGTGGTGTTGACTTGACGGTGTTGAGTTGTTCCGGCGCTCAGTCAGTGGTGTTGACTTGACTGTGTAGAATTGACCCGGCTGTCGATTGGCGGTGTTCACTTGATGGTCTTGTGTTCCGGCGCTCAGTCGGTGGTGGTCACTTCACAGTGTTGAGTTTTCACGACGCTCAATCGGTGGTGTTCATTTGACGGTGTTGAGTTGTCTCGGCGCTCAGTCGGTTATGTTGACTTGACGGTGCTGTGTTGTCTTGGCTCTCACTCGGTGGTGTTGACTTAACGGTGTTGTGTTGTCCTGCATCCCGCTAGCAGCCTTGTTGGTATGAACTTGTTTTGAAGATTGTTTAGTGTTCAGAGAGAGAGAGAGAGAGAGAGAGAGAGAGAGAGAGAGAGAGAGAGAGAGAGAATGTTCTTTTACTAATTTGTTCGTGGTCATTGAAGCAATTTTCCCTTCGTCATTGACCATAGACAAGACAGTAAAAAAGCTCTCTTAATTTTGTTTTTATGAAGGAAGATCAATATAATACTGCAAATATTGTATTAGTCTCCAAAATCATTGATTGGATGCCCTTTATCACTAGTTGCACTTTGTGTTGATAGCTGAGATAGAAGTTTTGAAATGGGACGTTATTCTAGAAAAGTATAAAATATGTCATTTTAATTCGTATATTTTGAGCACTAAACAGTCTTCAATACAAATTCATGCCTTCCAGTGAGGAAGGACACCTAATTAATCAATCAATCAATGATTTTCGAGTCTAACACGAGTTTGTAGTATTTGACGGATCCCGCTTAAAAAACAAAAAAAAAAAAAAAAAACAGAGAGAGAAAAAAAGACAAGAGAGCAAGCGAGATATGGAGAGAGAGAGAGAGAGAGAGAGAGAGAGTGTGTGTGTGTGTGTGTGTGTGTGTGAGAGAGAGAGAGAGATAGCGGGAAAGAGAAAGAGAGAGCTCTTTTACTAATTTGTCCACGGTCATTGACGAAGTGAAAATTGCATCAGATTTGTTATATTAGAAAAAAGGAATTGTTGGGATATTTGTGATAGTGAGTCACAATCAGTAGAAAAATTTAAAAAAAAAGAAGAATTTAGAAAATAAATGTTCGAATCAGAGTGAAAAACTTTGACGACGTTCAGTCCTTACCGAACAATGGAGACTGGCATCTGTTAGCAATCTGCGGCTATTCTCATCTGCCGGTGAGTCAGGTTATCATCGCGCCGATGCTCGAATAAAAAATAGAACGCCCTCCTCTCTCCACCATGACAGCTAGAGGCTAACAATAGTTAACATCATCAGACGCATACGAACTCATAAACACAGATGCTCGTGCGAAAAGCTGTCATTTACAAACAAGAGACGTACACATTAAAGCACACTCGCGCAAACATACACATATATGTAATATGTGTGAAACTTTGAATGTGTACAGATATTTAAATCTTTTTTTCGGTATAGGTGTCTGTCACTATATATATAAAATTAAGGGGGCTTGGCTAGTTTTGAACCTTTCAAATTTCCTCAACTTGAAATCAACATCATCAGTTGATAAGACACAGTGTCGAAACAAAATGGCTATTTTTGTAGTGATATTATAACGTATTTATGCTATAAATTCTAAATAAATATTATTCGCTCTACTTTGTATTGATCACATTTTTTAAGAATAGTGTTTTTTGGGGATACGGAATTTTATTCCATCTATACCTACACTCTACTTGCTATATATATATATATATATATATATATATATATATATATATATAGGTGAAGAGAACCAACAGTTTTGCAATTCCGATTTCTCCGGCATTTACTGTTTTTTTTTTTTATAAAAATTAGTGGAGGTACCTACTAAATATATTATTTTGTCGCTGTAGCAGTGAGCATTTCTTTTATAAGTGTATCTTTCAAGTGTGCTTCTTCAGGAACTGCGTGGACATGTTTGTGTGTTTTAACAATATATGCTCTGTGACCCTATATTTTGCATGCAAGAAATATAACACTGTTATCGCCGGCAACAGAAAGGAAGAAATTATTATTAGTTGTATTATTAATTGTGCAGATTAAATGTTGACGATCGGGCGGAAGGAATTGTGTTGGTTCGTAAGAAACAACTGAAAACAAGTTGTTTGTTCTAATATGAACGCAGGTAATAAATTTATTTTATTCAAATATAAGCAGAGGAAAATAAGAGAGAGAGAGAGAGAGAGAGAGAGAGAGAGAGAGAGAGAGAGAGAGAGACTCCGCCCCAAGTGTTCGTCATCCCTCACCATTAAATTTGGGACAAGCATAAAAATAGACCTCCCTGGGGTCAGAGACGAGTTGCTGTTGCAATGAGCTAAGACAGAGAAGACTTGACAACTCCGATTGGAGTGAACTAACATTGCCAACCAGGGACTAGAATTAATGATAAGAAGTAAAACGCTTCGCAAATTATGACTTACAGAAATTAGATGAAACTTCCGTTCCATTGTCAGTTAGGTGGTTGAGAAGAGACGATTGGTGATTGTTTATATTCTATTTTTTTATTTTTTAGTTGGTTGGTATATTATATGTATTCAAAAACTACACTTATAATATCTTGGTTAGCTGAGGCGGAATGAAATGTTCAAGTGAGTGGAAATGTAATGCTGACCGCCTAAAGAATACCTGACACTCATAGTCGGTCAGTAAAATTATAATATAGATCTATATTTTTAATTTATTTGTTTAAACATTATTTTGAATGAATACTCGTATTTGAGTCAATAGTTTGCTTTTTTTTTAATAATTAAAAGTATATCCATTTATATATACCGGCCTGAATAACCGATTTAAAAAAAATATGATTTTTCCGGCAAGATTCGAACCTTCATCTCCTAGAAGGAAATCGTCAAATAATCTGACGTGTTTTAGATCGCTTGAGCACTAAGAACTTACAGTCAAACAAAGCGTGAAATAATGCCTCTCAACACATTTTGTTTCCTGTTTTTTTCAGAGAATTCATATCTGCTCTAAGATTATTTCGCTTAATTTTTTTTATAATAATATCGCCCCAAGCAAGGCAGTTTACTGTCACTAGTGCGCAGGGGATATCATTAAAGAAAGTTATGACAAATAGTGACATAGGGGGGTGTCAGGAAGTGGGTAAGAGAAGGATGAGAATACTGATGAGAGTCAAGTGGATGAAGAAAAGAGCATGAGAGAGAGGATGCAAGTTAGCAAGACAGGAGATAACTATTGATTTTACATTTAACTTCTTGGAGATTGTAGCTGTTCGGGAAGCAAGTAAACGGAAGGGAATTCCACAGGCGGAAGTGCGAGAAAAGAAGCTGGTGGAGTAGAATTTTCGTTTACATTTTATTGGTTTCACAGTAAAATGGTGGGACCTAGTTGCTCATCTTGTGGCTCGAGTAAATTCATATATAGGGGCACCAGAGAGCTACGTTCATCAGAGCAGAAGCCGTGAAAGTATTAGTTGAAGAAACACAGGGAAGCCACATTGCACCGGTGAGAAAGTGACTGCATCCGAGCTGCCAAGACTGGATCGATCACATTACAGATTCTCCGTTGGACCTAGGTGGATAGCAGGGGCAACCGACCAGATATGGCAGCAGTATTCAATGTACGGGCAGATGGTAGATTTATATATGTGCAGGATGGTTTCAGACGGGAAAAACTTCCTGGCCTTATACAGAGAACCGACTTTCTTAGCAGCGGATTTAGCTATGGATTCGATATAATCATTCCACTTGAGGTCCGTTGTGAAAGTTAACCCGAGGAGGCGAAGTGTTTTGCTTTCAGGGAGACAACCGTGATCCATGTTAATGGTAGGGGGCGGTAGAAGTGATTGTCTGTGATGGTTAATAATAAGCAGTTTCGTTTTGGAAGCATTAAAATTCACGAAACATTTCTTACCCCAGTTCACCACGCATTGGAGGTCCTTTTCAATCTCAGCAGCGAGGTTTGCTTTGTCAGCTTCGGCAGATTTTTGATCGAGGAGAGAGTAAACCGTAGTGTCGTCAGCGTATATGCTTACATGGGATCTTATTACATCGGGGAGATCGTTAATGAAGATCAGGAAAAGCGTAGGACCTAGAATAGATATAGCCTTGAGAGACACCCGCGTTCGTATGATAGTATTAGGAGGCATGTTCGTTCAATTTGAAATGAGTGACTGGATTAGGTCAAACAATTATATATATATATATTATGATCATCATCATTCCCCCCTAAGCAATATATATATATATATATATATATATATATATATATATGAAGTTGAATATATTGATCGAAATCGGACAAGCTGAATAGAATAAGTAAAGAACAAGTAGGAAAAAAGTGTTTTTAATCTAACATGTTTCACTTTAACAAGATTCTTCAGAGATTCATTAAAGACGAATGATTTAAAAATCTAAGAGACAGTATTTTGATTGAGGTATCGTTTCATTGATCAGATAGGTGTCACGTGTAACAAAGCAATTGATGAATATTTAATGTAGAAGAGAAACTTGTGTTTGAGTGTGTGTGCCAACGCGTAATAATTTAATGCTCATCCATATATATATATATATATATATATATATATATATATATATAGATAGATAGATAGATAGATAGATAGATAATACTGATTGATTATGATGTTCACTGAGATGTGGACTATCTAACTTTGCATGACCATGATTTTACAAGAAAAAGAATTTAGAATTCAACCCCAGGAAGTAGGCAACTGTAAATCGTTTCATTATATTTCTAGAGCAACCGTTAACACACAAAGATGAGAACGGACCAGAAATACTAAAGTCCGAAGTGGAGGCTGCAATGGCCAAACTGAACAAAAACAAAGTAGCTGGTTCGGACGGCATTGTAATAGAACCGCTGATAGCCCTGGAAGAATTCGGCATAGAGAAAATTACAGAAATAATAAATGAAATTTATAATATTGGAAAAAAAAAAAACAGACGACCTATGCAAGTCGATTTTCATAGCGCTGCCTAAGAAGCCAGGTGAAAACGAGTGCGAACTACACCGAACTATCAGCTTAATGAGTCACATTACAAAACTGATCATCCGAATCGTGATAAATAGAACAAGAAGCAGAATCAGGCCAGAGATAGAACAGGAACAGTGCGGGTTCGTCAAAGACACTGAAACAAGGAACGCCATATTTATGATTAGGATGTTCCCCGAAAGGGCAATACAAATGAAGAAGGACTTGTACCTGTGTTTTATTGATTATGCGAAGGCATTCGACAAAATACGCCACAAAGAACTGATGGAGATGTTCAGCATCCTCGACATTTTGGGGAAAGATATCAGAGTAATTAAGAATTTCTGCTGGTAGCAAACTGCTTGCATACGGACAGGTAAAGAGTTCAGCAGATTTACAAAGATAGAAAAGGGCGTAAGACAAGGATGTCTCTTTTCACCGGACCTGTTCAACTTGTACAGCGAGAATGTTTTGAGGACACTAGAAGTCATGCCAGGATTTGTAATTGGCGGCCACAATTTGATCAACATAAGATATGCAGATGATACAGTGCTGATTGCAGACAAGGAAAGGAAACTACAAGACCTCATACAGAAAGTAGCTGAAGAGAGTGACAAAAAGGGACTACAAATAAACTGCAAGAAAACTGAATGCATTGTTATTAGCAAAAAGAGAAACCCAAAATACCAAATATAGGTGGGGGATACTTGAATCAAGCAAGTACAAACATTTAAATACCCAGGAAATATTCTAACAGAAGATGGAAAGTGCGACACAGAGAGCCGAAAGCGAATTGGCATGGCGAAGGACGCGTTCCAGAAGCTGAGTAAAGTACTAAAACACAGGATATTTTCACTAGAAACAAAGAAGAGAGTGCTAGATTGCTATGTGATGTCAGTTCTTAAATACGGCAGTGAATGTTGGACAATATCATGGAAGATGAAGGAAAAACATGAAGCATCGAAAATGTAGTTCTACAGAAGGATGCTGCAGATATCATGGGCCGAGCATGTGAGCAATGATGAGGTATTAGAAAGAATGTAAACGAAAAGAAAATTAATAGTGAGCATCAGGAAGCGGCAACTGAAGTTCATGAGACATGCAATGAGGAAAGAGGGGTTGAAGAACCTGATACTGTCAGGCCAGATAGAGGTAAAAAGAGACAGAGGAAAGCAGCGGATAACATATTTGAAGGCCCTGAGCAGGTGGATGACAGAACGGGGGTTGCATGGTGTAACAGGAGAAAGCGTGCTAAGATCCACCAGGGATAGGGAGACATGGAAAGCCATGATCGCATACGTCCTGAAAACACAAGGCACATAGAAGAAGAAGAAGAAGAAGAAGAAGAAGAAGAAGAAGAAGAAGAAGAAGAAGAAGAAGAAGATCTTTCTCCAGGGAACATAGCAATCCAAGATAACAATAGAAAAGAAACCATTGACATTAATGGCTATCCCGAAATGAGATATGGCCCAGCATAAAAAGCAAAGCCAAAATTTTCTTATATATATATATATATATATATATATATAGTCGACCATGACCTGGACAATCTCTGTGGTCTTGAATACTTCGAAAGAGAACATCTCTGCGTCCTGTTTCTCTTGGGTGGTGGACGGTTCCGGTCCCATGGCCAGGTCGACCAACTCATCATCATCGTTGTCGCTTGATCCTCCTCCGTCCGGCTCTTCTTTCTTCTTGGTGGACGACAAAGAAGAGCCAGACGGAGGAGGATCAAGCGACAACGATGATGATGAGTTGGTCGACCTGGCCATGGGACCGGAGCCGTCCACCACCCAAGAGAAACAGGACGCAAAGGAGTTCCCTTTCGAAGTCTTCAAAACCACAGAAATTGTCCAGCTCATGGTCGATTGCATTAAATTGCATTAAAGATGTGAATTCCGTTGTACAGACGACGAGGAAGATATATATATATATATATATATATATATATATATATATATATATATATATATATATATGCTCTCATTATGATTGAGCTCTCTGGAGAAGAAAATTTTAAAAACAGTTTCCACTTCAGCTATATGTGTAACTCTTCAGAAATGAATTGAGTTCTCTCGGTGACTGGCGTGTGTAAACATTGCTGATATACAACACGTTAAAATTTCCCTTCTCTGATACCATGCGTCAAGGGCTTAGTGGGTAGCGACTCCGACTGACACCAAATCGGTCGAGTTTCGATCCCGGCGAGTGGATGCGTCTAGCCACACTGATGAGCTGTGATACAGCGAAACAGGCTTGTATGTGAATGACTAATATATAGTGTTTGTAATGAGACCAGATATTTTTATGATTTTGTTGGTTGCTAGCTGCGTGAGAACACTTTAAAAACATTGCTGATTCACATCTGACCATAGATAACTTAATAAATATAAGTCTGATCAAAAGTGATAAGGGTTCATTAAAAAACAAAATGCATTGACAGTGTGTCGATCTGTTAGTTCTCGATAATAAGCCTAGAACTATACGCAATGTTACCGATCATCGCAAAGGCAATAAAAAGCATAATGCAAATAGCGACAAAAAGCACATTTTCAATCCAACAGGCACCAACAGATACTAATATATATATATATATATATATATATATATAATTATTTGTTAATGCACACACACACACACACACACACACACACATATATATATATTCGTGTGTGTATATGTTTCTGTGTATATATGTATATTATATGTATGTATGTCTATGTGTATGTGTGGATATATATATATATATATATATATATATATATATATATATACACTTTTCTGGTTTTGAATGGGGTGGTTTATACGCACACACGCACAAATATATATATGATAAAATATAGTTGTATATTATACTATATTTATGGGTTAAAGTGCTCAATATCAGGGAAAGTGTGTATGTAAATATAAAAGTGAAAATTGTGGTCAACACCCAGTGGTGACAGTCTGTTTTATGTTTAAACGCATTGTTCAAGCCTAATATATGATAAAATATAGATTTCAGGTATATACATATATATTTTTTCATGGTTCAACACGTGCATGACCGTGACATTGCAACATATAAAAAAATCCTTTTTGGATAATTTTCACGTTCTAATGAACGCTAGCAATTTGTCAACCGTTATATTTGAAGCAGAAAAAAAATTAGTATAATTTTTTGCAACACAGTGGTTCGGTTATTTTTTGTTACCATAACTCACACCCCTGAAGATGATCTAGGAAAGAGATTGAAAGTCGTAGGGTACCTTGAGAAATGAATGATAATAACATCTGTCAAAGTTACAGCTCATTCTGACATCTTTCAGTCATATTACGGGAAAGATTATCCGTGAGTATGAACCGATTTTATTAAAAATAAGCAGACATAATGCTTGTAATTTATTTAATCTGACATGTCTAAAAGAAAATTTGCTGCTTAAATACACACTCGCAAACACACACGCAAGCACACACACACACACACGCACATATATATATATATATATATATATATATATATTTGGGCAGCAACCTTTTTGTCGGACATAACAGACAATTTTTTCTATTATTTTTCCGTTTTGTGGGAGTAAGGAAATGTAAAAGTTGTCTATAGTGTCCAAAGCGCTTTCGGTATAACTTTCAACGTTTTTTATTTTTTAATTAAAATAATGCGTCTCTACCGTCTTTTCTGGGTGTTGTGAAATTTGCAATAATTTAACAGTTTACTTAAATTTCTTCAGACCGGGAACTGAAAATCAATGGCAAATGATTTGAATGGTAACAGTTCATCATTTTCTACATGGAAGATTTTTTCTAGTTTTTTCCGACATGAATTTGCAACTTCAGGGGAAAATATTGCTCTTATTTATGCTAAACGTATCATTTCATTTTCTATTGATAAAATGAAACTTTATCACCGCAACGTTCTACGCAATGATTTGCATTATTTCTCTCAACTGGCTGAGTTAGTGCTTCGAAAATTTAAGATTTGAAGACATTATTAAGATAGATCAGGTACCGGATCAAAGTTTGGTTGAAGAATTTCTCATTTTGCGACATGATAATGAAGCTATAATGGCACGCAAACGAGGTTCTCTAGTCATGGCCATACACAACGTTATGGTTTTTTAAGCCTGTAATCGAAGATCGAATTTCCGTCCTTTTTTCCCCTTATATCTTGTGAAAACGACTTTTTCCAGGGTGAATCACATATTAACGTAATCGCAAAATAGCCTTAGTGTTACAGAAAGTGAAGATTTACATCTTTCCCCTAAATGTTTTGGACCTCGTTAAAAAGCATTAAGCTCAGTGAAAGCATTAAATAGCATTAGCTTTTTGCTGTTATTGGTCGTAATCTATATGTTATAATTCATAAATAAATGGTTATCCAAAACCTTGCTGAACACTGTTTTAGTCATTTCATTTAAAGTAGGGAGCTTGATCATGTTTATTAAATTGGCCTGTGCCAAACCGATCTCCCCAAAAGTTAAGATTATAGGAATGTTGAAAGATATAAATTTGTTTCGTTTGTATAAATAAATAAAAATTTAATTATCGAACAGCATGACATCAAATTGTATGTATCAAATGTTCCTAGAAAAAGTGTAGTAAGGAGTTTAAAGAGTTAGGAGTTCATTTGTTTTAGCGAAATGTAATTTATGCATGAAAAGATGTCTATATTTTCGCTGTGTGCATCAACAAAGTAGTAGTAATGTTTTATTCCTCTCTATTTTTGTGTACGGTGAGTAGGTGAAGAGGATGAAGGAGAGATAAGGAAAGCGGCATGAGAGAATGTGAGGTAGTGCGAATATGGGTCACAGGGATAGTTGTGTCCGATTGGCGATCGGCGATCGACAATTTCTCTTACACTGTGGCTATGTTGAGCGATCTTTGATTCCTTCTCATCTGTTTGAATGAGCAAAACTGTGAAATATTTGTCAAATCGATCACGTGGTCAGCTCTTGACGCAAACTCATTTTTGCACGGGAATACATATGATGTGTCATTGAAAGTTCAATTTGTTGTTTTCTGTAAATCACTCTCTTTTCATTGGTGAATAAATATTTTCACACTGGCTCGCGAAATTTGCCTTGGCCTTTTTTTCAACACGGAGGTAATCTTTTCTTCTATTAGTCCAAAATTAGATTCGAAAATAGCGGAGAAAAGAGTGTTATTTTATTTCGTATTCACCACACACTTTTAGTAGAGTTTTTGCATAGTTTCCGAACACACCCAAGACCCTTCAGCCTTGTTGAAAAACGTTACTATTGAAGGAAGGTCAAGTGTTTTCTTTTTAATAGAAGTGCCTATAATATTTTCGATAAACACTATGGACAATTACTCTACGCATTTAGTCATCAAAGAAAGAAAATTTGTAAGGACACATGAAAAAATGAATAAAACAAAAATATTCCTTGCCAGTCATATTTAACGAAAGACATACATACATACATACATACATACATACATACATACATACAGTAATGTATTTGGACAGCAACCGTAATTTTAAGTAGATTGCATTGAGTACGGGTGACAAGGATGATTTAATCAATCTTTTATTAAGTTTTTTCAGCTTTCTAACACTTTTCCGTTTTTTAAGAATATAAAATTTTCCATATTTTTTATTCCAAAAATAACAAAAAGAACTAGATGACCCGTAGAATCAAAATCGCTGCAGACAATTTAGAAGTATAAAGACGAAATCAAATTTCGCAAGTCAGTGTAATTTTTGGGGGGTGGGGGGACAGCGAAAGGTGACTGAGTGATTGATTCCCAAAACGGAAGAGATTTAACGAGCGAGTGTGATGAAAACCAACAAGCACGCATATGAACTTTCTGATCTGCTGCTCACATGCTACTTATATATATATATATATATATATATATATATATATATATATATATATATATATATATCTATATATGTATATATATACATTTGATCATCAGAAAAACAAACGGATCTCGATATGTAAAGTCACAAGTTTATTCGCCTGATGAGAGTCAAACACCTGTAGCGACACAAATACCATTGCGGACACTTAATGTATCATACAAAAAGCAAGTAATATTATTAATAGTAATAACAATAAGTCTACACTTTAAACAAAACATTCACGGCTTCTCGCACATTTTTCTTCTATACCAATTTCTCTAGTTGGAACAACCCCTATTTCTGCTATATATATATATATATATATATATATATATATATATATAATGTAAAGAAAGAATATTAAAAAATTTACGGTTCCAACTTTAATCATTTTCAAATGAGTCGTTTAATTTTTCCTTGTTAGAATGTTTTTTTTTTTAACAAAATTACTCCTACTTTCACACAGTATGAAAACGAGAAACAAAATATACTAAATACGAAAAACTGACCATCCTCTTGTAAAAGACTGAAATGTCAGCGGAAAGAGCTTGGTGAATAATAACAGCGATCATCAGTTTTTACTGAGTCCTCATGAAAGATAAACTACGATGACACTAGAAAAACTGAAGAAAAGAAACAAAAATTTTCCTTCTCCATCATATTAAATGAAACACGCACGCACGCACACACACACACACACACACACACACACACACACACACACACACATATATATATATATATATAGCTTAGAAGTTGAATCTTTGACTGATGTCAGATCCTTCGGGTTTCACGCGGAAGCAATTGGGTGTCAAACAGTCTGAAGAGCTGTGATACCACGAAAAATCTGTCTGTGGTTCACTATTTACACTCTCACTCGGCAATTGATCAATCTGGAAAAATGGTAGACTTTACAAACAATAGCTGATCACCGCTATTTACACATCGATTATCTTTTGTTCCGATCGATGGCACGTGGTCTGGCTGAATAGCACTTTTATTCTTATGAAGATACCAAAAAATGAGTTGACGCGTGGTTGGTCTCAAATCGTTTTTTCGACATGGAATTCTAATGCTGCCAGAAAGATGGGAAAAAGTAGCGGCTAGTGATGAACAATACTTTCAGTGACATGTTTCTTACTGATTTTTGTAAATAAAACATTACTTTTCGTGAAAAATCAAGGAAAACTTATTAAAAGTCCTGCTATGTATTTGCAGGATTATGTAAGAATTCTCATAATTCTTATCTACGGTTAGTATAGCTCTTTAGATCAATCTCTGGTTATCATCGAAGGCGAAATATGGACTATGTAAAGATTGTAATTCATCGATCATACTTAGGAGGAAGCGTAGCCTTACTATATTTAAAACCATCAACCAAAAATCATGACTCAAACTCGTCTACTTCCTATCTTTATATGTATATATATATATATATATATATATATATATATATATATATATATAATGTGTGTGTATGTGTGTGTGTGTGTGTGTTCAGAAATTTCAAGTCATTTTAGATATCTAGAGCCCAGTTTCGCGGTGTTGATGTTATTTGGCAAGCAATTAGAAGGGATCATACGACACAAATATCACTCAGTCGTGAACTTGTGTTCCTCGTGACTTTGATACGTATAATGACCGAACGAGTAACATTTTCACGCCCCATGCAGGCTCTTCTTTTAATTTCTTATTTTGGTAACACATCCCCTCGCTCGAGTTAGGCTCCCTACCTCAGTCCAGTTTTGGACTCTTACAACTTAAATATAAAATCGTCTTTGAGACGCTGTGGACAAGATTAAATTGATTGTGACAATGCAGCTGATGGTGATCTCGAAAGAGGAGTTTGCAGACGGATTGATGAAAATGAAGCTACACCGGAATAAGTGTGTGCAAAAAGGTTTATTTGTCTCTTATTTATCCACCAACAAACGATGGTAGAATCGACACGAGGTTGTAATTAAAATGGCGCCCATTAAAGCCTACATGTGGTTAGTCGCAGAGATTTCCTGTACCCACGGTATTTCCTTTTTCGAATGCATCATCCATCAATGCCTGATCCTGATACCATTCCTTTAAATGTAATGGGATGGTACAATCTTGAATGGAAGCCTCTCTGGAATTGAAGTCATTTTATTTTATGCTTCGGACTCAAAAAGAGGCTAAGGGGATTACTTTAAAGTACAACGTCGCTATTGACAGAGGTAGGCTATTTCGTTAATAAAAGATAAATGGATATTTCCGGATATATCTATATGCTTACAAATAAAAACAAACGCAACTATGTATGCTTGTATATTCATACTCCTATAATAAAAAGTAACCCCCAATTTTGAAATACTTCTAATGTATTTATTAACTATATTTTTTTTTACAAGAAATGGATATGATAGGGAAGCGTTTAGCATGAGGTTTTATTCAAAATTAAATATAAACACCAGATTTTGCTACTATTTCGCGAGCTGCCGAGGAATCGGGTCAAATAATTTCACCAGTAACTCTTGTGGTATGGAAGTCATCATCTTGCATTAGCTCTTCAAGTCTTGATTTGGTATAGTAAACTGGCTCCTTTAAGCAACTCAAAAGAAAAAAGTCAGGAGTGTTAAGTTAGGATAGATGGTTGGACATACATAAAATAGGAAGTTATTTACAATCACACACACACACACACACACACACACACACACACACACACACACACACACACACTATATATATATATATATATATATATATGTATATATATATAATGTCTTTTTACACATATATTTAAATATTGGCTATTTAACATATATATATAAATATACATACCATATATATTAAATATATATTTTACAGATATATATATATATATATATATATATATATATATATATATATGGTATAGTTTGAAAAACAGTAGCTAATCTGGAGTGTACGCATCACTCATTCAGTAAAATGAATTAGCGCACTCTATCTGCGATATTTTAAACTTAAAATGAATAATAATGTGTTTCAAAGATTAATTATTTGTCTATACTTCTGAGATGAGGTAAAATTTAAACTATTTACATTATTCGGACTATTGTCCTCATCTTTACTGCCATGTTTACGATGTTTCAGACATTGTACTCTCCGACCTTTGTCAGATGCTAGGAATTTCGAATCGAACCCTTTATTACAATCACCGGAATATATCATTCTCAGTCTATGTGCAATGCCACTTCTGATAGCCATGTAGTTATCTCCCTTTAAATTAACTCTTCTAAGTTATTTGTTTACCACTGCTGTAGCCTGGTATTGAACCCACAACCCTTTGGGTCAAGTCAATAACAACGTCCATATCCAATGGGCCATGTGTTCTCCATGTGAGTTCAATACCAGGATACAGCTGTGGTAAAGAAATAACTTGGAAGAGTTAAGTTAAAGGGAGATAACTACATGGCTATCAGAAGTAGCATCGCACATGGAATTAGAGTGATCGTAATAAAGGGTTCGGTTCGAAATTCCTAAAACCTTAAGAAGGCTGGGGCGTGCAAAAGTCGAAATGTCGTGAACATGACACTAAAGATTAGAACAATAGTCCGAATAATGTAAATAGTGCAGATTAATCAGCTAATATTCCTCAAATAATGTTTCTAAACGTATATTCTATTTTTGGAAGATTTTTTAAAAGAAAACATTATATTGCAAGAATAATGACTTAAAAAGTGCATTTTAACAACAAAAAGAAGAAAAAGAGATCATTTTCGTTCAATTTAAATTAGTTTTTGAAATAGAAAAAATTATTTTATTCATTGGAAATATTAATTTTAATCGAATAGATTAAAATTAAAACTAAAATAAAACCTTCAAATCAGACTTTTCATTTAAAAAAATTCATTTTGAATATTAGGTATCGGGATTTTTTAGGAAAAATAAGTGTATAAGAAAACAGGCTTACGATTATATCGCGTTGAAACAGTTTTTCTCGTCGGTTCTGGTCAGTACCTAGACGGGAGACTGCTTCAGAATATCAGGTGCTGTATGTTTGGATATCTGGGTGGTGTAGTGCAAGGAGTCGTGGGAAAGGTATGTCTCTACTTCGTCTTCCCCAGCTCTGGGTTAATTAGTAAAACTTGTATCAGTAATTTATTATTATTTCCAAATTCTTCAAATGTAAAAATATTTTCTGGTTTACATACCCAGCAAAAGGTTGATAATCCGTAACAAAAAACAAACAAACTAATTAATCAATTGATCTATGCAAACACTTTGAATATAGAAATCAACACGTAAAAGTGTTGATTTGTAAGTTCATATTGTCTATGCCTACAAACGCTCTATTTCCGATACTGAGGACTCCCTTTCATAAATATAGCAAATTTTAAATATACCTACATAAAGCGGAACAAACAATAATTGAGCAGTTATATAGGAGCTATTACTAGACAGGGTTACTGAAACGGAAATTAACGGAGATTAAGTTAAAAATTTTCTGAAGGTTACTTGAATTAACAGGCACCTGATGAAGAGCGGACAGTACAACGGACGAAACGTACTTTGTGATAAGAACAGAAATGTTGACATTAATCTGCATGTGAATATATATATATATATATATATATATATATATATATATATATATATATATATATAATTTGTTTTTATTTAAAATTAATATAGTTTACATTGCAACATAGAAATTTCTACTTTTCCAGATTTGTATCACGTCATCAGAAAATGTTAGCTTATTGTTGTGACAATGATTTTCATTTGAATATAAGAAACAATACATCTGTTATTTATGAATGTGTGAACACAGAAAAATTTATGTGTGTGTTCAATTTAACTAATCAGAATAGAGATCCACTTTAAATTTGAAAAAAGTCTATATTTTGGGGGAATATATGATTTCTTCTTTCACTCTTAACGGCAAAAGCGTCAGCCAATTCAAAACCCCTGTCTAGACTCCATTTTCATTGATGTATCTATTATTGTTACAAAACTATTCTCTTAGTTTTCTCTGTATCCCATCATTTTTTAAAAGAAAAAAGAAAAAAAAGAAAAGAAAAGAAAGAAAGAAAACATTTTCTGTTATTGATCTAAATTAGAAGGCCCTTTGAGTGTAATTATACTATTTTTATTTCGATTCAGAATACATTTTATTCTAATTTTTCCTAAAACTCTAAATTTGTAAAGAAAATATTTAATATCTATTTCTTTATTAAAAATTTTAAAATTCATTTTATTATTTTTATAAAATCTATTATATTATTATTATATTCTAATACAATTCTTAATATCATAATACAAATTTTAATATCTATTTAATTATTAAAAATTTAAATATCAATTTGATTATTTTAATATCGTTTTAATTGTTATTCTTTCATAATATAAAACAAATTATTAGATATATGTAAGTTAATAAACATGTTTTATATGAAGAATATTTTTAACTATATTCTAAGGTGAACATTTTGCAATGTGTACATGTGACATATAACATATATTACGTTAATTTAATAGGTTTTTATACTTAAGAAATTTAATAATATATAGTTTTTCATATAGACACAAGGGGCATGGGTCGTTGAAAGACTTACATATTCTAGCTTTTATAAAATTTCCATTTTAATGAGGGTGTTTTTTTTGTTTCATTTAGATACCAATAATATTTCGATACGGATGTTCTATTTTTGTACTTATTATTATTAAATGAAGACGTGTGTTGATGAAATCGTTTTTTTTAGAGTTCTTAGTACTACCCACATAAATCTTTACATTACTAGGGTTTTCAACAGAAGAAATAGTACATTGATGGACAATGGATTCTGTAAGGCACCTGTTTTCCAAAGGACACTCTATAGGGTTTCTACAATTACATTTATTATGATCCAAATTTTTCAATTCAGTTATTAGATAATTCTTATTTTCAATTAAGTTTAAATTATTTTGAAAATATTATTATAATGATATTTTATAATTTTTTCCAGATTGTTTATACAACTATAACTTAATTTAAGAGTATTTTTATCGTAAATCTTAATTAATGGATTATTATTCGAAAAGTATTTTTTTAATCGAAGCGAAGAATTTTTTCCTAATTTACTGCTAACAATTTGGTTGAAAGTGGGTGTATACCAAATAATATTTCTATTCCTATTTTTTCTTAGGGGATAGATCTTCTCTTTTACATATTTAATATTTGGGCTTTTATATCCACGAATTCGCAAGGCAGTATTATAAAAATGACTATGCTTATTAAGCACTTCGTCATTTACAAAATTTCTACTAATTCTATATTCTATGGATGAGGGTACATATCTAATCATGGATGGAGGATGGTTAATTTTGGGTGGATATATAAAGGATTTCTATTTGTTTTTTATATGGTTGGTATATATATTTTTCTAAATCTAAGGTTACATCGCGGAAATCTACATTTTTAATATTTGTATTAATAGTCACTTTTAAATTAAGGTTTTTAAATTCACTACATATTATCTTTCTAATTATATCTATTTTAAAATTTGTGGCATTCCTCACTATATATATATATATATATATATATATATATATATATAATATTAATATGCTTTTGAAATACGCTATATTTATGAATAAAATTGCCCAATATTAGGAATAAAGGTTATATAAACATAAAAGTGTACATTCAGGTCAACAACGAATGGTAACAGTCCGTTTAATGCTTGAACACAATATTGATGCCAGAAGATTGTGTTCAACATGAAACAGACGGTCACCGCTCGATGTTGACGTCACTATTCACACACACACACACACACACACACACACACACACACATATATATATAATGCTTATTATGTGTAAGTACATGCTTTCGTGTATGTGTGTTTTTGCAGATGCACACGTGTCGGTAAGTGTATGTAAATAAGTGGTGAATGCAGTTTGAGGATTTAACATACTGCTTGCATCAATTTCTGTTTCATCTTCAGGCTTCTGCTTATTTAGTACCAAATGGATGACTATTGAAGAATACCAGTTGCTTGTAATAATTTTCGGCGTGAGAGTAGCATCGGTATGGCTCTGATGCCATTTATGCTTGGGAAGTTCTTTTCCGTCTTGCTATCTAATTTTAAATGTTTTAAGTGATGATAACATGGCTACTCACAACTTCCGGTCCTTTGTAGCCATAAATGTCACACTGTTTAATCCATTCTTGTCACTCCTATGCTTTCAATTTACACAATCTTGTCATGACAGAAAATACCCGTTTTCAGTTGTTTTAGTAGATATTCTCCTGCGAATCGAGATAAATGAAATTCATTTCAGTCATATTAACTGAATATTTTAGGGTTTTAGATTCGCGTTAATATATAAATTTTTTGTGGTTTCATTACATATAACTTAAACTTCCCGAATAAAAAAATAAAAAAATTAATAATGCAAAAAAAAAAAAAAAGAATAAAGAAAAGAAAAACGAAAAAAGAATAAAAAATACCGAATAATGGAATTAAATATACGCACAGAAGTTTATTATTTTAAACATGCCTTTATAAACGTATCAAAGGTTCATGGAGTGTAGCACTTTGATTTTATCATCTACAGTTTTATAGTAGTTTGAAGTTTGCATATGTTCTAAAGTAATAATTAATAATAATAATAATAATAATATATATATATATATATATATATATATATATATATATATAGTTCTCCGCAGACAGGTCTATTTCGCTGTATCACAGCTCATCAGTACGGTTAGACATGACATCCAATTGCTTTTACACAAGATTGAAACCCGACAGAATTGGCGTGAGTTGGCGATTCTACCTCAGAATCCTTAAGAAATCGACTGTTGAGAAGTGCATGAAGATCACACCTCGGGTTGACCCATGCCTTGTAGTGAAATTGGATAGGCGAAATTGTTCAAAGGACGTCGATTGTTGTGCTGTCAGTAAATCACAAGTATGTGAGCGTACAAAATGCCAGAAGTTAGCTGAGGTTCTTGTCGAAAGTAATTTGTTGTCACTAGTGCTTATCAATGATCATAGCATGCAATTCTAGCCAAGGAAAGTAACTTCTATAAAAATGAAGTGAGATATTGAGTTTTGTATCAGGTACAATAAACATTTTTTATTGCCCGAATGAATGAGTGGATAATTTAAAATTTGATCTTCAAGGTTACCGGAGGTTAGTGAAAGGAAGATTAGTTTCTGTAAAATAAATAAAATTAAGTAAAATAAAAAACTATTATGTACAAGTTTGTGTGTCTGCGCATGTGAGTGTGCTTCTATGTGGGTGTGGGTTGCACATGTGTTTGTTTATGATATATATATATATATATATATATATATATATATATATATATATTATGAAAATGGAAAATAAATTCCGACAATGTGAGATAAAAAATAAAATAAATATTTGAGAAACAACAAAATATGGATTTATTGTGGAGTAGCCAACATTATAATGTTTCGGTTGTTATAACCTTCATCAGGGCTTATATTTTTAGTAGTGTGAAGTTTTTGGTGTTACGGCCTGTGAATGAATTTAGAAATGTGATAAAGAATTTAAAATTTTAAGACCGTAAGAAAGGATTTCAGAAAACTATGACGTCAGTCACAAACTATTTATAACGTTTTGATATTTGAAATAGTCATTGAGATGAAATTTAAATAGTTCGCCGACAGGTTTACGCATTTTTTGTTTAGTTGTATCTATGTTCTTTTAAATGTTGCTGTAATTATATATGTTTTGTTGATGTTTATGTGTTACAACACTGTATAGTTAAACTAAACCACTCGCATATTTTTGAATTTGCCGCTGTTATATTATATTATTATATTAGATACAATTAAATTAACCCGCACACAAAAGGTCTTTTAACTACAAACTCAATTTTAACAATAAAATAATTTCCAATTCACCGTCACTATATTTTAACTTTATTCCACACCTCCTATAATAATACCACCCCTACCTTTAATTTGATCTACATGGAAAAGATGCAAGAATAACCAGAAATCTGAATTAGAAAGGCTTATGGTCTATCACGTTGAATACACCGGTTCTCGTCCGATCACCGAAGTTAAACAACGTTGAGCCTGGTCAGTACTTCGATGGGTGACCGCTTGGGAATACCGGGTGCTGTAAGCGTATAGTGACGGATGTGCGTTGTTGTGAAGTGGATATCGGCTCGGAAAGAGAAATCGGTGAGCCGAGTTCGAATTCCAGTTGAATAACCTGCATTCACTTAATCACTGGTACCCTTGGGAAAGGTATTAATCCGTTACTTCCCTCCAGTTATGGGTTAAATAACAAAAGCAGGACTTGGGGACCCTACCCTTAAAAACAAATCCCAATGAATCTTGATAGTCGAAAAGAAAAATGTATTACTAGACACAAAACTTATATAGAACAACAATAAATTGTTGAAAGAAAAAAGGTATTACCATAAATAAATAAAGTTTAGCTGGCAATAAATGACCCGCCGAGGTTGATTTGCCATAAAAACAAAACAACCAACCAACTGAATTAGAAACAATAAGTGTGTATGCTAATAAAGAACAACTTAATTTAATATGCGACAATTTTTATCACCAGATTTAACTCGTACAGTAAGAGAATTCGGGACATTAATAACATTTATTATCAGCAGCCGTAACCTTAAGAACATATCTTATAAAAATGAGACTTTATTGATAGAAAATTCAGAAGGGAAAGTTAAATAATTAATTAGACTCGATGAAAGTACGTACTAAACATTAACTAGATGATAACCGAATCATAGTTGTGAGCAAAAAGCACCAGTCTGAAACGTATGTTACAGATCAGTGACGTCAAATCAGAAGTATAAAGAAATTAAATTAGTTTACATAATAGAATAACAGACGACAAATAGTAACATAGAAATTTGAAGGTAAATAGAAATCTAAACTTATTTATAAATGGACCTTTGTGTGTTTGTATGTGTGTGTGTGTGTCCGTTACCTATAGACTCTGGAACGGCTGAACCGATTTTCTTGAAAATTTACACAGTTGTACTATAAGCGACTGCGAGTGTTCTTAGCTAGATTTTGTATCGAGGTACCCCGGATAAATATCGAAAATCGATAATCGAAAAAATCGGGTTATAGAAGGAGTGGTCCGATTTTAATCAAATTTGATACACTCAAAGACAAAGACATAAGAAACGATATTCAGAAGTTTCAAGGTTGCAGTTCTTACAATAGTGCAGAAAATTTGATATCGATACCAGGAAATCAAAATTTGACTTACATCCATTCATTTTTCTTTCAGTCTACGGTTTCACTTTAACTGGAAACAACTATTGCTTTTTAGTCTTTCGTGCCAAGTAAACGAATATTTCTAAGATGCTAGTAACGAATATTTCTAAGATGCAGAATATGGTATTAAGGAATAAAAAAAATAACACGATGAAAGCATATTGGACTGTTATGTAATTATTTACTCTTTATACCGTTACGAATGCAAGGCAGTTTCACCAGAGATGAAAAAAGGACGAGAAGCGATCGATATATGTTTCTATCGACGAAAATCATTGTAAGAAAGGATGAAGTTTTAAAGAGGTAAACAAACCCTTTGCTAACAATCGTAGAAAAGAGAGTTGGGATTTTGGAAACAAATAATGACGGAGAAATACTAAGAGAATTTAAAACTCACAGGAAGTATTAATAGCAAGGGAATGAGAGGAAAGCAGCGAGCAGATAACTTGGTCAGCTTTTTAAATAAATGGAAGAAATAAAACAAAAAAATAAATAAAAGAGATCATCAGGCTGAGAATTGTAGAGAATCTTGATCAACCATGCCGCAAAAAGCCATCACACACACACACACACACACACACACACACACACACACACCAACAACAACAACAACAACAACAATAACAACAACAACAACACGCGTGCAAACACACAAACACACACACACACACACACACACACACACACACACACATATATATATATATACAGAGAGAGAGGGAGAGAGAGTACCGACTTTGTTGGGTATCCCACTAACGTGGAAATCATACAAATTAAAATCCTTTAGTTAAGTGCCATACGTGATACACGCTTTGTGCGATCATATCTCGAAAGAGCAGAAGATTATTCCGCCTTAGGTTGCCATTGCATTTTGCTGCAGACTCGTTGCCAGCCAAGGCCATAGAACCGAATCTGTTTGGTTATTTAATTCATAACTGGAGAGAAAAGACGGATTAATACCTTTCCCAAGGGTATTTGTACGTAAGTGAATGCGAGAAATTCAACTGGAATTCGAACTCGGCTTCCTGATTTCTCCTTCCGAACCGATATTCACTGCACCACTTAAGCTTAGGAAATTAGTATATACGTTTTCAAATACTGAAATTTAAAAAGATCTGAGTACTTACTCTTTATACTTGGCGCAACAACGTCATTCAATCCTTTATACGAAATTTCACTAGCATTTCATTATTATATTGCTATTACTATGGTAGATGCTCGGAAGAGTTACATTCCTTTGTGCAACCAGTTCAAACCGTTCCCATTATCTTCATGTTCCTTTGATGGAATGTAAGTTAGTCTCAGACATCTTCTGTACAACGGTGGGACAAACGAAAGAATGCATCTGTGATGACCGTAATTTTAGTCCCTTTAAGTTGTCCGTGGTCAATCTTTCCCAAGGGTATTTGCGCGTAAGTGAATACAATGGATTCAACTGAAATTCGAACTCTGCTCCCCGGTTTCTCGTTCCGAGCCGATATCCACTGTACCACAACATTGGGTAAACTATCAATAAAAAAAAAATACGGTCAGTATAGGGGTATATTTATGAAAAAAACCTACATCTACTTAGGTTTTATTTGATTGGAGTATAACAGTCACAAGGATATGAGAATCAAATTATAGAAATTGATAATTTTTCATGGTTACAGTAAGCAGTAATCATGGTTCTCCTTAGTTTTCTTTATTATTATTTGTAAATTAACTTCTATTTTTGAAGTTATTGGAGTGGTTTTCACTTGTTTTCTCTACGGTTTTAAATTCTGTATTGATATTTTCCTTGAGTGGCTGCCGCCTAAGGCTAGAGAGAGCTGTCTACTTTATTATTTAACTCACATCTGCTGGTGGAAAGAAGAAATAGATTCATGTCATACCCAAGGGAAATAGTGAAACATAAATACAGGAGACTCGGCGGGAATTTGAAATCGAGACTCCGATTCCACTTTCCGCCTCGATAACCGTTACGCCAGCCGCACATATATAATAGTAATTAGAAACCGGAAATGAAAGGGTTAAATAAGTTTCATTCGATGTTGTCCTCCCTATTCGGCCATTTTACATCGTTAACTTCAAAATTGTCTCTAAAGGCGCCTCGGTTTGCACTTAGAAAATTGTAATAATGCCATTTTAACTTCATCACTACCACCGAATATATATATATATATATATATATATATATATATATATATATATATAAGAACAAATATTAATAGGATGTGAACGTAGATAAAGTGGAAAGAACATTCTGATTCAGAAGAGAAGAGTATTACTTACAAATTTGTATAATATATTAAAGACTATATATGTACATATATATTTATATATATATATATTTATATATACATATGAGCGTTGCCCCACTTTTGTTCTTAATATCTATTGATAATACGACTATTAATAAACAACGCCTTCGTATTTTTATCACTCCTTTCGTGAGAGTAACTCTATTTCTCTGCAAAGATGGATGCTTGAAGGGGTCAACCAAGTGCGTTTTTCATTTTGAAAGAGGTTGGGAGTGCCCTGGATGTTCTCTCACCACAGAGAATTATTGCAACTGACAGAGTAACCCAGAATTGTAGAAAATGAAATTATATATATATATGAGTGTGTGAGTGGTAGTGGTAACATAATTCCATAAACTTATAATAGAAATGCATTTCTTTTACAACAGAAATGTATATTTTAAAAAAATAATCTCCATATTTGTCAATGCACTTAATTCATTGGTAAATATTAATTTTATACTTCGAATATTCTAAACAATTAAACTTTTATATCTAGATTCCGCTAATAACTACGGGTCAAGCTACGAATTTATTGATCCAACCCGAATGTATGCCTGAGCGCGTATAACACAGAATTTTATAAAATTTAGGCACCTGAAATTATTAAATTTCTGTACTTTAAGAATGACACACAGACACACAGTTATTACACTATCAATTTAAATATAACTATCTTCATATATGTGTGTGTAATTGCATGTATATATATGCGCTCGTGTTTATATATATATATATACACTAGCATTATAGCCCGGCGTTGCTCGGGTGTAATGAAAGCTTTAGAACTAATCCATGGTCTTGGAGCTCAGACTCTTTGGACGTTGGCACGAAAGACTAAAAAACAATAGTTGTTTCCAGTTAAAGCGAAACCATAAACTAAAAGAAAAATGAATGGATGTAAGTCAAATTTTGATTTCCTGGTATCGATATCAAATAAGTTTTTTCATCGTAAACTAAATTTTGAAGGCTACATAAGTTCTCTGAGTAAATGGTATCATGGCTGAGACTAAGAACTACAATTATGTCTACTTAGAGCCAAACCCGAGGGAAAAATTAAAATAAAACTGCTGAAAAAAAAAATACAGACATACAGGCAGATAAACACACACACACACACACACACACACACACACACACACACACACACACACACACACACACACACACATCTTGCCTTTTATATATATATATTATCGATTTTCTGCACTACTGTAAGAACTGCAACCTTGAAACTTCTGAATATCATTTCTTATGTTTTAGTCTATGACTGTATCAAATTTGATTAAAATCGGACCACTCCTTCTATAACCCGATTTTTTCGATTATCGATTTTAACAGAAGTACTGTCATTTTTAAGTAAACACACACACACACACGCGCGCACACACACACACACACACACACACACACACACACACACACACACACATATATATATATATATATATTAAGTAATGAACGGATTTTAAAATTCTACATGATTTGTTATTAGCATAAGCTTTAACTTTAGTGGATACACACGGTTGAGTAACCACCTTCAACTGCATAGGCTATAAATGCTAATTTTACGGTTTATTTATTCTGTAACCAGTTTTATTTTTTAATCAGAAGAATTTTCTATGATAATCAGTTTTTGTACTAATTTGATCAAGTTAGATATTAAGAAAACTTAATTTTATGAGTGAGAAAAATCATACATGAAACTATGATTGAGCAAATTTTGAATAGTAAATTCGACTGTCTACTCGATTTTTTATGCCGCTAAAGAACATCAAAAATTCAAAATTCTACCATTAGTAATGGGTCATATGAAATATATATGAACAATTCAATTAGAAAAACTGAACAGAAATGCAACGTATCTAAATACAAATTAGAGAACTGTCATAACAGATCATTCCATCTTAAATAAATGAACAATGGTTTGCGACAATTTTTGACATCATTTTGAGATTTTTCTTATCAAAAAGTTGAATAATTTTAACACATTCAAGGTTATGGTTAAAAAATAGTGAATTTTATATTATGTTTTTTTTTCAAGACTTAGCATAAGCAAAACACATTTGGACGAAGAAAAAGATCCCAGAATGAAATCAAAATCCGCAAAATTGTTCATCCTTTAATAGGTCGTTGTGTTTACTTTAATTTCTAACGTATATAAATGTATGTAGAAAAAAGCAAGTGTTGATAAGATGTCGAGGGTCAGAAAGCCCTGTCCTGGGCTCCCAATCAGGCTTGACTCCCTCCACTCCGTGGACCGGTAGTACGCACCGGCTTTGCAATAGAATGCTAACATTCACCTTCAATAGGATACATATTGACCTTCCTGGCATTTCATATACACTGTTCTCTCAGATTCTCGTAGTATTTCAGTTTACATTAGTACTCTATCAATATTTTTCTTAAATTTAACCATTAAGTGAATCCTGGACAATTTCCTCACAAATGAAGAGACTTAGAGTGAGATCAATGTAGTTTTGCCAATGAATACTAAGAATATTACAGACAGAACATGTGAGCAATGAGAAGGTTCCAAAGAAAATAGGAACAACAAGACAATTTATACCTTCCATCAAAAAGAAGATTTGAAAGTTTTGGGACACATAATGAAGAAAAAGAAACAAAGTTAAATCAGAAGGGAAATTTCTATGAATGGATTCTAGAACAGAAGCAAATAGGGATGACAAAGTAAACTTATACTTACATTCAGAAAAAAAAAAGAACAGTTGAATTTCTGACGCATATGATGAAGAAAGATGACCGAGAGAATTTGATGCTCACAGGACATAAAGCAAGAAAAGCAAGGGAAAACAGAAAATAACCGACTTAACGAGGTTGTATAAATGAATAGCATGTTGTTATTCTTTTATTTTTTTGAAAAAAAGCACAGCATATTTTTGTTCAGGGTAAATATACTATCAATCACATATTAGTATTATTATTCAACCACGGCAGTGGTTGAATATATTCTTAAGTCCGACATTGAGTGAATCTAGGCAGCTTTCAAGCTTCACTACTCATTCAGTTCTCAACAAAAAATTCAAACAGTTTACAGAGTTAGATAGGACATCTCTTTAGTTACATTTTGAAAAAAAAATGAAAAAAAAAAGTTACATCAAAATATGTAAAGTTCGAAAAGAGAGACTAACTACATAAGTACATAAGTGAGTGAGTGACTACCGCTTCCAATAATAGATCTTATTCTTTATAACTTTTTCTGTTAATATTTTTGCATGCGGTTTTCAGCATTTAATTTCTGGTGATATCTGTTATCATTTTTGCCAATCAAATTGTGCTTTTCACTTATCATTTTATCAAAATTGATTATCAGAATTAATTATAAATAATCAATTTTTTATTGCTTTATTTTAATCCATTGCATATAATTTTTTTCTTTTTAATATTTTTGAATGCGGTTTTCAGCATTAAATTTATATTAAATTAATAGCAATGCCTGAAAAAATCATGGATTATATGGAAAACTGCGCGCATGAAAAGTAATATTCTTAAGATTATATTAAACCCGGAAAAGAACAGGACAAGTTATTAAATCTGGAAAAGTAAAGGACAAGATATTCTGGTAAAGTAAAAAATAAGAAATTTTTATTTAAAATTTATTTATATATTTGAATGTAATATTTTAAGTGAAAGTTTTTTATTAATTTAATTTAAATTTAATGCTGAAACCCGCATTTTTCCATGTAATATATAATATATTTGATTGTTGGATAAATTCTTCATCAATGAAAAAGACGTGTATAGCGACATAGATGTTGTCTTAGCGACGAATGCTAAGAATTCTATGAAAAGAACATGTGAAAAACGAAAGAAAAATAAAAACTACGAAGAAACTTATACTTTCAATCAGAAAGAAACAGTTGAAAATTATGTGTCCAGATAATTAGGAAAGATGGCCTAAATAATAAGTGAAAGCAGCAGGTAACAAAAATTAACTTACTAATGGGATGGTAGAATAAGAACGAAATGAACAAATGTTGCTTTGAGATACAAAAGATAGGAAGTTGTGGGGAGCCATGTGAACTCATATCCGGATGATACGCATAAAGAAGAAGAAACACTTTTTTAACTAACCGACAAAACCACAAAATCAAGATACTGGACCGTTAAAGAATTCTAAGTTGGATAGTAACGCGACTCTACAATCCTAGCAAGCATCAAACAATTTATCCATTTTTTAAAAAATTTATAATGTTTCTTTACTTTACAAAAATTACCTACATAAGGAGGTGCAGAAAAGTTCTCATCTCGGCCCAGATCCTTAAAACTATTTCAGTGACCAAACTAAGAATATTGATTTTTGAAAGTGGGTCGAACTGAGAATTTTTAGCACCTTTTTGTAGTGAATTGACAGAATCTTATTGACAGCTTAGCAATATCATTTGCGAGTCTTAGCAAGAGCCTCCTGCATTTATTTTTGTTACCATGTTTGGATTTTTAGAAAATACAAGCAACCAGAGAGGATATATTTGAGGTTAGCAGTTCCCCTACTTATATTGCATTGGTCAGATCTTATCAACTTCTACAATTTGAGATTGAGTGGAGTTGGTAGAATGGTATGTACTACATTGATTAGGAAATGTATTTCTTTGCATTCATCCGTTTGATGTATTCCCATGCAGTATATATATACATACACACATATATATATATATATATATATATATATATATATATATATATATATATATTGTTAAATATAAAAGACAATGAATGTCTATTATGTTTAATCATGTGCCGTTCTAAACGTCGTATTTTGGCTTTAATTTCAGTTGAAAATAAAGACAAAAATTCTCCAACATTTGGATAATTTTTATTAATTTGCTTCTAAGCTTTCGGCTCACATGAGCCATCTTCAGAGTGGTTATTTAGACGGTAATACAATAACATCCACCATCACCGACGATTTAAATAAATAACCTCTAAATAACCTCAAAATAATAATATCATTCCCAAGGACACATAGCCCAGTGGATATCGGCGTTGATTACCCAAGTAGTTGTGAGTTTCTTTAACCTGCTGTAGCCAGGTGAACAAATAATTTAGAGACTTGAGTTAAAGGGGCATAACTACATGGCATCCGGACGTGACATCGCACATAGAACGAGAATGATATACCTCAGTGATCAAAATAAAGGGTTCGGTTCGAAATTCCTAGCATCTGAAGAAGGCCGGAGCGTACAACGACCGAAACATCGTAAACATGGCAGTAAATATGATGACAACAGTCCTAACAGTGTGAATAATTTTAACGACATTTAAACTATTGTTGGGTTATCTAATATCGAATATAAGATTAATAAAATAAAAAAAAAACTAATTAGGTCCAGTTTACTTATGATTCAAAAACGTAGACATGGAATAGGTTTGCACTAAAGTCGAAAGCGGAGACAAAATTTTAAATTCATACCAAATTATGCAAGTATCCACGTTGATAAGGAAGAAGATTATGTTGTGAATTAAACATTTGTTAAGTAAAATAAATGTTGTTTTCAAGGTGAGGCTAAGGAGTTATGATTTATTTATTTAATTAATTTTCTTGTCATGTCTTTTGAGGATGTAATCATGATTCTCCTCAGATACTATTTCTTTATTATCTGTGAATTGCCATGAATTCTTGGGAAAAATAGTGGAATAGTTTCCCATTATCTTCTTTACAGCTTAGAATTCAGAGTTGTCCTTCTCTTAGACTGGTTGTCACTCGAGGCTCTAGAGTTTGATAAAGTCACAGCTTGAAGATGGGAGTGAAAATAATGGACTCATATATTTCACAAGGCATTGTTTGAAACTCAACAGATTTGGTGGAGCATTTGTCTATATTTCTGGGATGAGGTAACTATTTACACTATTTACATTGTTCAGACTCTTGTTCTCATCTTTATTGCCATATTTATTGTCACACGTTTCGGCCGTTGTACGATTCTAGTGATATATATATAGGGACGTTTTCATGTGATATACATTAGATTTTCGAACCGAAACCTTTATTTTGTTCACTGGTGTAGATTGTTCTTATTCCACTTGACATGCCTATTCTGGATATCTCAATTCTCCAAGTATTTTGTTCACCTCTGCTCTGGCCAGATATTGAACTCACAGTTCTTTGGATCAAGTTACTGCATTACTTCAATCAATGATTTTATGTACTGGACCATGTGCTTTTAGAAGACCGGAGCGTACAGCGGCCGAAACGTCATGAATATGGCAGTAGAGTTGAGAACTACAGTCCGAACAATGTCAGTCAGTTGTGCCATACATAATACACGCTTTGGGCGATCATGTCTCTTTCGAGACATGACTAACTGGGCAGAAGATTATCCCGCAGTAGGTTGCCATTGCTTTTTGCAGTAGACTGGTTGCTAGCCAAGGCTATAGAATCCAATCTGTCCCATTATTTAAGCCATAACCGGAGGGAAGAGTCGGATTAATATCTTTCTCAAGAGTATTTGTGCGTAAGTGAATGCAAGGAATTCAACTGGAATTTGAACTCGACTCACCGATTTGTCGTTCCGATCCGATATCCACTGCACCAGAACGCACATCCGAACAATGTGAATAGTCAAATAGTGTGAATAGAATAAGCGTGAATTTTAGTGTATATATATATATATATATATATATATATATATGAAGAGAGAGTGCGTGCCTGTATGTATGTATGTAATAGGGTAAGAAAAAACAGAATACTTTATCAAAGCTGAAACAGAAGAAAAAGCCAATAGCACGAAAATTGTCATTATCGCTAAGTTTAATTCAATACTAAAAATAAGTATGTAAATAAGGTGAAAGAAGTGAAAAAAATAGCAAGGATAAGTTCCAACGTAAAAATAAACGAAAAAATATATTATAATCAACATAAAAAATTAGTATTTAAAATAAACAATTTAAAATGAATATACAATACTAGCAGTATAAACCGGCGTTGCTCGGATGTAATGAAAGCTTTAAAACTAATCCATGGTTTTGAAGCTCAGATACTTTGGATGTTGGCACGAAAGACCAAAAAGCAATATTTGTTTTCAGTTAAAGCGAAACCGTAGACTAAAAGAAAAATGAATGGATGTAAGTCAAATTTTGATTTCCTGGTATCGATATTAAATAAGTTCTTTTCGTCGTAAACTGAATTTTGAAGGCTAAATAAGTCCTCTGAGTAAATGGTATCATGGCTGAAACTAAAAACTACAATTATACCGACTTAGAGCCAAACCCGAAGCAAAAACTAAAATAAAAGGGCTGAAAAAATACAGACATACAGGCAGATAAACAGACACACACACAAACATCTTGCCTTATATATATATATATATATATATATATATATATATATTATCGATTTTCTGCACTATTGTAAGAACTGCAACCTTGAAACTTCTGAATATCGTTTCTTATGTCTTTGTTTATGAGTGTATCAAATTTGATTAAAATCGGACCACTTCTTCTATAACCTGATTTTTTCGATTATCGATTTTCGATATTTATCGGGGGTACCTCGACACAAAATCTAGCTAAGAACACTCGCAGATGCTTATAGTACAACTGTGTAAAATTTCAAGAAAATCGGTTCAGCCGTTTAGAGTCTATAGGTAACGGACACACACACACACACACACACACACACACACACACACACACACACACACACACACACAGCTCCATTTATAAATATGTTTAGATATCGCCTGCGTTTTGAGTTAAAGACTGTTGATTATTAAACTGAATCAAATGCCTTTTCATAGTCACAAAAGCCAAAGCGGTCTGCTATATTAAATGCGTTTTTAATAAGTTTTCAATCGGTTACGAGTTGCCAAAATGCAGTATAAATATACATTGTGTTTATAACAATAATGATAAGGATACTAGCTTGATTAATTCATAAATACGAATAATATGTGTATTCATTTTTCGCCTGAAGCATCGTATAAAATTCTTAGTGTCTTTAGTACACCCAGACCAGTTATTTCTTTCCTTCTCTTCATCTCTCTTTTTCTGCTCCCAATCCAGTTGACAAATGGTAATGATAATTTTAGAATTCAAGTTAACCAGAAAAAGTCCATCGACCTTACTGGTGAATAAATAAATCCTTGTTAAAATAAATTTAATTCGAGTGCCTTGTGGCGATTAATGGTAGGAAAGAGTGAAGGGGGATGGGCTTTAATTCGATGATAGATAGCAGGGGCTTGTAACCATGGCAGTTGGTAACCGGGAAAGAAAGGTTGGTGTAGTTGGCATTCGAGGCCATGTGTTTTGGCGCTGAAGGCCGTTTTTCAAGCACGAAAGCCTCAATATCTGGGGTCGACAATTGATAATGCGTGAGGCCTCCCGAAGATTAACAGGCGAAAGGAAATTTGTGTGTGTGTGTGTGTGTGTGTGTGTGTGTGTGTGCGAGCGCATGCGCGTGCTCGTAGCGGAGAGATTGAAATGGAAGAGCGATAAGAAGCGACGGGGGTGGTAAAATAGAGGACAGCAAAAAGAAGCAGATCGAAACAAAAAAAAAAAGGAGGAAGGAGAGAAAGTAAAGATTGTGACGAAAAGGAATGTCAAAAAAAAAAAAGGAAAAAAAGAAGAAAAATTAAACATGAAGGATAGGGGAAAATTTTCAAGAAAACAGAGAGATAACAAAACCGAAATCACAGCACAAAATAAAGGGAAGAAGAGGCGATTTTTTTTTTTTAATCATATCACCCCGAGCAAGGCGGTAACATCAGTGGCGTTACCGCCTTGCTTGGGGTGATATGATTAAAAAAAATTCGACATTATTTGACGATGCAGACGACAAAACCTTGGGTACATTCTCAGCGTCTGAGACACGAAGGACACAGAAACAGTGAATAATTTTAACAAGGTTGTTTTGTCTGACACTCAACATCAAATTTATTGCAATTACTGAACACGAATACAAACTAGTATTTAAAATATTACAAAAAATAATTATTTCAAATTATTACCAAAAAATAGTTCTTTTTGAAGATTAAGATGCAGAAAACAAGAGAAACAGTCTTTATTAATCTTTCCACATCGATGGAAATGTTAAACTGGGCCTTTTCTATTGTGGCAACAAAACAGATTTTTCATCAGGAGAATTCAAAATTAGCCCAGGACCATCAGTATATTGTTACAGGTGTCTGAAATAATACTTGAGCCTGCCTCATTAGTGCATTGGGTAAGGAATAAAAGACAACTCAACACCACCAAGTCAACACCACTAGCTGAGCCCCGACGACTGAGCACAGGGACAACACATCACCGCCAAGTCATCACCACTGGCTTAAAATCGACGACTCAGCGCCGGGACAACTCATCATTGCCAAGTCAACACCGCGAGCTGAACCCCGACGACTGGGCACCGGGACAACACATCATCGCCAAATAATCACCACTGGCTGAACATGGACGACTCAGCGCCGGGAGAACTCATCATCGCCAAGTCAACACCGCTAGCTGAACATCGACAACTGGGCACCGGGACAACACATCACCGCCAAGTCATCACCACTGGCTGAAAACCGACGACTCAGCGTCGGGACAACTCAGCGTCGGGACAACTCAGCGTCGGGACAACTCAGCGTCGGGACAACTCATCATCGCCAAGTCAACACCGCGAGCTGAACCCCGACGACTGGGCACCGGGACAACACATCACCGCCAAGTCATCACCACTGGCTGAAAACTGACGACTCAGCGTCGTGACAACTCAGCGTCGGGACAACTCAGCGTCGGGACAACTCAGCGTCGGGACAACTCATCATCGCCAAGTCAACACCGCTAGCTGAACACCGACGACTGGGCACCGGGACAACACATCACCGTCAAGTCATCACCACTGGCTGAACATCGACGACTCAGCGCCGGGACAACTCATCATCGCCAAGTCAACACCGCTAGCTGAACACCGACGACTGGGCACCGGGACAACACATCACCGCCAAATAATCACCACTGGCTGAACATCGACGACTCAGCGCCGGACAACTCATCATCGCCAAGTCAACACCGCTAGCTGAACACCGACGACTGGGCACCGGGACAACACATCACCGCCAAGTCATCACCACTGGCTGAAAACCGACGACTCAGCGTCGGGACAACTCAGCGTCGGGACAACTCAGCGTCGGGACAACTCAGTGTCGGGACAACTCAGCGTCGGGAAAACTCATCATCGCCAAGTCAACACCGCTAGCTGAACACCGACGACTGGGCACCGGGACAACACATCACCGCCAAGTCATCACCACTGGCTGAACATCGACGACTCAGCGCCAGGACAACTCATCATCGCCAAGTCAACACCGCTAGCTGAACACCGACGACTGGGCACCGGGACAACACATCACCGCCAAGTCATCACCACTGGCTGAAGATCGACGACTCAGCGTCGGGACAACTCAGCGTCGGGACAACTCAGCGTCGGGAGAACTCATCATCGCCAAGTCAACACCGCTAGCTGAACACCGACGACTAGGCACCGGACAACACATCACCGCCAAGTTATCACCACTGGCTGAACACCGACGACTCAGCGCCGGGACAACTCATCATCGCCAAGTCAACACCGCTAGCTGAACACCGACGACTGGGCACCGGGACAACACATCACCGCCAAATAATCACCACTGGCTGAACATCGACGACTCAGCGCCGGGACAACTCATCATCGCCAAGTCAACACCGCTAGCTGAACACCGACGACTGGGCACCGGGACAACACATCACCGCCAAATAATCACCACTGGCTGAACATCGACGACTCAGCGCCGGGACAACTCATCATCGCCAAGTCAACACCGCTAGCTGAACACCGACGACTGGGCACCGGGACAACACATCACTGCCAAGTCATCACCACTGGCTGAAAATCGACGACTCAGCGCCGGGAAAACTCATCACTGCCAAGTCAACACCGCTAGCTGAACCCCGACGACTGGGCACCGGGACAACACATCATCGTCAAATAATCACCACTGGCTGAACATGGACGACTCAGCGCCGGGACAACTCATCATCGCCAAGTCAGCACCGCTAGCTGAACACCGACGACTGGGCACCGGGACAACACATCACCGCCAAGTTATCACCACTGGCTGAACACCGACGACTCAGCGCCGGGACAACTCATCATCGCCAAGTCAACACCGCTAGCTGAACACCGACGACTGGGCACCGGGACAACACATCACCGCCAAGTTATCACCACTGGCTGAACACCGACGACTCAGCGCCGGGACAACTCATCATCGCCAAGTCAACACCGCTAGCTGAACACCGACGACTGGGCACCGGGACAACACATCACCGCCAAATAATCACCACTGGCTGAACATCGACGACTCAGCGCCGGGACAACTCATTATCGCCAAGTTAACACCGCTAGCTGAACACCGACGACTGGGCACCGGGACAACACATCACCGCCAAATAATCACCACTGGCTGAACATCGACGACTCAGCGCCGGGACAACTCATCATCGCCAAGTCAACACCGCTAGCTGAACACCGACGACTGGGCACCGGGACAACACATCACCGCCAAATAATCACCACTGGCTGAACATCGACGACTCAGCGCCGGGACAACTCATCATCGCCAAGTCAACACCGCTAGCTGAACACCGACGACTGGGCACCGGGACAACACATCACTGCCAAGTCATCACCACTGGCTGAAAATCGACGACTCAGCGCCGGGACAACTCATCACTGCCAAGTCAACACCGCTAGCCTGAACACCGACGACTGGGCACCGGGACAACACATCATCGTCAAATAATCACCACTGGCTGAACATGGACGACTCAGCGCCGGGACAACTCATCATCGCCAAGTCAACACCGCTAGCTGAACACCGACGACTGGGCACCGGACAACACATCACCGCCAAATAATCACCACTGGCTGAAAACCGACGACTCAGCGTCGGGACAACTCACGTCGGGACAACTCAGCGTCGGGACAACTCAGCGTCGGGACAACTCAGTGTCGGGACAACTCAGCGTCGGGACAACTCATCATCGCCAAGTCAACACCGCTAGCTGAACACCGACGACTGGGCACCGGGACAACACATCACCGCCAAGTCATCACCACTGGCTGAACATCGACGACTCAGCGCCAGGACAACTCATCATCGCCAAGTCAACACCGCTAGCTGAACACCGACGACTGGGCACCGGGACAACACATCACCGCCAAGTCATCACCACTGGCTGAAGATCGACGACTCAGCGTCGGGACAACTCAGCGTCGGGACAACTCAGCGTCGGGAGAACTCATCATCGCCAAGTCAACACCGCTAGCTGAACACCGACGACTGGGCACCGGGACAACACATCACCGCCAAGTTATCTCCACTGGCTGAACACCGACGACTCAGCGCCGGGACAACTCATCATCGCCAAGTCAACACCGCGAGCTGAACACCGAGGACTGGGCACCGGGACAACACATCACCGCCAAATAATCACCACTGGCTGAACATCGACGACTCAGCGCCGGGACAACTCATTATCGCCAAGTTAACACCGCTAGCTGAACACCGACGACTGGGCACCGGGACAACACATCACCGCCAAATAATCACCACTGGCTGAACATCGACGACTCAGCGCCGGGACAACTCATCATCGCCAAGTCAACACCGCTAGCTGAACACCGACGACTGGGCACCGGGACAACACATCACCGCCAAATAATCACCACTGGCTGAACATCGACGACTCAGCGCCGGGACAACTCATCATCGCCAAGTCAACACCGCTAGCTGAACACCGACGACTGGGCACCGGGACAACACATCACTGCCAAGTCATCACCACTGGCTGAAAATCGACGACTCAGCGCCGGGACAACTCATCACTGCCAAGTCAACACCGCTAGCTGAACCCCGACGACTGGGCACCGGGACAACACATCATCGTCAAATAATCACCACTGGCTGAACATGGACGACTGAGCGCCGGGACAACTCATCATCGCCAAGTCAACACCGCTAGCTGAACACCGACAACTGGGCACCGGGACAACACATCACCGCCAAGTCATCACCACTGGCTGAAAACCGACGACTCAGCGCCGGGACAACTCATCATCGCCAAGTCAACACCGCTAGCTGAACACCGACGACTGGGCACCGGGACAACACATCACCGCCAAATAATCACCACTGGCTGAAAACCGACGACTCAGCGTCGGGACAACTCAGCGTCGGGACAACTCAGCGTCGGGACAACTCAGCGTCGGGACAACTCATCATCGCCAAGTCAACACCGCTAGCTGAACACCGACGACAGGGCACCGGGACAACACATCACCGGCAAGTCATCACCACTGGCTGAAAACCGACGACTCAGCGTCGGGACAACTCAGCGTCGGGACAACTCATCATCGCCAAGTCAACACCGCTAGCTGAACACCGACGACTGGGCACCGGGACAACACATCACCGCCAAGTTATCACCACTGGCTGAACACCGACGACTCAGCGCCGGGACAACTCATCATCGCCAAGTCAACACCGCCAGCTGAACACCGACGACTGGGCACCGGGACAACACATCACCGCCAAATAATCACCACTGGCTGAACATCGACGACTCAGCGCCGGGACAACTCATCATCGCCAAGTCAACACCGCTAGCTGAACACCGACGACTGGGCACCGGGACAACACATCACCGCCAAATAATCACCACTGGCTGAACATCGACGACTCAGCGCCGGGACAACTCATCATCGCCAAGTCAACACCGCTAGCTGAACACCGACGACTGGGCACCGGGACAACACATCACTGCCAAGTCATCACCACTGGCTGAACATCGACGACTCAGCGCCGCGACAACTCATCATCGCCAAGTCAACACCGCTAGCTGAACACCGACGACTGGGCACCGGGACAACACATCACCGCCAAATAACCACCACTGGCTGAACATCGACGACTCAGCGCCGGGACAACTCATCATCGCCAAGTCAACACCGCTAGCTGAACACCGACGACTGGGCACCGGGACAACACATCACCGCCAAGTCATCACCACTGGCTGAAAACCGACGACTCAGCGTCGGGACAACTCAGCGTCGGGACAACTCAGCGTCGGGACAACTCATCATCGCCAAGTCCACACCGCTAGCTGAACCCCGACGACTGGGCACCGGGACAACACATCACCGCCAAGTCATCACCACTGGCTGAACATCGACGATTCAGCGCCAGGACAACTCATCATCGCCAAGTCAACACCGCTAGCTGAACACCGTCGACTGGGCACCGGGACAACACATCACCGCCAAGTCATTACCACTGGCGGAAGATCGACGACTCAGCGTCGGGACAACTCAGCGTCGGGACAACTCAGCGTCGGGAGAACTCATCATCGCCAAGTCAACACCGCTAGCTGAACACCGACGACTAGGCACCGGGACAACACATCACCGCCAAGTTATCACCACTGGCTGAACACCGACGACTCAGCGCCGGGACAACTCATCATCGCCAAGTCAACACCGCTAGCTGAACACCGACGACTGGGCACCGGGACAACACATCACCGCCAAATAATCACCACTGGCTGAACATCGACGACTCAGCGCCGGGACAACTCATCATCGCCAAGTCAACACCGCTAGCTGAACACCGACGACTGGGCACCGGGACAACACATCACCGCCAAATAATCACCACTGGCTGAACATCGACGACTCAGCGCCGGGACAACTCATCATCGCCAAGTCAACACCGCTAGCTGAACACCGACGACTGGGCACCGGGACAACACATCACTGCCAAGTCATCACCACTGGCTGAAAATCGACGACTCAGCGCCGGGAAAACTCATCACTGCCAAGTCAACACCGCTAGCTGAACCCCGACGACTGGGCACCGGGACAACACATCATCGTCAAATAATCACCACTGGCTGAACATGGACGACTCAGCGCCGGGACAACTCATCATCGCCAAGTCAGCACCGCTAGCTGAACACCGACGACTGGGCACCGGGACAACACATCACCGCCAAGTTATCACCACTGGCTGAACACCGACGACTCAGCGCCGGGACAACTCATCATCGCCAAGTCAACACCGCTAGCTGAACACCGACGACTGGGCACCGGGACAACACATCACCGCCAAGTTATCACCACTGGCTGAACACCGACGACTCAGCGCCGGGACAACTCATCATCGCCAAGTCAACACCGCTAGCTGAACACCGACGACTGGGCACCGGGACAACACATCACCGCCAAATAATCACCACTGGCTGAACATCGACGACTCAGCGCCGGGACAACTCATTATCGCCAAGTTAACACCGCTAGCTGAACACCGACGACTGGGCACCGGGACAACACATCACCGCCAAATAATCACCACTGGCTGAACATCGACGACTCAGCGCCGGGACAACTCATCATCGCCAAGTCAACACCGCTAGCTGAACACCGACGACTGGGCACCGGGACAACACATCACCGCCAAATAATCACCACTGGCTGAACATCGACGACTCAGCGCCGGGACAACTCATCATCGCCAAGTCAACACCGCTAGCTGAACACCGACGACTGGGCACCGGGACAACACATCACTGCCAAGTCATCACCACTGGCTGAAAATCGACGACTCAGCGCCGGGACAACTCATCATCGCCAAGTCAACACCGCTAGCTGAACACCGACGACTGGGCACCGGACAACACATCACCGCCAAATAATCACCACTGGCTGAAAACCGACGACTCAGCGTCGGGACAACTCAGCGTCGGGACAACTCAGCGTCGGGACAACTCAGTGTCGGGACAACTCAGCGTCGGGACAACTCATCATCGCCAAGTCAACACCGCTAGCTGAACACCGACGACTGGGCACCGGGACAACACATCACCGCCAAGTCATCACCACTGGCTGAACATCGACGACTCAGCGCCAGGACAACTCATCATCGCCAAGTCAACACCGCTAGCTGAACACCGACGACTGGGCACCGGGACAACACATCACCGCCAAGTCATCACCACTGGCTGAAGATCGACGACTCAGCGTCGGGACAACTCAGCGTCGGGACAACTCAGCGTCGGGAGAACTCATCATCGCCAAGTCAACACCGCTAGCTGAACACCGACGACTGGGCACCGGGACAACACATCACCGCCAAGTTATCTCCACTGGCTGAACACCGACGACTCAGCGCCGGGACAACTCATCATCGCCAAGTCAACACCGCGAGCTGAACACCGAGGACTGGGCACCGGGACAACACATCACCGCCAAATAATCACCACTGGCTGAACATCGACGACTCAGCGCCGGGACAACTCATTATCGCCAAGTTAACACCGCTAGCTGAACACCGACGACTGGGCACCGGGACAACACATCACCGCCAAATAATCACCACTGGCTGAACATCGACGACTCAGCGCCGGGACAACTCATCATCGCCAAGTCAACACCGCTAGCTGAACACCGACGACTGGGCACCGGGACAACACATCACCGCCAAATAATCACCACTGGCTGAACATCGACGACTCAGCGCCGGGACAACTCATCATCGCCAAGTCAACACCGCTAGCTGAACACCGACGACTGGGCACCGGGACAACACATCACTGCCAAGTCATCACCACTGGCTGAAAATCGACGACTCAGCGCCGGGACAACTCATCACTGCCAAGTCAACACCGCTAGCTGAACCCCGACGACTGGGCACCGGGACAACACATCATCGTCAAATAATCACCACTGGCTGAACATGGACGACTCAGCGCCGGGACAACTCATCATCGCCAAGTCAACACCGCTAGCTGAACACCGACAACTGGGCACCGGGACAACACATCACCGCCAAGTCATCACCACTGGCTGAAAACCGACGACTCAGCGCCGGGACAACTCATCATCGCCAAGTCAACACCGCTAGCTGAACACCGACGACTGGGCACCGGGACAACACATCACCGCCAAATAATCACCACTGGCTGAAAACCGACGACTCAGCGTCGGGACAACTCAGCGTCGGGACAACTCAGCGTCGGGACAACTCAGCGTCGGGACAACTCATCATCGCCAAGTCAACACCGCTAGCTGAACACCGACGACAGGGCACCGGGACAACACATCACCGGCAAGTCATCACCACTGGCTGAAAACCGACGACTCAGCGTCGGGACAACTCAGCGTCGGGACAACTCATCATCGCCAAGTCAACACCGCTAGCTGAACACCGACGACTGGGCACCGGGACAACACATCACCGCCAAGTTATCACCACTGGCTGAACACCGACGACTCAGCGCCGGGACAACTCATCATCGCCAAGTCAACACCGCCAGCTGAACACCGACGACTGGGCACCGGGACAACACATCACCGCCAAATAATCACCACTGGCTGAACATCGACGACTCAGCGCCGGGACAACTCATCATCGCCAAGTCAACACCGCTAGCTGAACACCGACGACTGGGCACCGGGACAACACATCACCGCCAAATAATCACCACTGGCTGAACATCGACGACTCAGCGCCGGGACAACTCATCATCGCCAAGTCAACACCGCTAGCTGAACACCGACGACTGGGCACCGGGACAACACATCACTGCCAAGTCATCACCACTGGCTGAACATCGACGACTCAGCGCCGCGACAACTCATCATCGCCAAGTCAACACCACTAGCTGAACACCGACGACTGGGCACCGGGACAACACATCACCGCCAAATAACCACCACTGGCTGAACATCGACGACTCAGCGCCGGGACAACTCATCATCGCCAAGTCAACACCGCTAGCTGAACACCGACGACTGGGCACCGGGACAACACATCACCGCCAAGTCATCACCACTGGCTGAAAACCGACGACTCAGCGTCGGGACAACTCAGCGTCGGGACAACTCAGCGTCGGGACAACTCATCATCGCCAAGTCCACACCGCTAGCTGAACCCCGACGACTGGGCACCGGGACAACACATCACCGCCAAGTCATCACCACTGGCTGAACATCGACGATTCAGCGCCAGGACAACTCATCATCGCCAAGTCAACACCGCTAGCTGAACACCGTCGACTGGGCACCGGGACAACACATCACCGCCAAGTCATCACCACTGGCTGAACATCGACGACTCAGCGCCGGGACAACTCATCATCGCAAGTCAACACCGCTAGCTGAACACCGACGACTGGGCACCGGGACAACACATCACCGCCAAATAATCACCACTGGCTGAACATCGACGACTCAGCCCCGGGACAACTCATCATCGCCAAGTCAACACCGCTAGCTGAACACCGACGACTGGGCACCGGGACAACACATCACCGCCAAGTCATCACCACTGGCTGAAATACCGACGACTCAGCGTCGGGACAACTCAAGCGTCGGGACAACTCAGCGTCGGGACAACTCATCATCGCCAAGTCAACATTGCTAGCTGAACACCGACGACTGGGCACCGGGACAACACATCACCGCCAAATCATCACCACTGGCTGAACATCGACGACTCAGCGCCGGGACAATGCATCATCGCCAAGTCAACACCGCTAGCTGAACACCGACGACTGGGCACCGGGACAACACATCACCGCCAAATAATTACCACTGGCTGAGCATCGACGACTCAGCGCCGGGACAACTCATCATCGCCAAGTCAACACCGCTAGCTGAACACCGACGACTGGCCACCGGGACAACACATCACCGCCAAGTCATCACCACTGGCTGAACATCGACGACTCAGCGCCGTGACAACTCATCATCGCCAAGTCAGCACCGCTAGCTGAACACCGACGACTGGGCACCGGGACAACACATCACCGCCAAATAATCACCACTGGCTGAACATCAACGACTCAGCGCCGGGACAACTCATCATCGCCAAGTCAGCACCGCTAGCTGAACACCGACGACTGGGCACCGGGACAACACATCACCGCCAAATAATCACCACTGGCTGAACATCGACGACTCAGCGCCGGGACAACTCATCATCGCCAAGTCAACACCGCTAGCTGAACACCGACGACTGGGCACCGGGACAACACATCACTGCCAAGTCATCACCACTGGCTGAACATCGACGACTCAGCGCCGGGACAACTCATCATCGCCAAGTCAACACCGCTAGCTGAACACCGACGACTGGGCACCGGGACAACACATCACCGCCAAATAATCACCACTGGCTGAACATCGACGACTCAGCGCCGGGACAACTCATCATCGCCAAGTCAACACCGCTAGCTGAACACCGACGACTGGGCACCGGGAAAACACATCCCCGCCAAGTCATCACCACTGGCTGAAAACCGACGACTCAGCGTCGGGACAACTCAGCGTCGGGACAACTCAGCGTCGGGACAACTCAGCGTCGGGACAACTCATCATCGCCAAGTCCACACCGCTAGCTGAACTCCGACGACTGGGCACCGGGACAACACATCACCGCCAAGTCATCACCACTGGCTGAACATCGACGACTCAGCGCCAGGACAACTCATCATCGCCAAGTCAACACCGCTAGCTGACCACCGTCGACTGGGCACCGGGACAACACATCACTGCCAAGTCATCACCACTGGCTGAACATCGACGACTCAGCGCCGGGACAACTCATCATCGCAAGTCAACACCGCTAGCTGAACACCGACGACTGGGCACCGGGACAACACATCACCGCCAAGTCATCACCACTGGCTGAAAACCGACGACTCAGCGTCGGGACAACTCAGCGTCGGGACAACTCAGCGTCGGGACAACTCATCATCGCCAAGTCAACACCGCTAGCTGAACACCGACGACTGGGCACCGGGACAACACATCACCGTCAAGTCATCACCACTGGCTGAAAACCGACGACTCAGCGTCGGGACAACTCAACGTCGGGACAACTCAGCGTCGGGACAACTCATCATCGCCAAGTCAACACCGCTAGCTGAACCCCGACGACTGGGCACTTTCACATTTAATTTCACATTTAATTTCACATTTAAATTTCAAATTTTTTCCCCTACGCCCGAATTTATCCAAGTTGGTACTGAAACCGATAAATCTCTTGAACTTGTCAAATTTAAAAAGCACGTGTTAATACAAGACAGTCGCTGTTTGACCACCTCTATTTCAACAAATAATAAAAATTTGACATTTCACTACAAAAACAAAACAACGAGAAAGTTTTTCTGGCGTAGATTAAAGTAAAATGAAAAAGATTACTAACTTAAATTTTTCTAATTTAAAAGTTAGGACTGTACTGCCAAAATTAATTTTTGTTAAAGTGGTCGCTTGACCAGTGATGTTTATTCTTTCATGCTGGTCAGTGGTCGTGTTTTGGAAGAGGTCGCTCCCTGGGGGTCAATTAACATTAGCAAATAGTCCGTGCATAGAAAAACGGTCGTTAATAACAGGTGGTCCCTGACGACAGGGGTCGCATACACCAGGTTCCACTGTATAAATTAAGAAATGTATTTTTAATCAACTCGTCCCAAGCAAGGTGATAAAGTAACTAAGAAGCAGGGGGTACTGGGAGTTCAAGAGAATGAGAGGTTTTTAGTGAGGTGAAAAATAGGTTACAAGATGACAAAAGATGGCGATTGACGTTGCATTTAAATCTTTAACGAACGTAAGTGACAAGGAAGCACAGGCGAGACGTGCAAGAGAGAAATTCTAAGAATAAAATGTACGGTTGCAACTAGCTAATTCAACCGTAAAAAGATAAGACCTAACTGCCAGTCTAGTAGTGCGTTTAAATTAAGTACCTCTACTTTTCGGCATAAATTTTCGATACCTAATTTTTAAATAATTTTTAAAAAATGAAAAAACATTCTTGAAGATTTAATTTTAGATTTAATTAAAAGCTTAATGATTAAATTTATTATTTCCATTAAGTAAAAAATTCTGGTGTATTTCAGATAAAAATTATATAGATTTGAAAGTCACAATTAATTTCGATTTCTTAAATTTTCTTAAAAACGGCCATTTTCTTAATTTTAAGAAATTTGTAAACAAACAAAAATTCATCGATTTTAAAAATTATTTGAAAAGATTTCTGACACTTTCTTTTAGTAAAATTAGAAAATTGAAAGTTTAATTAAGCTGATTAAAAAAAAAGTATTACTTACTTATAGCATAAAAAGTAATATACAACAAATTACTAACGATTGGTCGTGTTCATCTCATCGAAGGTTTGACGGACTTCTGACTGATTAGGCGATGACAGGTTCTACGCATGCGCACCCAAACGACAATTCTCATAAATCTAAGTGAAGGGACAGAACTCTTAAATTACGTAACTTTTTCATAATAATGACAATTTCAGAAACGCATTGTGACAGCCTTCAAGACCTAACCATACACCTAATATACACAATGCTTCAAGCAAATTACAAAACTTTACTAAATAAGGTAAAATAAAATAAATTAAAAATTATTTTAAAAATAGGGAAGCGTAACTACGTTTATTAATATTTGCAATTTTAGACTCGTAAATTTCGTTTCAACTTAATTACTATATCACATCCAATAAATACCTCAATACAGAATTTTACACGATTTTAAACTATTATAAATTATTATAATTAAAATGTAAAAAAAAAATGAAAAAATTCTTGTAAAAATTCATTATTCATCAGAAAAATTTCATTTTTTCAGACAATAATGTGCTTAATATTACTTAATTACAAAAACAATTAAAAGCTTTTCTAATTAAGTAATGCCATAGTTTTATTGGCTTCATTATTTTTCAATTCAGATTAGATTTTCAGTTAATTAGTACAAATTTGAAAAAAAAGTAGGTGATTTACAATCTCCAATGACTCCTACTTTTATCAAAAAAAATAATTTCATGAAATAAGAAGGTTCTGTGCGAAATTTAATGAAATTAAGTGGTGGGTGGGTAACACATTGAAAAAAGTTTTTTACTAAGATTTAAAAAAACATTTCAAAAATAATTTCATTCATTTGTGAATGAGTTCTGAAAATTTCATTAAAATCGGACAATTATTTGATTTTTACAAGAATTTTCAAATTAATGTTTTAACGGACAAAAAGCGCAAAAAACATCATTGTTAAACTTTTTCGAAGGCGATGACGTAAACAAAACAAGCATTCTAACCAAAATTTCGAACATGTTAGAAAAGATTTTAAAAATTCTAAAAATAATTAAAATATTCTTTGATCTTTCCTCTTAATAATAACATCAACATTTTGAAGATAAAACTTTATTTTCTTTAAGTTTGTGGCCTTTTGCATTATGCTATACTGTTTTTCCCGCGAATTAGTAGGAGGTCAGTCAGCTAAGTGCCATACGTGAAACACGCTTAGGCGATCATGTCTCGGAAGAGACATGACTGACTGGGCTGAAGATTATCCCGCAGTAGGTTGCCATTGCTTTCTACGTCAGACTGGTTGCTAGCCAAGGCTATAGAACCGAATTTGTCCTGTTATTTAACCCATAACTGAAGGAAGAAACGGATTAATACCTTTCCCAAGGGTATTTGCACGTGGTACCAAGGAGGAGAACTTATAAGAACAACTGGCATGAAAAATTATAGAAAAGACAGCGGGAAGCTACGTCACGTGGGAGAGTGACTGAAGTCGAGATAGCAGGTCAGGATCAATAACATTACAGACCCTTGTTTGAGAATCTTGATATTTATTACAGGAGTACCCTACCAGATATGGAAAGGGGAGTTCTACCAAAACCTATTAACAGTTATTTGGGACTAAACAGTTCGCTTTTCATGCCATAGCATATAGAAAACTAATCAAGAATGATAAAACCAGAATTAGTGTAAACATCTCACAACTAAGAATGTTGATTCTTTTTTTAGCTATGGTATAAAGAGCAGTATTCAGTTTTGGACATTTAAAACCATTGAATAGAATAGAGTATAATAATTTGGAAAATACGCATCAATTATACAAGTGTGGTTTCTTCAAATATACTCGGAATTTATTTGGGCAAAAGCAATTTTCTTTTTTACTGAGGCTGACACTCCTATGAAAAAGAGTTAAGAATCAGAGATCAAAAGAGACATTAATCAACAATAACGGCCAACTCAGTTTACTGACAAAGTTCTTATTGAGAAGGTCTTGGTCATTTGGGGTCATTAAACAAAGCAAATATTCAGAAGACTTTCTACAAAAGAAAATTTGTTTCATTGGTCTTACACTAATAGACAGCAGATTTCCCACATTAGAAAATAGATTTGTGAAATACGATGCCTGAAAGGCTGAAAGTATCGATACTGTCCGGTTGTGGAAAATAGCGATATTTATTACTCTTCTCATATCTATCTATCTATCTATCTATCTATCTATCTATCTATCTATCTATCTATCTATCTGTCTGTCTGTCTGTCTGTCTGTCTGTCTGTCTATCTATCTATCTATCTATCTGTCTGTCTGTCTGTCTGTCTGTCTGTCTGTCTATCTATCTATCTATCTGTCTGTCTGTCTGTCTGTCTATCTATCTGTCTGTCTGTCTGTCTGTCTATCTATCTATCTATCTATCTATCTATCTATCTATCTATCTGTCTGTCTGTCTGTCTGTCTGTCTGTCTATCTATCTATCTATCTGTCTATCTATCTATCTGTCTGTCTGTCTGTCTATCTATCTATCTATCTATCTATCTATCTATCTATCTGTCTGTCTGTCTGTCTATCTATCTATCTATCTATCTATCTCAGTCTGTTCATATCTATCTATCTATCTATCTATCTATCTATCTATCTATCTATCTATCTCAGTCTGTTCTATCTATCTATCTATCTATCTATCTATCTATCTATCTATCTATCTCATATATATATATATATATATATATATATATATATATATATATATATATACGTGTGTGTGTGTGTGTGTATTTTTTTTTCCATTTGTAAACGAGTTATTACGCGACCTAGGTTTTTATCATGAGTGGCGTCATTAAAAAAAAATTAAAATTACTTATTAAAAAAGAATTAAAAATTAGTTATTAAAAAATTTAAAATTAGTTATTAAAAATCAACACTTTCTAATTCAAATGTGTACTGGTCTAACCCTATTGTGACCAAAAATTAAGTATTATATATATATATATATATATATATATATATATATATATATATGATAGTACAATGCATAATAGTATATGAAAAGTGGAGTGGACAAAGAAAAAAATTTTAATGGCGCATTTTGCTGACGACATATGTTGTATTCATCGTCTTCGGGTTGGAATGAAATACAAAACTGTAAGTAAGGAATATGCGTTGGGATATTTTAGATATAAATTATATTCGTAGTTTCATGAATTGTACGCCTCCACTTATTTCGATCAGAAACAGTAGTTTCTCGCTCAGGATCTTCTATACGTCAGGCTGGAAAAGATCCTTTGAAACAGTCTTTGAAGCGGTTCCTTAGCTTAGGCTAGGACAGAGTGCCGAAGAGCTGAAGAACATTGTCTTGGATATTCTGTTGTCTTCAAAGCGAATGATATGCTGTACCCAATGAAACCTGTGGCGATGAATTTGCACTTCGACGTTGATTATATCGCCATTTATAGAACCACAGTGTTGGGTGTGCGAGATAGATAGCAAGAATCGATTTTAAACAGTGTTGATGGAGTCTAAATGCCTAGGTATATATATATATATATATATATATACATTGTCATCCACAGACAGAACTGTTTCGCTGTATCACAGCTCATCAGTACGGTTAGACTCCGATTGCTACATAACCCAGGCTCGAAACCCGACCGAATTGGCGTCAGTCGGCGACTCTACCCCTGGACCACGGGGCGTTCGGTGGAAGAAGGCAGTCTTTTTAGCGCATATATATATATATATATATATATATATATATATATATATATATATATATATATATATATATATATATATATATATCAGGGTGATTGCATCAGTTTTTTTTTTTGATATATACATTGTTTCGAAAAATATAAAAATGAGGAATTTTGATAGGAAAACAATCAAAGAATAGATTGGGCGATTCGAAGAAGAGTTGTTTTCAATGACTTGTATGCTTGACTCACTTGAAATCATTTTTAACTATTGATCTGAGGGAAAGACTGTATAGAGATGACAGTTTAGAAAATATAACATAATATTGATAATATATATATATATATATATGAAGGACTGTTTTCCGGCTTTATATTTTAATTTAGCCATGTTAGTGCTATGACAGTAGGGAAGTTGAATTAACTTTTGGTCTGTTAAACATAGGAGCCTAAGAATAATTCATCAAAATGCCGTACGAAGCAGAGGTTTTCTTTCAGTGAAATAACTTTTAGCATCTGATGAAGTTAAAGATGTTATTGTGTGAAATTAAGATGTAAAAATTGGCAATGAACAGCTACACCAATTTTTTGATAACTCTGAAGTGCCTAGATGAA
>JBBBDQ010000937.1:475000-520000 GCA_037127315.1 Ascarosepion bandense
AAACTAGTAAGACAAACCAAATATTGTAAAGTCTTTTATTAATTCAAGAACAACGTTAGACATTGGGAAAAAGTTGTATAATCAAAAACGAAATTGAAACATCGATAAGATTAGAAAAAGCAAATGATTTTAAGAATGTCACAAAAAGGGATTTAATAAAAATTAAAAGGTGTAAAATAAGCAAGAAATAAATAGATTGAGTAATTTGAAAATATTTTAAGAAGCTGGAGCCGTAAAAGAAAATATAAAGAAAAGATACAGAATATTAAAAACACTGGCTAAACATACAAAATAACCACACTGCTTTGTCGGCTTTATTTCGTATCCAAGGGTTTAATTTCTTCTTTGCTGATCGCTTCCTTCTTTGCTGATCGCTTCTTTCTTTGCTGATCGCTTCCTCTATGATGATTGTGTTGATGCCTACATTACCCGCTAGCGTGCAGATTCTGGCCTAGAAGCTTCCAGTTTCACCAAAAATTGCTCCAGTCATACATTCTCTATCGCCGTTTGGCATTGCAAAATTTGGTTGAAGGTGAAAGAAAATCAGGGTAGAAGAAAGTGCCGATGCGTATCCCTCTTTATACGCTGGTTCAACCGTTGAGACCTACTACCTTTACGTAAACATCACAAAGAGAAATTCATATTTTGGGTGAAGAAGTACATGAAAGTTGTTTACCCAAAAGTAAATTTTGCGATAAACACAGAACTACCGTATGTACTCGAGTATAGAGCAAATTTTTATGGTTAATTTTTTTTAATGAAAAAAATAGGGGTCGCACTATACACAGGTAATTTTTTGAAGATGTTGAAAATCAAGCATTTTTGATGACCGGTTGCACTATCAGTCAGGTAAGTGTCATACGTGATAAACTCTTGAACGATCATGTCTCTTTTGAGACAAGGCTGACTAAGCAGAATTATTTTTTTCACAGTAGGTTACTATTTTTTCTGCGGTAGACTGGTTGTCAACCAAGGCAGAAGAAATGAATTCATATCTTTCCCAAGAATATTTGCGCGTTAGTGAATGCAACGAATTCAACTGAAATTCGAATTCGGCTCTCCGATTTCTCATTCCAAGTTGATATTCGTTGCACCACAACTAGAGAGGTTAAAATCCATGCATTGTCAGTGATCGTAACTTATCTGGTAAGCCTACATTTTCACAGTACATTTGGTTAACTTTAATGGTATGTAAGCATCTTTAGCCGGACTCTCATAGCATAGATTCTCTCTTTCTGTCGCTGTCATTCACTATGTGTACCGATTAAACTCTACAAAAACCATATATAAATGAAAAATTAGCACCATTCTGAGTAGCTTTATAAAAAAAAAAAAGGAATGAAAACTATTTATTTGCTATATAATAAGTTCAGGATGAAAACCGTACTGCAATATGTTGACTACGGTAGGCCTACTAGTATTGCATTAAAATTATATCTCTCTTCAAAATGTATCGGTGTAATATACTGGACGATACAATTTTGAGTGGAGAGGGTCATAACTAAGAAGCTAACGAGTATATACAGGCAATATTCCTTCATATTCTGAAAAGCTGACTATTGCTTCGCTGGCAAAAAAGTGGGGGTTCAAAGACACCAATCATGAAGGATGGAGCAACCAAGGCAACTTTGGAGTCACATGTAGTTTCACGGAAACACGCTCAGTCGAAAATGATTTAAATGCATTGGCTTATTTGACCGGAATGTATTTCTAATTGAGACTCATTTGTGAACTTATGTGTTTGTTTTTATCAAAGCTACCACCATATTACTTACATTTGACTGTGATACTTGTGCCTTGTATACGCTTAAAAGACTTCGTGTCATGATAAGTAGATTAGGTTTCTTATAAAGGGGTTGGACAAAATTATGTGAACACCTTCAAAATACAGAAAAATGAATTTTACTACGGGGTAGGACCTCCTTTGCAGTAATAACTGCTGTAATCCTGCAAATTTTGAAGGGATTTTTGTCCATTCTTCTCTCAAAACTGCTTCTAGTTTCTTAAGAGATGTCGGTGGTGGATATCGACTTCTCACTTTGTTTTTTAATGTGCACCACAAATGCTCAATAATATTCAGGTCTGGGGACTGTGGTGGCCAGATCAGGTGCGCTACTTCGTACCATTCAGAGACCACTTTAGCTGTGTGGATTTTCTTTTTTTATCATATCACCGGGAGCAAGGCAGGAAGCTACATAAGAGTAAAAAGATTAGATAGAAAGTGAAGAGAAGGACGAACCAGTTAGAAAGGAGCAAGAGAAGGAAGGGAATACAGGTGTGGTGACGGCTGCAGAGATGGAAAGGAAAGGAAAGGATATACAGGGCGGTGAAGAAAGAACTAGGGTCAAGTGGTTAAGAGATTAGTATTGACCTTGCATTTAAATTCCTGGAGGTTGTAGTCGTCAGTAAAGCAAGAATAAGGAAGCGAGTTCCACAGGCAGGAAGTGCAAGAAAAGAAGCTGTAGGAGTAGAATTGTTGTCTGCATTTGGTTGATCTAACTGTGAACGGGTGAGACCCAGTTGCCAGTCTGGCTGCACGAGTAAACACCAGTTGCAGACGCACCAGTGACTTAAGTTCGTTGGAGCAGAAGCCATGGACGTATTTATAGAACAGAAAAAGGGAAGCGACATCTCGTCGGTGGAAAAGTGGCTGTAGTCGAGCCGCCAAGTCGGTACCTATCACATTACTGATTCTCCTTTGGAGCCTGTCAAGAACACCGAGATGAACAGCGGGGGCACCTGACCATATATGGCAGCAGTACTCCATGCACAGACGAATGGTTGATTTGTATATATGAAGGATGGTTTCAGGCGGGAAAAACATCCTGGTCCGACACAGTGCCCCAACCTTCCTAGCAGTGGATTTAGCTATTGACTCAATGTAGTGGTTCCACTTGAAATCAGAAGAGAGGGTAAAGCCGAGGAGGCGCAGTGTATTGCTCTCGGGAGATTCGCTTGGTCCATACTTATGGGAGACAGGATGTTGCCTGTGGTGATCGACAGACAGCATCTTGGTCTAAGATGCATTGAAAAATAGAGGATTTGCTATTGTTCAGCATACGTTTGCATAACCGTCAATAGTCTTTGCAGCCGAACTTGCGGTCAGCTATGTGCTGTCTCATTTTCTCAGCAAACAACCGCTTGGTGTCATTCAGGATTCTCTTGCACTCATTACGAGCAGACGTGAATAGGCGCCTATTGTGGTCAGATGACTGTCTCCGAAATAGTCGAAAGTAGTGATTCCTGTAGGCAATGGCGGCCGAACAGGCAGGAGAGAACCAAGGAGAGGAATGAGGTTTGAGACAAAACTTCCTGGTAGGTATGAAGGCATCAATGCCAGCTTTCACCCAGGATGAAATCTCAGAGGCACAGTCATCAACTGGGAGATCGAACACTTTTCCCCAAGGAACGTCGCAAAGGAAGTCGCGGAAGGCGTCCCAGTTAGCTCTTTAGTAGCAGTAGTAGGTCCTATAAGTAGGAGGCTCCTGGGGGGATTGAGAGTGGAGAGAAATATTATGAGAGACAACAGCATGGTCAGAGTTGCCGAGAGGGCAAAACTGCGAGACCTGGTAGGAATCATGTGCAGAGGTAAAGCATATATCTAGTAGAGAGGCGTGTCCATAGGGAGTGCTTGGAAAGCGTGTGGGGAAGTTCACTACTTGCGCAAGGGATTGGGAAATGGCAAAGTTCATGGCGTGGATGCGTGCGGAATCAGTAATAGTCTTTAAGCCACTCAGCATGATGAGCGTTAAGATCTTCGAACACAAATATGTGAGCGAATGGGTGGTAGGAAGTAGCCTTATCTATATTGTCAGAAATGCTGTCTTGAAGGGAGCAGTCGGAAGAAGAGAGGGAACGGTAAAGGAAGAAAACGTAGCTAACCGAACTGAGAAGTGAGAGACGGAGACATACATATTTGTGGGCAGTGGATTCGAGTGATGTTACCCTAGCTACAGGGAGGTGTTCACTAACATAGACCCCCAGCCCATGCATGTGGACACTGGAATCCTTTCTTAAGTGGGGAAGATAACCAAGGATCGAGAAGTTAGAGGAGGGAATTGATGCTATCACTTGGACTGACCAAAAAGTTAAAAAGAAATATTTTTTATCTTACTGATAGTAACCATGTGTTGGGATAGGATCAACTTTGTTTTAAATATTCTTAAAAGTAAGTCATTTTTTGCTTAATTTTAAACTTTTCATGCTTAATTGAACGTTTGGTTTTCTTTTTTTTAACTTGGGGCATAATCAACCGGGAATACAAACATTTCCTTCCGGGAACAGTTCTGAGATCATGGGATGCACCTGGTCAGATAAAATGCCTAAATAGTCCTGACTATTGGTTATGCCATAGAGGTAAACCATTGGGCCGGTGAATTTCCATGATATTGCTCCTCAGATCATCACAGATCCTCCTCCATGTTTCACAGTAGGAAACAGTTTGGTTTATGTGTTTTTTAGGCTACCTCCAGACGTAAACTCGGCCGGTGAGCGGAAATAAAGTGAATGATGATTCATTAGAGAATATCAAATTTTTCCAATGCTCCATAGACCAGTTCTGATGGTTTTTACACCACTCTAAACGCTTTGCAACGTTTGTTGTTGAGAGCAAAGGTTTCCTGATGGCAACCCTCCCATGAAAACCTGATCTTTGAAGCTTCTGTCGGACGGTTTTGTAGGATGCTTGAGATGGTCATTAAGTTTGGCAGTTACTTTAAGGGCTGTTATTTTGCGGTCGTTCCTGACAATTTGCGTCAGAGTCCGACGGGCCCTATCAGAAATCTTTGATTTTCTTCCGGAATTTTGTTTCGACGACGATATTTTGCCGTGTTTTACATATGCAGTCATTACGTTAGAGACTGTAGCTCTTGAAACGTCCAGCATTCGGGCTGTTTCAGTCACGCTTGCGCCTGCAACATGGGCGCCAACAATTTGACCTCTTTGGAAATCTGAGTGGTCTGACATATCGAAGGATTTCAGTAGTTTGTGATGATTATACTGAAAAAATTTTTTTTTTAGAAATATAGACAAGCAGCAATAGAAATATATTAAAAAAATAGAAGTCAAAAAGTCTTTGACGGTGTATCAAACAATTGAAAATCGGGTTGCTAATTTGAAGGTGTTCACATTATTTTGTTCAAACCCCTGTATTTGTAATTCAGTGTCAGTTTAATGGCGCATTGCTCTATTAATCAATAATAATAATAATAATAATAATAATAATAATTTGTTTCAAAGTTTCAGACAATATTTCAACTGTATAACATCTTATATCTATAATAAAACCAATAAAAAGAGTATGCTGCTTCCCTTTCACCGTACATAGGTTCCTATTGCATATTAAATTGAGTATGTCCATATGCAAAAGATGTATGGGGTATGTCCAGGGAGTAGATAGATATATTTATCAGTTACGTTTTATCAACCCTTTCTGAGTTATTTGAAATCGAATCATATTTTGAATTGTAAGAATATTTTTTTGTGGTGGAGGGGATATGAGTGAATATTACATTAATCATTTTTAAAAAATAATAATGAGTTTTTTGCGAGACAAAATTATTATTTAATTCATAGCTGCGGGGAGGAGATAGAATCATGCCTCTCTCAAGAGTATTAGCGTGAATGTAAAGTTTCCGACTGGATTTCACACTCTACTCTCCGATTTCTCATTTTTAGCCTTCTGTTACTCCACTCGCATATCTACATGTCCAAAGAGAATCCATCCAAGGTTTTCTGCTTTATGACTTTAAGGTGGGCGAATATGTCAAGCCTTTGATGATAATGCTGTGAGTGAACGCACCATCATTGTTCCAGAAGTTCAGGTGGGGAGATCTGTTCCTTTGTGATGGACCCCATTCTGATAGGCCACATGTCCTGGATGATAAGGCCCTGAAGGTGGCTATAGAGAACGACAATAGCTAAACCTGTGGTGAGCTTGTCGAACGTTTCCAGGTTTCTGATAAAACAGTCAGATTTCAACTGCACCGAATAGGGAAGGCTTACAAGTTAAGCAAGTGAGCACCTTGCATACTGTTAGAAGCAACAAGCAACGACGAGGAACAACCTTTTCTTATTGCTTTCTCGGCTCTGCAATATACCTATGTTTGTTGAAATACTCACCAGTGATGAAAAGGGGGAACTGTATGATATTCTTAAACATGCCAGATATTGATTGTTACCATGGACCCCTGTGGCTCACACCACAAGACTAATTCTTCACCTACACAAGATCATACTCTGTATTTCTTGGGTTAGTCAACAAGTGATGCACGATAGTTGCTTCCAAACGAGCCTAACCATCTCTGCAAACCTGTACTCGGAGCAGTTGGAGCGTGTACAACAGGCACTTGCACAAAAGTGACCAGCATTGTTTAATCACAAGGAGGTATTGTTCCTCCGTAACAACACTAGGTCACATGTAGCGCGGGTGGCTAACGACACGATAGGACGAGTTGGCACGGAGACACTGTGCCATACACCTAATTCCCGGGATTTTGCTCCAACTGATTACCACTTCTTTCATTCTCTAAACAACCACTGTGGTGAGAAATTATTCGCAAATGATACAGATTTTCGAAAGGAACTCACAGACTTTTTGACGTTCAAGACTCCTGAATTTTACCACCAGGGCATTGCGCAGCAGGAGGCACGTTAGCAAAAGTTTCTGGATGGCGATGGTATGTCAAATTTGCTGTGAACTTTTTATTTTTATTTTTTAATAAATCAAAAACGGTAAGGAGATATTTGTTTATCTTGTATTATTATATTTATCCCCACCTCGTGGCATTATATAAGACTTGCTTTTGTCATTTAACACAGATACATACGCACGCATACCACCTTTTCTCCGTCTAGCTAAGGGTTAATTAGTAGGCCTTATAGAAGTAAATCTTTATTTCCCCAAAATTCTTACTATCTAAAAATATTTTTGGGCTTCGAATAATCTGCAAAAGGTTGATAAGCCGCAAAAAACAAATCAATGAATGAAATACAAACACACAAATATATATATATATATATATATAGAGAGAGAGAGAGAGAGAGAGAGAGAGAGAGAGGGGGGGAGAAAGAGAGAAAGAGAGAATGTGCGTGTGAGAGAGAGTGGGTGATAAATAAATTATCGTTTAAATTGTACAAAAATAAAAATAGCATGACATCTCATTTTATCAGATATATTTACCAAAATTACAGAAAAATATCTTTACATAGTAAAGAATAAATTTATTCAATAAAAATCGCCATTGTCTTCAACGAGGGCCCCTAGGCGACTTCGGAATCTTCTGCATCTTTTCTTGGCAGTCTCCTTGTTTAAGTTGGTGAATGCTGAACATAATTCTTGCCTTCAGTTCATCTTTGGTGTTACAAGGGGCTTTGTTAGTCTCTAATTCAACTGCGCTCTGCATAAAATAATCAAGGGACTTGCAGTCTGGAGAGTTAGGTGGCCAGATGTAAAAGGTGATACTGTTGCAAAACTTGTTTGACAGCTGTGACTGGGTTCCCCTGCTTGTGTGTCATGGTGCAGTGTCCTGTTGCTGAACATAGGGTCTCTCAGCCGCCACCCTCTTGACCTAAGACAGCACTACCTCCTCAAGGCACTTGATGTAAGCCTCTGTGTTGAGTTCGAGACCCTAACCAACGAATTCAGGAGCTCTTTTTTATCAGAACGATCAGAGTTTGTTTTCCGAGCTTCGTAATCACAATTAGACTCATCCAACTCTTTCCGAATCGTCTGCACTGTTCTCAGATTAACAATCAGACTATTTGAGATTCCGGCGTGAAATCCAAGCAGTACAGCATGTCGTTTCCATTTTTATGGCGGTGGTGATTGCTTTATGGTGATGTATTTCTCACTGACGATGCCCAACTAACCCTTCTCATCAGGCGGTGTCTTAGACATTGAAGTTCTAAAATATAATTTATAATAAATATTCACAGCCCTATATATTATATATCGATCACTGTTTTAAATTAATGTTTTGGACGTTGTAAGAATTCTTTCTTCGTTCTGTAATCACTCATATATATATATATATATATATATGTGTGTGTGTGTGTGTGTGTGTGTGTGTGTGTGTGTGTGTGTGTGTGTGTGGACAACAGATAGTTACTGAAGTTCCAAGGATCCTAACAAAACGAAATATTTTTCTCGATGGAATTGTATAAAATTCTTTTTTTTGACTAGCCATCTTCCATTTCAACATTCAGTTATAACTATTTTTAAAACCTTTTTATTTTTATTTGTTCATGTTTTTGAGAAGAAAAATAAACTTTTCTTTTCTGCTTTTTTCTTACAGCCTTTTTAAAAACGTTTCTCATTTACATTTACAGCAATTTAAAAAATATTTTCGCGACGAATTTAGGAAATCAGACCGCCTTCCTGGAATGCTTCGGCCATAGATAAACGTCTTGCCCTCCAAACACAAGACCCTGTCACCCACGGCTTGACTAGATTCAGCTGGACCCGTGCAGCCTCGTGTTATGTTTAAAACACGAGCAAGATCACGTATCTGCCAACATGACGCATATCTTTTTGTTTATTCCCGCTTTACCTTGATTTTTCGGTTTTTATTTGTTATTCTTTTCTCTCTGTATCCTTTTAGGAAAGTGTATCGTACGATGTTCCTGATCAACAACACATTTAGGTTGAGACTCAAGATCACGTACGTAGTCTCTCTGACATTCCGTGTTAGTTTCCTTGCTTAGTCTTTTATAAACATCGTTCCATTCACTAACCAATTTATTTTAATCGGGTTCTTATTTAGATCCATTGAGCAAGAATTTGGTGATTCGCTTTAAGATGTTGTCTATAATTTTGAGAGGTCGTTTTCGCGGTTAGACTACTTCTTTGTGTCGCTTTTGTAATTATTATAACGTTTCGGGCAGATTATTCTATTGTCTTCTTCAGGTGAGGAATCCTGATGTAAAATGAGTATCCCAAGTAGGTACGTACGCCGATGACACCACAGTTTACTCTCGACTCGTTCAAAAATCTGGTGTGGGCGACAAAGCTAACCTTGCAGCCGAGCTTGGAAAGGACCTCCAATCCGTAGTGGACTGGGGTAAGAAATGGCTCGTAAATTTTAATGCTTCTAAAATGAAGCTACTATCAATTAACCATCATAGACAATCGCACCTACCTCCCATTAGCATGGACCAGGCTTGCCTTCCAGAGAGTAAAAGACTGCGCCTCCTTGGTCTCACACTTTCAGCGGACCTCAAGTGGAATGACTATATCGAATCCATTGCTAAATCCGCTGCTATGAAAGTCGATTCTCTGTGCAGGGCCCGGAGGTTTTTTTCCGTCTGAATCTATCCTGCACATTTATAAATCTACCATCCGCCCGTGCATTGAATACTGTTGCCATATCTGGTCGGGTGCCCCTGCTATTCTCCTTGGGCTTCTCGAAAAGGTACAGCGGAGAGTCTGTAATGTGATCGATACTGACTTCCTGCAGTCTCTCTCTCACCGGCGCGACGCGGCTTCCCTGTGTCTCTTCTATAAATACTTTCATGGCTTCTGCTCCGATGAACTTAGATCACTGGTGCCCCCTAGGTCCGAATTTGCACGAGATACTAGATTAGCAACTAGATCCCACCCTTTTACAGTGAAACCGATAAAATGCAACCCAATTTCTATTCCAACAGTTTCTTTTCTCGTACTTCCCGACTGTGGAATTCCCTTCCACATGACTGCTTCCGCTACGGCTACAATCTCCAGGAGTTTAAATGTAAGGTCAATAGACACCTCCTAACACAAAAACTCGCTTCCATTCTTTCAAACACTCTTCCCATCCTCCCAACTACCTATCACCCCGCTTCTGACATTTCCTATATCTAACCACTCTTTCTATTTACCTTCCCCTATGTAGCCCCAAGCGCAATAGTGGCAGTGGAATGCCTTGCTTGGGGTGAAACGATTAAAAAAAAATAGGTTACATAAAGAAACATATATACTGGGTAATATACTAATAACTTCGGATCGGTCTCATTAAAGCAGGCCGCACAGGTGGAGGTGAATAGTCGGAAGAATTCTTTCGTGGAGTGCTGAAGTATAGATGGAATTTATTTCTCCCATGGACGAATCGGAAGGCAATCCCCTGGGATATTCACACACTTTTCACTCCCCATCCAAAATACAGATCAGTCAGTTAAGTACCATACGTGATACACGCTTGGGCGATCATGTCTCTTTCGAGACATGACTGACTGGGCAGAAGATATTATCCTGCAGTAGGTTGCCATTGCTTTCTGCAGTAGACTGGTTGCCAGCCAAAGTTATAGAACCCAATATATGTCTTGTTGTTTAACCCATAACTGGAGGGAAGAGACGGATTTATACCTTTCCCAAGGGTATTTGAGCGTAAGTGAATGCAAGGAATTAAATTGGAATTCTAACTCGGCTCTCGGATTTCTCGTTTCGAGCTGATATTCACTGCACCACAACGGTTATCCATCCAAGATACAATGATATCTAAAAAGATTAATTTGTTTTTTATTTATGTTCACCCAGTACAAGGCTCGAAGATAACTCAAGGTAGAGGGTTACTGTGTGGTGTTGTATTAGAGTAAGAAAAAACAAGAAATGAAATTCTTGGGGCTATGTATGAAAGATAAATAACTTTAGACTTGAGGTGGACAAGATTTAGTTAGTGAATAACATTTCAGAGCTCACTCGGAGATTTTAGAATTATAGTGCAAAAGTAAACTTTAGAAGAAACCTGAAACCCTATCTTAAACAGGAAAAAAAAGATAAATCTCTACTCATGTTCAAAAACCCGGGAGAAGTGTGAACCGGACGATAAAGTATCTTTGATTTCATTTTCTCTTCGTCATTGCTCGTATGTTCAGTTCATGAATTTCACAGCATCCTTCTGTAGATTCATATTTCTGTTGCCTCTAGTCTCTTCTTCATATGTGAGGAGATTCTCCGGAATTCACTGCCATATAATAGTATCGATATTACATTACCGTTAAGTAATCTTTTCTTTCTTTTTGAATATATTTTCGTATTTCTTAATACTTCTTAGCTGTTTTTGGGAGACATCTTACACTATCCCAATGTGCTCTTGGATTTCTCAGTTGCGCTTTCCTTCTTCCGTTAAAACATTTCATTGGAGTAGTTAGACTAAACTATCGCCCGGTTCACACTCCACCCACGTCTATTGAACAGGTGTAGAGGCTCATCCCTTGTTCCCTGTTTAGAACGTGGTTTCCGGCTTTCTCTTTTCCAATCTATTCACTCTTACGTAACCCCCTGCACACCAGTGGCCTTACCGCCTTGCTCGGGGTGATATGATTTAAAAAAAAAAGAAGATATTTAATTTTTTTTTTACTTGTTTGATTTTGATTGGATAAGCCACATCGATAGTCAATGAAAAAAAAAGTGGAAGACGTCGTGTTTGAATTGTCTTTGGATTATTTAGGTTCTGGAATCACTAACAGAAAATTTGCGGTTTATTTCATGCCTTATTTTTCTTTTATTTATCGTGACCATTCAAGTCAAGTGTCTCCACAAATTATTATTCCTTGTATTTTTAACAAATATCTGATTGCTAACAACCCTTCTTTGACCCTGTTTTGCCATCCAATTCATTTGCACAAATTCATCTGGTAAGTTACTCCCTCTGGCATTTTCTGCCTTCAATATGTTCTGTGACTGTTAAATTTTAAAGACTTATTTCCTCATCATGTGTCCTAGAATATTTAACTCTTTCTGATTGTAAGTATATGTGTGCTTTTAGCTTTCAATTTTTAAAAAATTTCTTCGTTGCTCATGTCTGTGGTATTTTTTGTAAAAAAAAAAAAAGAAAGAAAAAAGAAAAAGAAAAAAAAAAGAAAAACCAGATCCGACGTCAAAATTTCAAAGATAATTTCTTTGCTGCAAAATTCACACTTTCACATATCCAGCATCATTTTCCTATTCTAACTCTTTTTCTGCCAGCCGTCGGGAGATGGATCTGATGTGTGGAGAAGACCAGATGTTAGACCAGTTACATAGAAGTCAGCTCTTGACATCTTCATTAACATTTTTTCTTTTTCCGACCCTCCCACTCATTTTCTTCTATTCTTTCGATTTACCCTTTATATTCTTTTTCATTCCACCCGCCTCTTATCCCATCTAATTAGCAGTAAATTACACTATCTTTAGTTGTTAACGCTATAAGAAAATAGAGATCAAAAAATAAGAAAAGGGAGAGAGAATGGGAAATAGAAAGACAAACAGAGAGAGAGAGAGATTGATTGGGATGGCGGGAAAAGAGAAATAATGAACGAGAAACAGAATGAAGAGAAGATTAAAAGCAGCATTAAGAAAAGAGAAAAAGAAAGAGGAAGACAAAGAAAGAAAAAAATGTGCCAAAAAGTGAATGGTGTGGCAAGAGGTCGTTGGAGGTGATTCGACGGATGAACGGATATGCTAAAACACAACAGCAGATAAGAATTGTCTGGAAAAAAGATCAACTGTTTAAAACTCTTTTTTATTAACTCATCATACAACAGCTTTTCCATCTTGGACTCGGCTACATCGTTATTTTTACCCGCCTCTCTTTATTTCTCGTCCATTTCTCTCAATTTCTCTTGCCATATTTTACCGACCCTTTCTCTGATTATACATTTTGGTTTATTGATTGTCATTTTTTTAAAAAATTTTATTCCGACTTCCATTAGATTTTCTTTTCCTTCTTCCTTAATGCTTTTTTTTATTCTTATATATTCTTTCTTTTTTCTTTTGTCTTTTAATTCTTTTTATCTTCTTTTATCCAACTTAACAGCTATCGATAGTGATGATGACACGAACATAGCTAATTGTTTGGTCTATAAAATATTTTGAAATGATAAACAGACGATTAGTCACGTGATTATATGAATTCCTTCAGTCTTTTACAATTCAATGCCCTAAGGAATCTCGAGGCAGTAATTAACTGCCTGGGAAAAAAATGAATATTTGATTAAATAACATGAAAACCTACTCCTACCCTCAAAATAAAAAAAAAATAGACTGTTCTGGTGGAACTTTGTACTATATAATGCTTTGCTTACGAAACTGCACATAAATTTCCCTTGACATTGTTCTACCTTAGGTTCTTTTCATTTGGCATATTTTATTAATTTTTCTTTTTTGTTTTGTTTCCTTTTTTCACCATTTCTCTCTTTAATGTGTTCTTTCTTTCTTTTTTCTTGGGGATTTTTCTATTGGAAATTTGTCTACATATTTTTACAACATATCTTTTCATCTTTTCAATGTTCTTTTATTATTTTGTGTTTTTTCTTTGCTTACTCTGGTACAATCTTGGAAAGAAAAATCTTACAAGTATTTTCTCCTCATCGAGGTCACATTTGGAGAATTACTGAAAGTTTTCTTTATATAATAGAGCCTAGTGTTAAGTATATATTCTATTTACTGGACTTTGGCATCTGCCATGAAGCGATTCAGCAATATAATTTCATAAGACCTTCCTAGTAATTTTGACGTTCAATATGGGCTCCATTTTTACAGTCTTGTGCCATATCAAGCTTAACTGAGGAAATATACTTTTTACAGGATCTGGATACCCAATATATACTGGCAAAGAGGAAAAGCGAACCAAAGTAGCCCTTCATTCTTATAGGTTATAATACCATATAATACCACCGCTGTTTAGGAAGGCTGTCTGATTTAGTAATATTTCATTTTATTTAATAAAGTATTATAACAATATTTTAAACAAATACGAGAGTCATTCTGTGGTGCAGTGGATATCGATTTGGAAATCGGAAAGCCGAGTTCAAATTCTATTTGCATTCCCTTACGCGCAAATACCATTGGGAAATGTATTAATCCGTCTCTTCTCCTTCCAGCTTTGGGCTAAATAGCAGGACAGATTGGGTCCTATAGCTTTGGGTGACAACCAGTTTACTGCAGAAAGTAATGGCAACCTAGTGTGTCATATCTCTTTCGAGACATGATCGCCTAATCGTGTATCATGTATGGCACTTAACTGATAGATCGGAAAGGCGATACATAAAAAATAAAATAAATTCTCCTTTCATTTATTTTTATTTTGCCTTCTTTTTCTCGCACACACATTAATCTTGACCTTCAAATTCCCCACTCCATTTCTGATTGATAGAAATTCCACGGCTTCCATGTAGTGATAGTTAAGAAGCTAATCTCCTACACTATTACCAATTGGTTTTAGCGTCAGTGTGTGCCTTTAATATAGTTTTGTGCTGGATGAGATTTAGCTTAGAAAACATCTGCTTTTTACTGAATTTGGGACAAGTAATTCTTTCTTATTTCTTTTCTTTTTGAATGAGATGTTTAAAATCAACAAATTTATAAAACAGCTTTTAACAAAAATTGAGATTTAATTTAAGAGATTTTAAATTATGAAACATAAATATAAATCTTATTTAAATTATTTACGTTGTTCGAACTGTTTCCTCGTCTTTATTGCCATATTCACGACGTTTCTGCCGTTGTACGCTCCGACCTTCCTCAGGTGATTGGAATTTCGAATCAGACCGTTTATTTCGATCAGACAGTCAGTTAAGTTCGTACGTGATACACGCTTGGGTGATCATGTCTCGAAAGAAACATGACTAACGGAGCAGACGATTTTTTCCGCTGTAGGTTGACATTACTTTCTGCAGTAGACTGGTTGCTAACCAAAGCTACAAAAAAACTAATCTACACTGCTATTTAACTCATAGCTGGTGGAGAAGAGATAGACTAATTCTTCTTCCAATGCTATCAATGCAACGGATTTAAATGGAATTCGAACTCGGCTCCCAGCCGATATTCACTGTACCACGACGCACATCGACACTTTATTTTGATCACTGGGATAGATTAAGAGCTAAATGGAGATAAATAAGACATCCGAAAGTAGCATGACTCATGGAACGAGAACAATCTACCTCAGTTGTCGAAATAAAGGGCTTAGTTCAAAGTTCCAATCACATGAAGAAGTTTGGAGCATACAACGGATGAAACGTCATGAATATGGTAATAAAGATGAGCACAACAGTCCGAACAATGTAAATAATATAAATAATTATAATACCTCATCTCAGAAATTTAGACAAATATAAGCCTATAATTGACAATTAAAAACTTCAGAAAATTCTACAAATAAAGCGCAGATTATTTTTATTGAAAACATGGATATCGGCTCGGGCCAAGAAATCGAGGATCTGAGTTCGAATTCTAGTTGAATTCGTTGCATTCATTTACGCTCGAATATCCGTGGGAAAGGTTGTAATCCGTCTCTTCCCTCCAGTCATGGGTTAAGTAACAGGAGTGATTGGGTTCTATAGCCCTGACTGGTAACAATCTACCGTAGAAAGTAATGACAACCTGCTGCAGGATAATCTTCTGTCCATTCAGTCATGTCTCGAAAGAGACATGGTCGCCCAAGTGTGTATCACATATGGCACTTAACTGAGTGACTGACATGTATGCTCAACTTTTGTATTGAACACTTTTTAAAGTAAATATCTGACTTTGAAATGTAGTTACATTAGTAACAATTACATATATATATATATATATATATTATAAATTATGTTTTAGAATATGTACATAATTTTTTATATATGTCCTCGACAATCATATGTTTGTTTCAACGTTGGGTGTCCAGCGTTTCTTCAGGAGGAAAAGCAAAACCTGAATTCGTCCGCCGAAGATTACTTTACTTTAAATTACTGACTTATTATTTTTTCTTGTTCATTTTTAATTGAACGTACAGAGTATACTCAAAAAGTATCCAACTCTTTAATATTAACTAAATCATATTTAAGTTACTCTTCAGAGTACGCCTCTTCGCATATCAGACAATATTTCATGCTTCTCTTTTCCAATTAGACCTCAAATTCATATTTCGGGGTTGCTGTCAGCTGTGTTGTCATATTCTCTTTAATTTCGATCGCACAATCAAATCCCCCTTTCAAAGGCGACTTTAGCATTAGCAAAAGGAAGAAATTGTAGTAAAGCAAATTTGGAACACAGAGAACTGAAAACACTCAGCTGGCAATGTTTAGCGAAAAGGTCGTACACAAGACGCGGGTAATGGGAGGGCGCATTGTCGTGATGAAGCCGGCAGTCATCATTGGTTCGCAGCTGTAGAAAGCACGTGCATAATGACTAAAACCGTCAACATGCCTTCGTCGTTGCCACGGCTTTTCCATGTCTTCTTCGGACGTGGAGACTAAGGCAACAACCATTAGGAAGATTCGCTTTTGATTCGGGGTCATAGACGTAGTCCCATGACTGATCTCTGGTTAATACCTTTCTGCGAAACTCTAGGTCATTGTTAGCCGTTTCAAGTAAGCACTTTGCAACTCAAGCATGAAATTCTTTCTGCTCTTGTGATTGGAACCGCAGAAGAAATTTTACAATCACACATGTTATACCAAAAATCCCTGTCAAAAGGTCTCTAAAAATAGGCCGTATAATCTCTAGATTGTTTTTATTTCACATTGCCAATCTTCGATTTCATTTCATTGCAATCCGCACACAGTCAACATTTTCAAGTATTCTAGCTGAAGGTCTAACAGAATGTGTATAACTTTCAACGAATAACCAGCTCATTTTGAAAGCGTCGTCTGCTTGCTTTACTCATTGAATCATATTCGAAAGCCTTTGTAATCAGGCCTCAAAGAATGTAGATAGCTTTCAACGAACAACCAGCCAAATTTGACTCTAATTCAAATAATCAAGCATATTATAATAATTCCACATCTCAAAGATTCCGACATAAACAGTTGGTATTTCTCTTTTAGCAATTTATTCAGATAGATCAACTAGTCCCATAGTCTGATACGTAGAAGTGACTGATATTTGATCTGAAATGTTCAGTTCTGTAATAGTTGATCTTTGTGATTAATATTTATCATTAAATTAAGTGCATTGACAAAAAAAAAGAAAAGAAAAGGAAATTATACCGAAAAATATTAATATTTGTTGAGTAAAATGATTTTTCTTTGTTATGCTAATTGGCGAACCTAATTTATTTATTTGTTTTTGCCTTTCTTTCTTTCTTTCTTTCTTTCTTTCTTTCTTTCTTTCTTTCTTATATTAGTCTGTTTCTCTTTCTTGTAATCATGCATCTTTTCTTTTCTTGATATTAAGCTTTTATATGTTTTGTGCATTTCAATTTAAAACTCTGAAAATTACCAAATCAACAAATGAAAACAAATTGGCATCTAATCACTTTTAAGTTACGTAACAAGACTAAAAAGTATTTTACATTTTTAAAATTATTTAAATACGAAACATCGGTAAAATAATTTAAAATACACAAAAATCGGTCAAAAATACTTGCACAAAACCGGTTAAAAAGGACAACTATTTTCTAATTAGCCTTTTAAAAATTAAAACCACCTTTATATCTTAAAAATATCAATATGATATCAATATCTTATTTTTATTGACTCTTGAAAGTTTCCTATGACAGCTCCTACTATCGCGCAATCTTTCAAGACTTCTTTTAAAGCTTTATATATTTGGCACATTTTTTTCCAGGTTGGGCAGCCTATTCTGTGAAAAAACAAAAACAAAAACAAAAACAAAAACAAAAAAAAAAAAGAAAAGAAAAAACGTAAGTTTAGTTGGACGTGCGATAAATGTTTTCTTCATTTTGATATTTCAAAAAAAAAAAATTCTGTTTTTTTCTATTCAAATTGTGAAAACGAAAATAAAACACCTAAGGTTAAATGGAAAATCCTCAAACAAGCAAGAACAGCAACATCTATAAAAGAACCATGTTTTCTTTGCCTTCAAGAAAAAATAGAGATCCTTAAATATATAAATAGTAAGCTTTTAAACCAGAGGCACGAAACCACAGTAAACTGTAAACACATTAGGGACCTAACCTTACAATCATACTAAGAAAATACTAGGAGTTTCAATGAGTTCACCACGCATTCCGCGTTCTAAAAGTGCCGTGATGTCCAATATTTTCAAACTCTTCCTACTGTTCAATTTTTCATATTCTTGATATGGCATTTGAATTTTCTTTGTACCCATTCGTTGTCAAAGATACACTTCCAATTTCCATGGAGAGTTTTTGTTGACCTTAATTAAGGGTAGTATTCAAAATTGTATCTCATAAGACGTTAACATATCACGTGTTCCTAGATATGATATAATTATTGGGGTGTGCGGAAAGGTTATTGTTTTAGGGAAATTAAAACACAAAACAAGATTATGCGATTAAAGATGCACTATTTACATTATTCGGACTATTGTCCTCAGCTTTGTTGCCATTTTTAGGACGTTTCTGCTTTTGTACGCTCCGGCCTTCTTCAGGTGCTAGGAATTTTGAATCGAACCCTTTGCTCATACTCTCGGCCTTGTGCAACATTTAAACCTACGCTTGAAAATTGCCATTTTTTCTTTAACTTAAAGATTCTGTCTTCCCATAATTTTGGTGGTTGCTTGGCAAAGAACTTAATAATATGATCTTTCGATGTCAACCTTTGAGATTATTTTGCAAAGACCTGAATAAATTAAAATCTGAAGGAGTAATGTCTGGTGAATATGGGGGAAGGGAGTTAACACATCCCGGCTAAGCTGCAGCAATTTTTTCCTGGTCGCCAAAAAAATGTGAGGACTAACATTACCCTGATAAAAAGAAAACAACATATTTCTTGTTCGCTAATTCTGGGTGTTTTTCATGAATTGTTGCCTTGAATTCGTTCCGGTGCGAAAAGTATTTTTCCGAATCAATTGCCTGACGACGTGGCAGAAACTCATAGTACAGGATTCCTTTGCAACCCCACCAGACGCACAGGATGATTTTCTTAGGATGAAGATCTGCTTTTGGAGTGACTAAACTTGGCTCATGTCGCTTATACCAGGATATTTTCTAACTGAAAATGTTTGTAAACGATCCATTTCGCATTATCTGTCACAATTTGCTTAAAAATCGGTTTATTTCCATTGCGTTTATACAGCAAATCACAAATAAAAATGCGATCCAAATAATCATTTTCATTCAGTTTATGTGGTACCCAAACATTGTAGCGATTTGAATATCTAAGCACATGAATGGTTGATTTTGATAGATTTAGTGGCATGGCGAAGGAAGCATTCCAGAAGTTGAGTAAAGTATTAAGAAACAGGAAAATTTCGTTAGAAACAAGGAAGAGAGTACTGAATTGCTATGTGTTGTCAGTTCTTCAATATGGCAGTGAATGTTGAACAATATCATCAAAGATGAAGGAAAAAAACTTGAAGCAACTGAAATGTGGTTCTACAGAAGGATGTTGCGAATATCATGGCTCGAGCATGTGAGCAATGATGAGGTTTTGGAAAGAATGGAAACGAAAAGGAAATTAATGCTGAGCATCAGGAAGAGACAACTAAAGTTCTTGGGACATGCAATGAGGAAGGAGGGTGTGGAGAACCTGATACTAACAGGCCAGATGGAGGGAAAAAGAGACAGGGGAAAGCAACGGATAACATAGTTGAAGGACCTAATCAGGTGGATGATGGAACGAGGGCTGCATGGTGTAACAGGAGAAGGCGTGCTAAAAGCCACCAGGGATAGGGAGACGTGGAAAGCAATGATCGCCTACGTCCTGAAGGGACAGGGCACATAGAAGAAGAAGTGTTTCTACCAATTCCCGCGTGATGTTACGCGAGTTATTCTCAATAAGTGTCTTGATTTGTTTGTCATCTGTTGTGAGTCGTCTGAGCATTCTTTATCAATAAGGCTACAATTGTCAACCCTAAACTTAGTGAATCACTTCCGTACAGTTCTGACAGCCAAAGTACCTTCCCCGTACACAGTACATATCATTTCTGTTGCTTGCGAGTAATAAAAAAAAAAATCAAATGTCTAAAATGTAGTTTATAATCTTCTATTTTCATAGTGATGAAACATTGACACGAATTGAGCTATTTGAAACTTTCTTTCTCAAGAGATAGTTTGAAATGTGCTCTTATCGGAAATGTAAGCATAATATATCTGTCAATAAATTGGACGTGTTCTAACGTGTTGGAACCTGAACAACTAAGAACCGGCATAAACTTTCCGGACAACCCAATATTATAATCTAATTTAAACCCGTAAGTTGTTTGTTTCTTTTGCACTCTGCGTTCCGGCAAGGTTAAATCTAGATTTTTATATCAGTGTAGATGTGTGTTTACGCGGTAATTTAGATATACATATTTTTCCGAAAGGAATATGCATAACTTAATTGAAATGGTTCCTCGTTAGATTTGAAAACGTATCGGCGATTATAAACGCCTACTCACGTATTACCTTAGGGTTCTTGAGATATTTTAAAGAAATATTTCAAATGGATTTATGTTTCGTTTCTGAAAGTCTAAATTAACAAAATACACAATTATTGTCAGTGGCATGTGAACAATGGGGTGTGTTCTATTCGCTTCTAAGCATTTGAGTATCTCAGTTATATATATATATATATATATATGAGAGAAATTTTAGTCTGGGAAAAAATCTCATTTATACAAAAGCTTGACGTAAAAAAAAAAGAAAAATGCATGCTTTCGAGAGTGTGAAAAAGAGAGGGAGAAAGAAAAAGAAAAGACTAAGATAAGGAGTAGAAAGAAAGAAAGAAAGAAAGAAAGAAAGAAAGAAAGAAAGAAGTGGAGTGTACACTAAAAGAAAAGATTTGAAAAAAGAACCAAATCTTAAGAAGCAGAAATGTTATTAAGTACGGCCTGAGTCTTGCAAATAGTTCGTCACACTCTCTGAACTTTATTAATAGATTGTTCCTTTATTCTTTAGTCCTTTTCTTCATTTTCAAAGTTCCTCGACAGCTGCTATCTGTTGTGTCACGTGATGTATGACGTGTTACATGCATCTGTCTGTGACTTCAAACAGGCGAGATAGAGAATGAACTGAGTGAGCGAATCGGGGAAAGTTGAGGGATGACGGAGTGGTTGAAAGAAAATTGAACATGTAATTCTCATAGACTTTCTTTTTATTGTCGCTTGTTAATATTATTTTTAATTTTAATTCTTAATTCTCTTTAAAATGAAGAATAATTAAATAAATAGATAAATAAATAAGCATCAATGATATTTTTTGTCAAAATATAAATATATCTACCATCCAACTGTTACATAGTGGTGTTCCTGTCTTTAAATCTAAATAAACAAACTTATTATCGCATAGTTATACAGTAAATTCCTTTTCTTATTTTAATTTTTTATTTCAACAGTTCTGTTTCTCGGTGACATTTGAAGTTATTTAACCACTTCTCTATCGAAGTGTCGTCTATCATTGTCCAAACAAAGTTATATTATGAAGATAAAATAATGTAAAACCTTTTCCGTAAATGAATGTAAAAATTATATATATATATATATATATATATAAATTTAAAATAATGTAAAAACTTTTCCGTAAATGAATGTAAAAACTTTATATATATATATATATATATATATATATATATATATATATATATATATAAATTTAAAATAATGTAAAACCTTTCAGAAAGATGACATGTAAGTCTGATCAGAGTACTATTAAACAACATTTCTCTGAAAAACATAAACATGTAGGTAATATCAGACAGATTTTGGTCAACAATACGGTGATCCTTACTCATACACACAGTAAGAGGAACCTGCAGATATTGGAGGCCATGTACATCAAATCAAAACAACTAACACTCAATAAAATCAACTTTAAAACAGGAAATAACATATTACATTGCATTTGACTATATGGTTTTGTTGTCATTTCGCGCTATCCCGCGGTGTGACGTCATAAAACCGCATCGCAAACTTAAGAACTGCGTTTATTATTTTTGGTAACTATTGCCGTTGCCAAGCGCAGTTTTATGTCAACACAAAATAAAATCGTCGGTGATGGTGGATTTTATAATATTTCAGTTTAAACAACCTCTCTGAAGATGGCTCATGTGAGCCGAAAGCTTAGAAGAAAACCAATAAATAATTATCCAAATGTTGGAGAATTTTTGTCTTTATTTTCAACTGAAATTAAAGCAAAAATACGACGTTTAGAACGGCTCATGATTAAACATAATAGACATTCATTGTCTCTTATATTTAATAGCATATGTTTAGAAAATTACTTGCTGCCTCGATATACTAAATATATATATATATATATATATATAAAAATTTAAAATAATGTAAAACCTTTTCCGTAAATGAATGTAAAAACTTTATATATATATATATATATATATATGTGTGTGTGTGTGTGTGTGTGTCTGTGTGTGTGTGTGTGTGTGTGTGTGTGTGTGTGTGTGTGTGCGCGTGCGTGCAGGGTATATGTTTGCGTATGACAAATGATGGAAAGAATGAAAGACAGATTCAGTAAATGAATTAAAATTTGAAATTTTTTATTGTTTATCTTAATGCTTGACCTATCGGGATACATGGAGAAGTGTTAGACCGAATGCATTGAAAAAGAAAAGTTTTATGTTGGTGAATATTTGTCAAGAGAAATATTTTTCCTTAACTTTGAACTGTGGCTCTATTGACGAATTTAACTCTGTCTCTGTAAAAACGAACTTTTTCCATCAAAATGTTTAAGAGGAAAGATCAAAGTTCTTTTTACTTAATTAAAAAAAAATGAATCCCTTCTGACACGTTCAAAACTTATTTTGATTTTAGTTAGCGGGTAACCAAATTGTTATGAGAGTTTACAATGGAAAACGTAATATTACATAACTCGCTTTTTTTCTGGTCTCAAACACATTAATTTGGAACTTCTTGCAAAAATCAAATAATTGTCAGATTTTAATGAAACTTTCAGGAGTTATTCCCAAATGAATGAAATTATTTCTTAAATTGTTATTTTAAAAAAATCTTGATAAATATATATATTTTTTTACATCTGTCACCCTACTCCACGTGAATTTATGAAATTTTAAGAAATTAAATTTTGTTGTGAAAATTTTACTGGTTAAACGCAAGATTCATTGGGGAATGTAAATCATCTTTTATTTTTTAAAACATTTTGTTTTTATTTGCGAAAATCTGTTCCCAACAGTAAGATAAACATAAATGCAATAAAACTATGACATTATTTAATTTGCTAAGCTTTTAACTGCTTTAATAATTTTTTTTTATATTGTGAATCTAGAGAGGAATGTTGCTGTAGAAAATGATCTCGGAAAAAGTTTCAAAATATCCGGACAAATCCCGACTATGTTTGTATAGAGGTGCCTATTTTAATTATTATTTACTCATCAGGATGCAAACATGCGGATGTGCGTTGTGGTACAGTGGATATCGGCTCGGAACAAGAGTTCGAATTCCAGTTGAGTTCCTTGCATTCACTTACGCACAAATACCCTTAGGAAAGGTGTGAATCTCTCTTTTCTCCTTCTAGCTATGGGTTAAATAGCAGGACAGATTTTATTTTATAGCCTTGGTTTTCAACCAATCTTTCGCAGAAAGTAATGACAACCTACTGCGGGAAAATCTTCTGCCCAGTCAGTCTTTCGAGACATGATCACCCAAGCGTGTACCACGTACGTATGGCACTTAACTGACTGATATGCATCCATATTGATATTTATTTATTGCAGGGAACTTTCCCTTTCTGCTTTTTTTTCTTTTTCATTAATGTAAAAAGGATTCTGATATTCATTACTATCATTATATTAATTTTGTGCACCTCGTCACGATGTTAGCAAGCTTGAACCACTAAAACTTATTACAACTGAGTAGTGAGTTCGATCCTTACTGGGTGCCCCATGCTTTCATCCTTGTTCAGCATCTTTTTTTTTTAATCGTATCACCCCGAGCAAGGCGGTAACGCCACTGATGTGCAGGGGGCTACGTAATAGTGAAAAGATTGGAAAAGAGAAAGCCGGAAACCACATCCTAAACAGGGAATAAGGATGAGCTTCTTAACCTGTTCAATAGACGTGGGTGGAGTGTGAACCGGGCGATAGATCTATCTACTCCAATTGAAAAAAAAGTGAGAAGATTGGAAAAGAGAAAGCCGGAAATAATATCCTAAACAGGGAACAAGGGATGAGCCTCTTAACCTGTTCAATAGAAAATCAACTATCATTATATTAATTTTGTTCACCCTATCGTCACAGATAAGACCTTCCTTATTTGTACGTTCGATTTTTACCCTCACATTTGTTATGGCAGTTATTATTATTAATATACTCTCATTACAACTGAGCTTTCTGGAGAGGAAAATTTTAAAAACAGTTATTACTTCTGTGATTTAAGCGTTACTCTTCAGAAATTGAGTTCTCCCGGTGGCTGGCACGTGTATACACCGCATATATATATATAACATGCTAAACTTTCCTTCTCTCATTCCATGCGCACATGGAGTAGGTACTCTGACTGACACCAAATCAGTCGAGTTTTGATCCCGGCTGGAAGTAAGTAGATGTCTAGCCACACTGATGAGCTGTGATACAGCGAAACAGCTTTGTTTGTAGATGACATATATATATATATATATATATATATATATATGTGTGTGTGTGTGTGTGTGTGTGTGTGTGTGTGTGTGTTAAAGGTAGGGAAATATTATCAGTTTCTTTATGAGGAAACATTCAGTATTTATTCACAAACTCACATATCTATCTATCTATCTATCTATCTATCTATCTATCTATCTATCTATCTATCTATCTATCTATCTCAATCTATCTATCTATCTATCTATCTATCTATCTATCTATCTCAATCTGCTTCTATCTATCTATCTATCTATCTATCTATCTATCTATCTATCTATCTATCTAATCAGTTAAATTTAATAACAAAATTCATCCTTGATAATGGTTTAAAGTATAGCCGCAATCGCTCTAAAACATTTAGACAATTTCTACATAATTTATGCGCAGAAAAGAAGAAAATTAAATAACCATGAAAAATTAAGCAAAAAACTGAACCGCACCACCTTGTCTGTCGTGTTCAATGAAACTTGTATATATAAATAATCAAGTGGTGATTAGAATGTCAGTCTTAATATATACTAGCAGTATAGCCCGGTGTTGCTCGGGCGCAATGAAAGCTTTAAAACTAATCTATAGTCCTTTGGACGTTGGCACGAAAGACTAAAAAGCAATAGTTGTTTCCAGTTAAAGTGAAACCGTAGACTGAAAGAAAAATGAATAGATGTAAATCAAATTTTGATTTCCTGGTGTCGATAGCAAATTTTCTGCGCTATTGTAAGAACTGCAACCTTGAAACTTCTGAATATCGTTTCTTGTGTCTTTGTCTATAAGTGTATCAAATTTGATTAAAATCGGACCACTTCTTCTATAACCCGGTTTTTTCGATTTTTGATTTTCGATATTTATCGAGTGTACCTCGACACAAAACCTAGCTAAGAACACTCGCAGTCGCTTATAGTACAACTGTGTTAATTTTCAAGAAAATCTGTTCAGCCGTTTCGGAGTCTATAGGTAACGGACACACACACACACACACACACACACACACACACAGACACACACATACACAGACAAATTTCCATTTATAAATAAGTTTAGATATGTATGAATCGTAATGGCAATGTTATCCGTTTCCTTATAAGGAATCATTCCGCATTCATTGACTGACCAGTGATACTTTTGGCTGAAATTCATATCTTTCTCTTAAAACGATTTGTCAAGATATTATATTTCTCAAGTGCACTGTTATGATAGAAAATTACTAACTGCAATGAATTCTTTACACACTGTGTGCTCTATAATTGAAACCCTGAGTCAGCCTAGTTAAACCATAATAAATACTCTAACTGTTGAGTTACCACTGCGTTTACTCCATTCTTATAAGCACTAGTCATACAATGTGTAATTTGACGTATATTTCCTAATTAACAAGCATGGCTGCTAATAAGTCATAGGCAGTGTTTCAATAACCCACTTCCTTATGGAAGTTTACTGCAATCCTCTTGCAAAATATTCCAATCTCAAGATGAACAAATTACATTGTTGAGAGGTTATAGGATATATGACTGATCTAATCTGATGCAAAAGCGTGCTCTCTACACACAAGACCTTAATCTCGACATAGGCCAATTGTAAATAATCGTGTTTAAAAAAATAATGGTAAAGAAATGCTAGAACAGAAGACCGACGTAGAAGTAACAAAGAGGCAGTTTAGTTGAAGGGTGGAGTCATATGACTGTGCATGAATCTTTAACGAATACTTGTTTAATTGTCCGCATGGCCGTGGATGGAAACTGAGACCAGATCTGATCTCAGAATCGGAGCAGGGGAGCATAAAACCATCAACAAAAAGACGATTGGGGTGGGGTGGGGTACAACTTGTTATTTCTGTTTCGCTCAATAATCTCCGATTTTAGCTCGTGAAATTTCGCTAAATTTACACTCCGAATCAAATTCTACGTCTATGAGTAAACCCCGTGTATTTGGTGTGGGAGTCACTTGAAGGGTTGAAGTGGGAAGAGAAAATGGTAAAGGAAACACGAAAGGTAACTATACTTGTGTAACTACAACTAACACAGCTACTACTACTATAGCAAAGATGAAGATTATGTTAATAATAATAATAATAATAATAATAATAATAATATATGAACAAGAGAAAAATGAGACAGAAAGAGAAAAGAAGTTAATGAAAACAAAATAAAAACAAAACAGACAAACATGGCGGAGAGAAGGTCAAATCTATTTTTGTTTCAGTGACCATAAATGATTATGGAAGTCTTTAGAATTTATTCATTTGTTACAGTTTATCTACTTTTAGTGGTTTGTTTAAAAGCTTGGAATTTACTTTGAACTTTAAGAATAATTCTTCTTACGCGAGTGAATATTCATTAAAAATTAATTGTTTTTTTTCTTATGATCGGGTAAGTTGAAACACTTCATATGATTTAACCCATAGCTGGGGGAGGAGATGGATTTATAAATTTCCCAGGCCTATATGCGTGTAAGTGAATGTAAAGAAACAGGTTGGGATTCGAACACGGTTCTTGATTTCACAGTATGAACCGCTATGCTACGTATTACACTACACGTATATTCATGAAGCGATTAGAAAATGAATATGAAATAGTCTAATTTTATATCCATGACCGAAGCGAGAAAAGGGTTATGAGAAAATGTGATTGGGACAAAAAGGAGATCGATTATAAGAAAATGAGAAACAAAAGTGACTATGACGAAATGAAAGAAATAATAAAAGAAGCAAAACGAAAAATAACGAAAAGGTGAAGAAGGAAATGAAGTAGAAGGAAATGTTTGCAAAAACAGGTAAAGAGAAAAAGAAGAATCACAATTTCGAAATTGAAGGTGAAAAGGTAGGCTCGTTAAAAGTCAAGAGGAAGAAAGAAAAAGAAAAAGTGAAGAAGAAAACAAAAAAGAATGCGAGATAAACCAAGGTAAATCATAAGAATAAAGCGAAAAAGAATAAGAGAGAATCGAAGAAGAAAGTGAAAAAAAGCAAAGAAACTCAAACAGAGTGAAAAAGACAGAGAGAGAGAGAGAGAGAGAGAGAGAGAGAGAGAGGACGAAGTCGAAAGTGAAGAAAAAGCGAAGAAGGCGCAAAAAGGAAGTCAGTCAGTTAAGTGACATACGTGATACACGCTTGGGCAATCATGTCATAGCAAAGAAATGACTGATTAGGCAGAAAATTATCCCGCAGTAGGCTGCCATTGCTTTATGCGGTAGACTGGTTGCCAGCTAAGGCTATAGAATCCAATCTGTCCTATTATTTAACACATAACTGGAGGAAAGAGATGAAAGAGGGTATTTGCGCGTAAGTGAATGCAGGGAAATCAACTGGAATTCGAACTCAGCTCCCTGAGTTCGAGAAGACGAACAAAAACGTAAAAGAATGCGAAAGGAGCAAAAAGAAAGAAAGAAAGAAAGAAAGAAAGAAAGAAAGAAAGAAGAAGAAGAAGAAGAAGAAGAAGAAGAAGAAGAAGAAGAAGAAGAAGAGTGATTTTAATCTTAACAGCCACGGTACAAAAGTAGAGTTGTGTTGTTTTTTTGCATGCCCTTCTTTTGCTTTCGGCTGCCCCACCAGTTCCTGCTGAAAGTATTGTATTCAGGCATGATGCCGCTAATTTTATTTCCTTCTTTTTACTTTGCACGCTATATATATATATATATATAACAGCGGGATTTACGGCTAAAGATTTACGGGGACGATAGTGTGTCTCTGCTAGTTTCTTAGGACAGTCGGCGCCAGACGTGGCGACAACACTGACATTCTTAAAACATGTTGAGAAAATGGTGCCAGAATCAAGTAAGTATTCAAAATACACACACACACACACACACACACACACACACACACACACACACACACATGGCAACAACAACATCAAAACAAACACACGCACATGTATATATTATATTTTTAGCCATAACAGATAAAAGAAAAGACATCAAGAATGAAATGTAAACATATACGTTACCATTATCAGCTAGACACCCCTTCGTATACTCATACATATTCATTAACTATTGGAATATAACTGTTGATGCATACACACTTATTAATGTATGCGTAGCATAACGATTATCAACATGGAAAATAGAATCGTCAAACCAAATTCAAAGTGAGGCGTAGTTTTTTTTGCGTTCACGTTCACAATAAGGCGTATAAAAAAAGCATTCATCCTTTATATCTTTCTTTCTCATAGCCTCCACAACCATAGGTTAAATAGTAGTGTAAACAAGGTTCTTTAGCTTTTGGTAGCCTTGGAGAAAACAATAAAAACAAACAAAACATATCACTATGTTTCTCTAGAAGTTATGACAGTTCGCAATCTATAAAGAAAAGGATTCTGTTGAGAAACCAATGATCGCCAGTGTCCGGAAGAGACATGGAAATTTATATTACTTATAGTCATAAAGTGTAGTTTTAGTTAATCGTGATGTGCGTTGTGGTAGAATGGATATTGGCTCAGAACGAGAAATCGGGAGCCGAGTTCGAATTCCAGTCGAATTTCTTGCATTCATTTAGGCGCAAATATACTTGGGAAAATTATTAACCCGTCTCTTCCCTCCAGTTATGGGTTAAATAACAGGACAGATTGGGTTCTATAGCCTTGGTCGGCAACCAGTCTACCGCAGAAAGTAATGGCAACCTACTGCGGGATAATTTTCTGCCCAGTCAGTCATGTCTCTTTCGAGACATGATCGCCCAAGCGTGTATCACATGACACTTAACTGACTGATATACGTTTAGGCGATCATGTCTCGAAAGAGATATGACTAACTGAGCAGAAGATTTTGCGCAGTATGTTGCTATTGCTTTCTGCGGTAAACCGGTTATTAATCAAAGCTACAGAACGCAATCTTTTTTGCTATTTAACCCAAGGATGGAGGGACAAGAGATAGATTAATGCTTTTTCCAGTAGTATTTGTGCGTAATCGAATGCAACGAATTCAACTGGAATTCGAACTCGTTCCGTGCCGATATCCGATGCACTACCCTTGCGAAAAGTATGAATCCAACCCTTCCCCACTCCAGCTATGGTAAATAGGAGGAAAGACTAGGTTCTATGTCAGCGACTAGTCTAGAAGATAGAAAACTTTGAATACAAACCATCCTTGAGAGGTTTGGATTCTGTCAGGCTATCATGCACAGGACACACCACTGCTACTACGGCTGCAGTAACTGTGACCCTAATGTGTTAAGGGGCTCGTGATTGTGATAAAGAGTTAACATTATATGAAAATATTGAGTTGCTTCAATACTTGTTGCCCTAAAAGATTTATATGCCATCTTGAAATGCTGTTTTGTTCTACACGAACGCTTTGTATTCATATACATATGCACATATATGTATACGTGTTTCAGTGCGTATTGTATGAAACTTAAATAAACATATGAAATATATGCAAAATGCTAAAATGATCTTCTATATCATTACTTATCACTTATGTGAAGTATAGACACCTGAAAACAGGCTAAAGGGTATGGTAAGTTTACCTTAGTGTTACAGTAGGTTTGGATGGATCGAGCTGCACCAGCTTTGAAAAGGGATGAGATTTGATTCAGTGTTCGCTTTCGTTGAGCAGTTACCATCCTTGTCAGGTCCCATTAATACATTACCTGAAGGCGCTCTGGATTTTCACATGTTGCGGTATTTCTGTTAATTCAGATATTTCTTGCTATATTTCCGCAAGAAAAAAACTAGGGACAGATGCTATTTAGGAGATCATCTCATCATTCTGGACCTAAAATTATTCAGTGGATCAAAGGATTCAAGCCCTGAACACTTACTATGTCTACACTTTACCTATCACATAACACGTAAATTATTCTGTGAACTCCTTTTCTACATCACAAAATCCAACGGAGAATCTATATGTGATCGATCCAAACATGGCAGGTCGGCTGCAGTCGCTCTCTCACCGGCGTGATGTGGCTTCCCTGTGTTTCTTCTACAAATACTTTCACGGCTTCTTCTACAATAAACTTAGCTCACTGGTGCCACGCTATGTATGAATTTACTCGAGTTACTAGACTAGCAACTAGATCCCACCCTTTTACAGTGAAACCGATAAAATGCAACCGCAACTTCTACTCTAACAGCTTCTTTTCTAACACTTCCCGCCTGTGGAATTCTCTCCCGTATAATTGGTTCCCCGACAGTTACAATCTTCAAGAATCTAAATGTAAGATCAATAGTCATCTCCTATCTCACTGACTAGCATCCTTTCTCTCAAGCTCTTTTCTTCATCCACTCCACCTCCATCACACCAGTATTCTCATCCTATTACCCTCTTCCTGGTAATAACCCCCTATAACCTACTCCTCTTTCTCATCACCCTATGTAACCCCCTGTGCAACAGTAGCAGTAAAATTGCCTTGCTTGGGGTGAAATGATTAAAAAAAATTTTTTTTTTAATTTAAAAAATTGCCATTCAGTTTAAAAACTAAGGCATTCAAATTAAATATTACTGCATTCAAATCAAAATATAAGCCATTCAATTTAAAACACTGCAATATTTTTGTTATTGATATATAATGACATCGGCTAAATTAAATTCGCAATTTTCAAATAAAAGAAGAGTTCAGATGAACACCAAGGGAGGTAAACGTGTTCTATCAAACTATGTGGAACTGAAGGAATAATTGCATAATTAAATTAGACTTAGTGAATTGAAAATTCATTCTTTAAATTGAATGTGTTATTTTTTAAATTGAATGTCTTGTTCTTTTTAATTTGAATGCACTATTATTAAATTTGAATGCATTAATATTTAATTTGAATGCCTATTTTTATAAATTGAATGGCAAATGGTATATAAATGAGGGAAGGCAAACACACAGCATGAACTGCTTTCTAAGATTTTTCCATTTCAGTTTTTCAGTTTGGTTAAAATTACAGGCGATAGGGCGTTTATAGATATAGTGTATATTTCTGACAAGCTCGAAAATTTTTTGTCAGAAAGTAATGGCAACCTATTGCTGGAAAATCTTATGCCAAGTCAGTCATGTCTCTTTCGAAACATGATCACTCAAGCGTGTATCACGTATGGCACATTACTGACTGACTGTATATTCCTGTGTTCATCTATCTATCTATCTATCTGAAGCAATAATTTATTCAATATTTTTTTATTAAAAACATCCTAATTTTTTCGGTTTACATATAACTAGCAGTATAGCCCGGCGTTGCTAGGGTGTAATGAAAGCTTTAAAACTAATCCATGGTCCTGGAGCTCAGACTCTTTGGTCGTTGGCACGAAAGACTAAAAACCAATAGTTGTTTCCAGTTAAAGCGAAACCGTAGACTGAAAGAAAAATGAATGAATGTAAGACAAATTTTGATTTCCTGGTATCGATATCAAATAAGTTTTTTCGTCGTGAACTGAATTTTGAATGCTAAATAAGTCCTCTGAGTAAATGGTATCATGGCTGAGACTAAAAGCTACAATTATACCTACTTAGAGCCAAACCCGAAACAAAAACTAAAATAAAAGGGCTGAAAAACTGATTTTGATCAAACCCTGTATATATTATCGATTTTCTGCACTATTGTAAGAACTGCAACCTTGAAACTTCTGAATATCGTTTCTTATGTCTTTGTCTATGAGTGTATCAAATTTGATTAAAATTGGACCACTCCTTCTATAGCCCGATTTTTTCGATTATCGATTTTCGATATTTATCGGGGGGTACCTCGACACAAAACCTAGCTAAGAACACTCGCAAACGCTTATAGTACAACTGTGTAAATTTTCAATAAAATTGGTTAGTCCGTTTTGGAGTCTATAGGTAACTGGCACACACACACAGACACATACACACACAGAGACAAAGTTCCATTTATAAATAAGTTTAGATATGATAGTTTGGAAGCTGATACAACAGTCTAAAAATATAATAATGCATAAACTACATAAACATTGTCGGTCGACTTCAATAGAACATCACACACACACGCACACACACACACACAGAGTAAATTATTCAAGACAACAACATGAAATGATTATATACTTTTAATTTATTAAGAATTAAAGATTGTTGAGGTCCTGGGCATGACGGTATACTGCATCCAACAGCAAGGCTTCTGATTGGTAGATTGTGAGGAGCATGGAACCACCTCTTAATTGCTGTTGTTACCAGGTTTACCCTGACCCGGAGTGGTAGCACCTGTTAGGGTCCCAGTTCTGGGCAAATAGTTAACTGGGGTCAAAACACTGTGAAAGTATAAAGATACACTTTTATAGAATTATATACATAAAAATAGACGTTTTTTTTTTTATAGAAAAATATACTTTTATGAAGGAAAAATATTACCAACAATACATTTGTGAAGAAAAAATTATTACCATAACACATTTTTGAAGAAAAAATTATTCTCAGCAAAACAGTTTTGTATACATTTTCAGTTTTCAAAAATAAAAAATAATAAAAACAAATTTTTATTAAAATCTGATTAAATCTAATTAAATCAACCTTCTCACTATGACTGAACATTAAAAAATCCCTTAAACCCCCACCTTTTTGGCATTAAATAACCCACAGAGGTGTTGATATGCTCTTAAACAAAACTCAAACTCAAAACTCTAAGATTGCTGAGTCTTTATCTGATTCCTAGCATTTAGGTGCCGTGGAACAGAAGATACACCATTTTAAGCAGGTTGAAGCTGAAAAATGCCATGGAAAACTAATGGATCAATGAATGATCTGAGATAATAAAGTGATAATATATAAGTTTTGAAGTAGCAATTCTTCCATTTTATTAACATGAGTATGAGGTGCTTTGAAAAGTCATTGTATTTGAACATTAGATAAATTTTTTACACTAAAACATCGCTACAATTTCTGTTGAAACAAAAATAAAAGTCGTGAGTTTTAAGGGGAAGATGACTCAACGAATGATAGTCAGGCGGTTGAGAATTTCTAGAAAGAGTGTTCAAACCACCCAAACGACGTTTATTAAAACTGGAAGTGTTTTAAGTGCAAAGAAAACCGGAAAACCACATATGTTAGACAAAAGATGAAAGAAAGATTATGAGCGTCTCGACAGGCAATCCAAAATTATCTGCTAGATAAGTGAGAAGTAAATGCAGTCTTTACAGGTTTCAGTTGATAAAATACGCTGAGTATTACGAAAAAGAACTTCAATGGGCGTAATGCAGAAATAAAAAACATAATAAAAAAGTCAGAGTAATAGAAAATTGAACGAGACAAAAGAACATCTAACGTGGGATGGTGGCAAGTGGTAAAAACAAATTTTTAGTGATGAATGCAAAATAGAATAACTTAGAAGAGCAGTGAGAGAAAGAAACAATTCAAGATACACAAGAAAGACGGTAACATTTGGTGGTGGAATCTTCTTTCAGACAACGTAGAGGAATACATTTTTCAGCATGATGATGCTCCTTGCCACACACCACATGCAATAAAAAAGGTGCCTTGCGGATGAAGATGTTCAACTTTTGGAATACTTGTAAGCACAAAGTGTTCATTTCATTACCATTGAATCATTGTGTTAGAACCCGCAAAAACAAGTGCTCAAACGAAAACCTCGAAATCTTCAAGAGTGTTGCGATTATTGCCAAGAAAAATGGGGAAATAATTCTCAATGACAAAAACTGTACATTATTCAATTCCATGCCACAACGAATTGAGTCATTCAAGGAAAAGACAGCAACTCTAGTTACTAAATCCATACTTTGACGTCTTTTACCTTCTATAATAATAAAAATTACATTTTGCAAAAAAGAAAAGAAAAAACAAGAATAAAATTTTCTTAACATTGAATAAGCTGAAAAGGGAAGTTATTGCAGGTGACCCAGTATTTTTTGCATGGTCTTTTTTTGGCATTATAATTGTTAAAACGTTATATCACCGACTGTACAGTATTAACGAAAATACATTAATTAATTTTCTGGCCATCAAAGATAATAAAATATATTTAGGAAGGTATAAGGCTAAACACGCTCAGTTTAGGGCTAAAATTAACAAAAGTAATTAATTTAGTAAAGTAACTCAAATGTTTTGTGCCAAATATATATATATATATATATATATATATATATATTTATATATATATATATATAAGTATAGTGTAGGTATGGGTGGAATAGCATTCCGTATCCCAAAAACACTATTATTTAAAAAGTGCTTAATACGAAGTAGAGCAAATAATATTTACTTAGAATTTATAACATAAATATGTTATAATATCACTACAAAAGTAGTTATTTTGTTTCGATACTTGTGTCTTATCAAGTTATATATATATATATATATATATATATATATATATACTTGTGTCTTATCAAGGTATATATATATATATATATATATATATATATATATATATATATAATATTAAATTTTTAATGAAATATTAATTTTGCTAAATCGGACAAAACGTTCCAGTTTACCTTCATAAAACATATTTAAATTGATAACACCAAAGAAAGACTCAATATTCAAGAAGGTATTTTAATGTAAAATAAAATAAAGTTAAAGAAAAATCTTACTCCACTTGAGATCGTATACTGAAGTGTGTATAGAAAAAATAGGCATAAATGATCGTTATATGATTTTCCGTTTGACCGTTGCAGATGACATCACTTTTAATTGACAAATTCTAATTAAACCAATCGAGAAAGGCCTGAATTTTACTTAACATATTGATAACTAACAGTTCTTGACAATGACTATTCTGTGATAGTTGAGAGTACTCGAATGGAACAAAATAGTTTATTAATAATAATCCTAAAAGCAATATAAAACCATTCAGTCAGAAATTATAAAGGCAAGTCAAGAAGTTTAATAAACAGACTTTGTCAGTATAGTTTAATAAAGCTTGTTTATATATATATATATATATATATATATATAATCACCAAGCGGTGGCAGTGTGTTTCATGCTTGAAATGAATTTACACGTATTTACATACTCTCTATGGCTGATATTGAACACTTTTACCCATAAATATGGCGTACAATGTAACTACATTTTAATTATATATATATATATATATATATATATATATATATATATATATGTGTGTGTGTGTGTGTGTGTGTGTGTGTGTGTGTGTGTGTGTGTATTATTTTTTTCAGTACAAGCAAAGCAATAAAGTGAGTAAAACACAAGGGGTTACTGAGTATGAGAGAATATGAAAAATAAAAACAATATTAAAGAGTAGGAACAATAAAAGAACAATGATTTATGAAAACAAAAGATATCGATTGACATTGCATATACAATACCAGCCATAATTATTAGGAAACCCCAGTGTTTTAAAAAAATTATGTATTTCATACTAATTTTTAGTATTTATTGCCAAGTGAATAATTATAAATGGAAATAGAATGGTTCTTTTGTTAATATTGGACAATAACATGTGCATCAAATGAATTTATAAGTATTTAATAATTACCTATATAACATATATGAAAGAATGAAAAGAAATTAGGGGGATTCGGACGAGTATGCAAAGTAATAATAATAATAATAATAAAAAAATCTATTTTCATTTAGCAATAAATACAAAAAGTAGTATGAAATACATCATTTCTTAAAAAAAAACTGGGGTGGCCTAATACTTATGACCGGTAGTGTATATATATATATATATATAATATGCATATAAGTATATGTATATATATATATATATATGCATATATATGCACACAGTTATATATATATATACATATATATAATATGAATATAAGTATATATATATATATATATATATATATATATATATGCATATATATACACACATTATATATATATATATATATATATATATATATATAATTATGATTTAATTTGTTTTTTATTTAAAATTAATTTACATTGCGAGATTTAAAGATTTTGGTGTGAAACTGACTTGCATTTGAATGTAGAAAACAATGCATTTCCTTATTAAAGAGTTAATATGGAGTGAGGAAAGACCTAAATTTTGATCATATGGGTGTATTTAATTTAACTAATCAGAATTAAGGTCATCTTTGAAAATTTAAAATATAGGTTACATGTTAGTTGATGCGGGGTATTTAATATGTCAGATGAAAAAGTGTTCTTTTTTCGGCTAGACTACTATCTTCCGGTAAGATGTATACATTTTTAGTAACGGAGAAATACCTGTACCTCATACGTATTGTTTTCCGCATTCAAATGAAAATCATTTTCACCAAAGTTTGTTGAGCATTGCCTGATGACGAGATAAATAAAAAAATTAAATTTCGAAACAGAAATTTCCGTATCGCAAGTAAATTAAATTAATTCTAAATAAAAAACAAATTTAATCATGATTGTATTACGCTCTACAATCTATGTCATATTGAGCACTTTTTAAAAAAGTAAATGCTTGAGAACTCTGTATTCTAAACCTATTGATTCTCCTCATCTATATATATATATATATATATATATATATATATATATATATTGTGTGTATTTTGGCAGCATTTTTTCATTAATGCAGGTTTCATTGAATAATATAGACAAATTTTGTCTATTAATTTTGTGTAGGATCCGTTCATACTGTCTGATATACTTGATGGTGATATCGTTGAAAGACAACAAAAAATCACAGTATTTGTTGAATTTTTTATCGGGTCTAAGCTTTCGGCTCACATAAGCCATTATCAAAGAGTAAATATTAACACACAGTAAACATAGAACATTTAAGTTATTAACAATAAAGAGAATTGAATTGAAAATATAAGTCCATCCCTACCGTGGCGGATGGCCGAAGACAGTGACAAAATAGTGATGTTGTGGTCCCTGGTCTGATTACAGACATTTGAGTACGTTATTGGAAATATCGAAATTGATTGTATTCAAACCAGGTTTAAATTGTTTAATGTAGAGTGCTTCGAGGATTTTTAGTTTCTGTTTGTTGTTTTCTTGTTTAAGTATGTACGTGTTATCAACAAGCGTTTTTCTCAGAAGTGTGCGTTGATAACCGTGTTGTTCTAAATGACGGAATATTGAATTTTTATTTAAGTGCAAAATTAATAGACAAAACTTGTCTATATTATTCAATGAAACCTGCATTAATATATATATATATATATATATATATATATATATATATATAATAGAGATAGATAGATAGATAGATAGATAGATAGATAGATAGATATGAATTTTCTCATTCAAACGGTTGGAAATCACAAGCTCATATTATTTACTAATGGTTCTATCTAGTTTATTCACATAAATGGACGCATATATAATCAAGCAAAACGACAATACGTAGATGTATATTTGTGCTTGAGTGTGTGTGGCAAGGAAGTGAGAGAGTGGGGATAATTTTTTTTATTACTTTCACTCAAATAAGCACATTTTTATAAAACAATGGTTAATTCTGACACAATGAAGAGGCGCCCAAGCGAACGCAAAAGCGACGGCAATGGCTGCAGGAACAAGAAAGCAAATATAATAACGAAACAATAGAAAATAGAGCAGAACAATACGAAGAATGGTATGACATCAAAACAAATGATTTATTTTTTCTTAAGGAAAAAATCACAAAGATAATACGCTAATGACTAAATACAATATGTCGATTTTGAATTGACAAAATCACACCGGAAAGATTGTCTACTACATTGCATAGTTGATTTACTTTTTTGTAGAAAATAATTTTGATATTCATTAAATCCGCGCATTAATACGAGAGATTTGTTTAGTATCCTGGTTTCTTTTTCGTGAAGAATTCGAGAATATTTTATTGAAACTGATTTTCTGGTCGCTGAATCCATTTGCTTATTTTCTCTAAGACATGAAAGAATTTCGTCGCGAAATGAATAGTTCAGTTAGATAGAACGGAAGACGTTAACTTCTTTATCGATTACAATAACTGAGTAAGACTAGAAGCTGGGCAATGAAAAATGTTTGTCGGGAAATAAAATAATGAGGGTAAAACTGAAGATAACGGTTTGAATTAACCCACGAATTTTTCCAGTTGAAATATGAATTAGTAAAAACATAATTAGCTAACAAAAGTACAAATAGAAATATTCAGAAATATTTTAACTATACAATTTATCTATGCTACATATCTACAATTCTTTCGTCCTTAAAACAATCCCATTCAGTAACACCTGTACCTTGAGTAAATCTTGAGCTTTCTACGGAGTCAACTATAGCATATTTCTCATACAGTATTTCTCATATATTATTTATCATATAAATAATACACGAGAAATATTTATTATTGTACATATTTTTTATCATATATTATTTATCATATAATATTTCTCTGTGAGCTATTTCTAATTTTTGACGGTAAACTGCATCCGGCAGCAAGGCCTCTGATGTAGAGGTTGTGAAGAGCAGGGAACCACCTCTTAATTCCTGTTGTTCCCAGGTCCACCCTGATCCGGAGTGGTAGCACCTGTTAGGGTCCCATCTATGGCCAAGTAGTTACCCCCCCAAACTGCGGTCAAACACTGTGAAAGTATAAAGATACACTTTTATAGAAATATGTACATAAAAATAGACTTTTATAGAAAAATATACTTTTTTGAAAGAAAAATATTATCAACAATAAATTTTTGAAGAAAAATTATTACCATAACACATTTTAGAAGGAAAAAGAAAATTCTCAACAAAACATTTTTGAATACAAATCTAGAAAATATTTTCAGTTTTCTAAAATAAAAAAGAATAAGAACAAAAAATTTCATTAAAAACTGAGTAAATCAACCTTTTCACTATAACCGAACATGAAAAAAATACCTTAAACCCCCACCTTTTTGGCATTAAATAACCCACAGAGGTGTTGATATGCCGTTAAACAAAACTCAAACTCAAACTCTTTTTTAATTTTCTTTCTTTTCTTTCTATTTATTTTTTTTAATGGCTAAAGTAAATGGTTAATGTTAATGTTAATTTTCGCGGTAGGCTCGTTCAACATTAAATATTCATCCAACGTTATTTTTTCTTTTTTACTTCACTTCTATTTTGCCTGTATGACCTTCCTAAGGATGACATGGACCGAACAGGTGAGCAACGACGAGGTTTTGGAGAGGATGGAAACGAAAAAGAAACTGATTCTTAGCATCAGAAAAAGATATCTGGGACTTGTAATGAGGAAGGAGGGTTTGAAGAATCTGATACTCACAGGGCAGATAGAGGGAAACAGCGACTAGGAAAGCTACTCTCTTTATATATATATATATATATATATATATATATGTGTGTGTGTGTGTGTGTGTGTGTTATGCTATCATTGCGATTGAGCTCTCTAGAAAGGGGGGAAACAGTTACCACTTCCGCAATTTATGCATTACTCTTTAGCAATGAGTTGAGTTCTTTCGGTGACTGGCGTGTGTATACCCCGCTTATATACAACACGTTAACATTTCACTTCTCTGATTCCAGACGCCTATGCGACTCCGACTGACATCGAATCGGTCGACTTTCGATCCCGGCCAGTAGCAAGTGGATGTCTAGCACACTGATGAGCTATGATACACCGAAACAAGATTGTATGTGGATGACGAATAAGTATATATATATATATATAAGAAAATTAAGACAGACACGTTATTTCATGGTGAATCAGAAGTAAGGGCCTATTTCAGGCGAACCATCGTCAGCTTCCGTCTTTATTTTACAAAAGATTTTACACGAATCTAGGTAGTAGTATAGATAGTATCATTACACACACACACACACACACACACACACACACACACAGACAACACACACACACACACATACACACACACACAGACACACACACACACACATCATATATATATATATATATATATATATACAAATATATATATGTAATGATACTACCTATTGACGTAAAAATTCAAGATAGTTATTGAATCAGAATTAACAAATTGTAATACTTATCGGACAGCTCTGAGTTTAATAATCTCTCACCCGTCAGTACTTTATATATAAAGTGAAAGAGAGAGAGAGAGAGAGAGGACGAGACAAGGAGATAAATATATATCTATTTTAGTGTAAGCGCGTTTTCATAGAAAATGTATGCTTAGATAATATTAAAAATTGTAACGAATTGAAACATATCACTATGAAAGTGAATAGTTGAAGGGGAGAGGTTAAGTGTTACTTGATGCTCCTTGGTTCGACCTACATTCTTTCCCTCTTTACGCTTGGCACCATTTTTCATTCTTACGCCTTACCATCGCGTTTTGTTGAGCCTTTTAATATTCAGTGTCGCCTGTTTGTTCGGTCTCCGCTTGGCTGAGCCGCGTGTTCGATTCGCACTTGAATTTCCTCTGATGAAAAACAGAACAAATCAAATGAAGAGGCTCTGCTATTCTCAGCATATACTTAGGTCTGTATCTAGGTTTCAAACAACGGAGACATCTAAGTAGTGAAAGATTTAGAGAGAGCAAGAGAGAGAGAGAGAGAGAGAGAGAGAGAGACAGAAAGCGTGTGAGTAAGAGAGAAAGAAAGACTGAGGAAAAGAGAATTGAAAATTAATAGAGATATGAAAATTAGAGGGGTTCAATTGAAATAATGAGGAATAGGTTGAGAGTGAGAGTGAGAGAGAGAGAGAGAGAGAGAGAGAGAGAGAGAGAGAGACAGAGAGAAATAGAGAGATGGGAAAAAAGAAAAATTAAATGGTCAGTGTAAAATATTATATGTAAGGAAAAAAGAGAAAGGATTTTGAACTTTGTTAAAAGAGAAAGAAAATAAAGCGGCAATCGAAGAGAAAACGGAAGATAAAGATAATGCATTTTAGAGAGAGAGACAGAGAGAGAGAGAGAGGAAGAGAGAAGGAGAAAGAGAGAGGAAGAGAGCATGAGCTAGAAAAATATGAGAGAGAAATTGAGAAAGACTATAACAAAGAGTATGAGACAGAAATGTATATGGTAAAAAGAATGTTGATACTCTGTCTGTGATACTCTGAATGTGCATTTCCATGCACATATGGTAACGGATATGGGCATGTCTGTATTCTGCGTGAGTGCTTCTGGCATTTAATGCATATACAAGCACATAGACATACACACGATCTGACTGAGCTAGAATTAAAACATTGGAATAATACATTTTTCCCCAGTTCTGACAACTCCTACCCCGGGCTGAGCAAAAAGTAACAAAAAAAAAAAATTACTTAAGTTTAAAATGCATCTAATAAAACGAAAACTATATCTTAAAGTTTTAATTATGGTTTTATTTCCAAGTTTATAGACTAAATTTAATATTTAAAACATTATTTAAATTGATTGGAATCTGTATTTTCTTCTTATTAGTAAAATCTATAACGTTGTCCTTATTGACAAATCTGTCAAAAACATGATTCTCTTTATTAAAAAAACAAAATATTAAAGAATAGAATATATTCCTCTTCTTCTTTCAGGACGTAGGCGATCATAGCATTCCACGTCTCTCTATCCCTGGTGGTTCTAAGCACTCTTTCTCCTGTAACATCTCGCAACTCCCGTTCTGTCCTCCACCTGATAAGGCTCTTCAAATATGTTATCCGTTGCTTTCCTTTGTCTCTTTTCCCCTCTATCTGGCCTGTTAGTATCAGATTCTCCAAGCCCTCCTTCCTCATTGCATGTCCCAGGAACCTTAGTTGTCTCTTCCTGATGCTCAGTATTAATTTCTTTTTCGTTTCCATTCTTTCCAACACCTCATCATTGCTCACATGCTCGGTTCATGATATCCTCAGTATCCTTCTGTAGAACCACATTTTAGCTGTTTCATATTTTCCCTTCATCTTTGATGGTATTGTCCAACATTCACTGTCATATTGAAGAACTGACATCACATAGCAATCTAGTACTCTTCTTTGTTTCTAGTAAACGTTTCCTGTTTCTTAATACTTTACTCAGCTTCTGGAACACGTCCTTCGCCATGCCAATTCGCCTTCGGATCTCTGTGTCGCACTTTCCGTCTTCCGTTAGAACACTTCCCAGGTATCTAGAATATACTTTTCGGAAACATTTTTTGAGAAAAAATAGCAGTTATCTAGGCCAATTACTCTTAATCGAAAGAAATATTACTTTTAGTTTAAAACATCTCAGAAAAACATTTTTTAAGGAGTGAATATTTTTATATAATGATTTACTGACAGCCTGACGTTTGTGAAATTTAATGAAAAAGAGCAGAACGGAAAAAAATTACAAGGTGAGCTCCTGTTTTTATATATTCTTTAAAATCTGAATTTTTAAAAAAATATTTTTAAAATTTTAATATTCTACTGAATTTTACTTTGGCTTGTTGAGAAAATATCAGAAGATTACTAAAAAAGTTTAAATTTATTATAAATACCGCCCTTATTATCTGATAATAGTATAAACGTCCATATTTACAAAAATCAATACGTTTACGCACACACACACACACACGTCCACACGTCCACACGTCCACGCACGCACAAAAAATCTTAATAAAATACGAAGGAGTAATCTTTTTCATTTATGATTAGTAAATACAATGTGACTTTGCCACAACAAATTAATACACAATTTTAAAAGTTTAAATTTTTTATAAATTATTCTAATTAAAATTTAAACAGAATGAAAGCAATTCTTGTAAAAATCATTATTTTTCGAAAACAATTTTTCTTAAGTTATAATATATTTTATTCATAAAATATATTCATTTTTTATTTATGTCCATAATATATTTTATTCATAAAAACATTTAAAAGCTTTTCAAGGTAAAAGGGGTCTTAATTTTTACTGCATTTTTATTTTATAATTCAGGCTATGATTTAAATTATAATTTAAATTTTCCGAAGACTTGTCCTTATAACAAATTTCAATAAAGTTGTAAAAAAGAATTTCTAGAAATTTCATAAAAATAATGGAATGGTGAGTAGCAGATATAATTAACTTTTTTACACGGATTGAAAAAAATAGTTTAACCCTGGAACACTAACTGTCAATTAAAGTTACACTAGTACTAACCATGGGTATATAAAACCCGATTTTGAAAATATCAAAAAATATTAAATAATAAATCTTTATTTGAAATATTTTACATGCAGGCACTTCAAAATTTGTACTTTGAGTTAATATTAATAGTAACTGAAAAACTTATTATTTATGTAAGAAAATCAGGTACTAAAAATTTAATTAAATTGTAATTAAAATGGCGTCATTTGCTCTGGGTACTATATAACAATGGTTAGTGTTCTCGGGTTAAAAAATTGTTTAATACATTTTAGAAAAAGTCCTGAAAATTACATTAAAATCGAACAATTACCCGAATTTGGTAAATATTTCCAAATCAATGTATTTTTCCATCATATATCACTTTTTAACGGCTTTTTAAAGGTACTTATTGATATACACGTCGGTTTACTAAGCGTGGTACAAGGGACAAAACATGAAACGAACTCACGGTGAAGTCGAATGCATCTAACGAGACTGGCAGGCCAACCATTGTACGACGTGGAATTGCGCGACAAGCAAATATATTTTAGGGTATAAAGATATAATTTATATTTTATTTATTTATATATACAGGGTGCGATGAGTTAAGTTTCGCAGTTTTATATTTTTAATTTCACGCATTCGCGTTTGTTTGATTTTTTGGATTGAACAGTCAGATCCACCCGTGCATTGAATACTGCTGCCATGTCTGGTCGGATGACCCTGCTATCCACCTAGGGGTCCTTGAGAAAATCTAACGGAGAATCTGTAATGTGATAGATCCCGACTTGGCAGCTCAGATAGTCACTTTCTCACCGGCGTAATGTGGCTTCCCTGTGTCTCTTCTACAAATACTTTCACTAAAATAATATAAATGTAAAGTGAATAATCATCTATCTCTTTGATTTTTATCCTCTTTCTCATGTTCCTTTCTCCGTCCACTTCACTCTCATCGGTATTCTCATCTTTTTCTTACCCAATTACTAACACCCCCTATAACCTGTAACTTTCCTATGTAACCCCTGCGCACCAGTAGCAGTAAACTACCTTGCTTGGGGCGATATATATATATATATATATATATATATATATATATATATATATATATAATGGTGGGGACCGTCTGCCAGAAAAAGAGTACCGTGACGCTATTCAGTCAGTCAGGTAAGTGCTATACGTGATACTAGCTTGGGAAATCATGTCTCGAAGAAGACTGGGCAGAAGATTTTCGCGCAGTGGGTTGCCATTACACTCTGTGTTAGACTGGTTGCCAACCAAGGCTATAGAACCCAATCTGTCATGCTATTTAACTCATAGCTGGAGAGAGAAGACTAATTAATGCCTTTCCCAAGGGTATTTGCGCGTAAGTGAATTTAACTGGAATTCGAACTCTGCTTTACGGTTTCTTGTTTCGAGCCAATATCGACTGCACCACAACGCACTTCCGGCTCACTAAAGTGTTTGTGTGTCAATATGAGGACAGTGCAGAGGATTCGGGAAGAGTTGGATGAATCTAATGGTGATTACGAAGGTGTTTAGAATGAGAGCCAGTGGTGGCGACATTATGTCTCCATTCATTTGCCCACAGGACCTAAGACTCAACACGGAGTTCTACATCAACAGCCTTGAAGAAGTAGTGCTTCCCTAAATCTACTGTAAAACCCTATGTCTCGCAATAGAACTCTGCTCCGTGCCAAAGAAGCAGGAGAACACAGTTATGGCTG
>JBBBDQ010000937.1:525000-565000 GCA_037127315.1 Ascarosepion bandense
ATGTCGACAGGCTCTGAAGATTTTTATAGAACAAAACATATTTCTTGCAATAACTGATGCAGAGTGTGCAGCGGTCTCTCAAAACAACGCTACTCAGGTTTAATTAAGAGATTCTTTCATCTAGACTAATTTCCACTCAAGACAAGTTAGTCCAATGTGCCATGCTATTTAAGCCATAGCTGGGGAGAGATGATCATGTGTTGTGTTTAAGATAAGTGTACGTAACAGTATCGACCGAAATTTGAACTCACATAATTGATTTTACTAATTCAATTTATTATCTCTTTTTGCGCCTCGTCTTATTTTCTACCATAATATCCATGACCTGTCAACTGCACAACAATTGTATATTGAAGTCATTAATTTTAAAACCAGTCTTTTGTCCTAGACGCTGTCTTTAATCATTCTCTTCTTCACTATCATGATCTATATAATCCAGGGACCCAAATTTGTACATAAGAGGCACCTAAATCTGATATGCAAACATCTGACTGAGGACCAAAATGATATGCCTCAAGATGTAAAGGCCATAGAAACCATCTACGACACTTGTCACTGAACCCCCTCAAACTACGCCAAAGCTACGTCGATCTGGAAGGAACACTCCACCCATGTCTATTGAACAGGTTAAGAGGCTCATCCCTTGTTCCCTGTTCAGGACGTGGTTTCCGGCTTTCTCTTTCCCAATCTTCTCACTTTGTTTTCTTGTTTTTTTTTTCAATTGGAGTAGATAGATCTATCTATCGCCCGGTTCACACTCCACCCATGTCTATTGAACAGGTTAAGAGGCTCATCCCTTGTTCCCTGTTTAGGATGTGGTTTCCGGCTTTCTCTTTTCCAACCTTCTCACTTTGTTTTCTTGTTTGTTTGCTTTTTTCAATTAGAGTAGATAGATCTATCTATCGCCCGGTTCACACTCCACCCATGTCTATTGAACAGGTTAAGAGGCTCATCTCTTGTTCCCTGTTTAGGATATGGTTTCCGGCTTTCTCTTTTCCTATCTTTTCACTATTACGTAGCCCCCTGCACATCAGTGGCGTTGCCACCTTGCTCGGGGTGATATGATTAAAAAAAAAATAGAGGCTCAGAATGAGAAATCGGATAGCCGAGTTCTAAATCCAGTTAAGTTTGTTACATTCACTTTCTCTCTCTCTCTCTCTCTTTTTTTTTTTTTTTTTGTTGTTTTTAGTAATTTCACCCTTAGCTAGTTATCGGGTTGGGTGGTTACAGGTAGGAAAAGTGAAAGAGAAGACTTAGAATAGGGCAGATTGATGAAAGGACAAAGAAATGAACGAGGTTCACGAAGACGATTCAAGATGGCGATTCAGGGTGGATTTAGATTTTTGAAGGTTGTAGTTATCAGGGAAACAAGGAACCTATACTCAGAGGTGGGAAGTGTTCGAAAAGAAACTGTACCGGTTGCATTTAGCTATTTTAACAGTAAAACGGTGGTAACATGCTTAAATTCCTGTATTTGGGCACCAGTCAAAAATGCTCGTCAACGCGGTTGCCATAAAAACTATTTGTAGTAAAGACAGAGGGAAGCTCAGTCACATCGATTAGAAAGTGACTGAAATTAGATCAATTACATTGCACATCCTTCCTTGGATTTTGTCAAGAATCTCAAAATGAATACCAGGAGCACCAGACTAAATATGGCAACAGCATTTAATTTAGGATGTGCGTTTTGGTGCAGTGGACATCGGCTCGGAACGACAAATCGGGGTGCTGAGTTCAAATTCCAGTTGAATTCCTTGCATTTCCTTATGCACAAATACCCTTTAGAAAGGTATTAATCCGTCTCTTTCCTCCAGTTATGGGTTAAATAATAGGGCAGATTGAGTTCTATAGCCTTGGCTGGCAACCTGTGTACGGCAGAAAGCAATGGCAACCTACTGCGGGATAATCTTCTTCCCAGTCAGTCATGTTTCTTTCGAGACAAGATCGCCCGAAGCGTGTATCACGTATGGCACTTAACTGACTGATTCAATACGTGGATGAATGGTAGATTTTTAAATGTGCAAGATAGATTTCGATGAGAAAAATTTTCTGGCACGACACAGTGGCCCAAATTTCTTGCGGTAGATAAAGCTATAGATTCAATAGAGTCGCTCCATTTCATGCCAGTGGAAAATTTAAGGCAAAGAAGAAGGCTAGAATCAGTCATGCTGATAGCAGGCAGGTAAAGATTCTCTGTTGTAGTTACGCACAAATATCCTTGGTAAAGCTATGAATCTATCATCTCTTCGCCCAATGAATTAAATAATAGGGCTTGTATTTGAGAAATTATTGTCTTTCTTAAAAATTCGTTAATGCACCATTCACTCACAAGAAAAAAGAATTATTCATACAATCCAAACTAGGTTCCAGCTTCATATAACCCACAAAAGGTTGTTAAACCGTAAAAAAAAAAAACAATTAATAAATCCCCATTGATAATCAGTGAAAATTATGGCCAATTTAATTCAGAATCTTCTGTGTACTGCGTTTCTTCAGGATGTAGGCGATCATACGTCCCTACAACTTTCTACCTTTTTTAGATCTCGGCAGTATTTTTTTTTACTGTACCTCCCATTCCCTAGTCTGTCATTCATTTTCATAGGTTTCCTTTTGGTAGGTTACTCACTGTTGCCCTCTGTCCTTTCAATATATACTATGTATGTCAAATTTTCTAAGCTTTCGCTCCTCATTATGCGTTGCAGAAATTTCAACTGTCTCTTTCACATTCTAAATCATTTTTGTTTTCATGTTACTTAAAACGCCCACGTTGCTTCCATGCTCCGTCCATGAAATTCTCAGCATCCTTCTGTAGAACAACATTCCTGTTGGCTCAATGTCTCCTCTACAACGTTGAGTGAGGAAATTATCCAAATGTCATTCATTTTGAAGACAGCAGTTTGCATGGAGATTATGGGAAAGACGTAGGCTATAGAAAAAGAATTGTTGGAGCGATATTCAACTCTGAGATTATCTGCATAGATTTGACAGATTAGAGAGCCGACACAGTTTACAGAAATGCATCTTCAATCATCGCGTGCAAAGATGACAAGAAAAGATATCTGCTGAACCGACAATAGAGAAGAGAATTCCAACCGTATTCGATCTGCAACGGAGATAGGGTAATGAAGTAATGAAGAAACTTGCGAAAATATACGCAGAGTGCACATGCGCACACTTGCGTGCAAGGAGATGATAAATGCATTCATATAAAGAATAAGACATATAAAGATTTACAGATGAAATAAATACGTTTGTGTTTCTGTGTAAAGGACTACTTTCAGGGTAAAGTAAGAAATTATTCTTGATATGTACAAATGCAAAACGTCTGAAAGCAAACAAACATAGAATATATTATAAAATATACAAGTGTTCAGGAAATTTGAGTTTGAAAAAATGACTTATACTAATAATTGTTTTCTGTGAAATAACAAAAAATGTTTTTCTTTTTCTCTCCCCTCGCTCTCTTTCTTTCTTCTTCTTCTCTCTCTCTCTCTCTCTCTCTCTCTCTCTCTATATATATATATATATATATATATATATATATATATATATATAAATATTCAACACTATATATATATATATATATATATATATATAGTGTTGAATTTTGATAGGTTTTGGCACCAATAGTGTTACTTTTCAGTAATTTTACTGATAAAAGCACTTTGGTAAGCAGGTTTTTATTTTATCGTAAAGTGCTCGATATCAGAGTGGAGATAGAGCGTTGATAGTTTTAGGACAAAAAATTGTCACTTTAACTGAGGAGGTTCATGTCAACTTCGAAGTTTCGTGAAGACACCACCGTTATGATGCATATATATATATTTATATATATATATATATGCATCATAACGGTGGTGTCTTCACGAAACTATATATATATTAATAGTCACCTCTGTATTACACGAGATACAAACATTCAGCAGAAATTTAGTCCTTTGGTCAAAATTTAGTCCGTTGGTTTTTTGGTCAAAATTCAGTGCTTTGGTGGTGAGAGTGGAGTGATTTCTCCAGGGAGCAGGACTCGTCTATGATATATGGAAGCAGTGCGCTGCCCAGACAGTTTTGCAATCCACTCTTCACAGTTGTAGCGACAAATTTCAAAGAAATACAGGAATAACTGTAGCTTGGCTAAAGTAATTGACAAAAGCGCACGGATACGCACAACATTTGAACAGTTTTTACACACTTTATTTCCATAAAAGAAAACAGTTATACAAACACAAGAGAAATTCAATAAAAGCTTAATCGCTGTATCAAGTATAAGTTTATACCACGTCTACTGATGAGTAAATGCAATCTAGGGGAAAGTCAGCTAAAGGAACATTTAATTTTATTTGTTGCAATGAATGCTCTATTTCTTGATATTGACCACTTTGATTACACAGGGGATGTGCGTTGTGGTACAGTGGATATCAGCTCGGAATGAGAAACCGAGGAGCCGAGTTCGAATTCCAGTTGAATCCATTGTATTCACTTACGCGCAAATACCCTTGGGAAATTCTATTCCTTCCAGTTATGGGTTAAATAACAGGACAGATTGGGTTCTATAGCCTTGGTCTTCAACCAGTCTACCGCAGAAAGCAATGGCAACCTACTGCTGGATAATCTTCTGCCCAGTCAGTCATGTCTCCCTCGAAACATGATCGCCCAAGCGTGTATCACGTATGGCACTTAACTGGCTGATTACACAGACGTCTTGTCTTAAAAGCGTTATCTTCCAGGAATACTCTGGTTGACAGTTCTTTTTTTCTGGAAGAAGCATGATCTTATATATTCTAAAGGGAAACATCGGAACACAGGCTGGGTGGAAGAACTGTTTAATCACGTGAATTAATATTACAAGATTAGCGAATATCGTAATTAATTGGACACACTTGCGACTCCCATGTGTCCCACTTGCAACTACGTTCATAGTCACTGGAAGAGTCCATGCTGAACAATTTAGCGTAGCGAAGGTCGGTCGTTTTTCTACACAATAGCAACCTTCGTACTTCGAAACACTGGTTGATTTTAAAGTTTTTTGAAAATCAAAGTTTTTAACTATTAAAATAAATATCTGTGAATAAAATAAATATCTGAACAACAAAATTAGTAATTAGGAAAATAAATAAAAGTTATGGTAAAATATAAATTATGTATCTAAAAAGTTATATAGAGAAAAAGTATAATTTCAATTATAGTTTACTATTTTATTATTTAGATGTTTAGGAAAATGTGGAATTAAAATACAAAAAAACCAATAACATTTTATTAAAGTTTTAACCCGTATCTAATTTAATATTATTTTCTTTAAGTATTAGCTAAAAGGTGATATGTTATAAAAGACCACATTTTCATTAATTGAATTACACATATGATATCATAGCTTATTCCATAATTTCTAGAAAATATATGATAAAAATTTTTTAACCATGTTGGCCTTGTTAAATCAAAAGTATTGTTTGTGTATTATGTATAGGGGAGAATAAAAGACGTAACGCCTCCCCGATATCTTATAGCACTTGTGTTTATAGACAAAAAAACAAAACAAACAAACAAAAAAAAAAAACTGTAAATATATACAGAAATTGTAAATGTAAAAATAAAATTCACATTAATGATAAACTTGAAAAATTCTCGTAAAGGTTCTATATATCTATCTTTACCAACAAGGTCGTCTACTCAAATAGCCGCGGAAAAAATCAAAGAGTCCCGAACTACATCTACCATAAAATACATGATTATTAAAAAAAATATAAATAATGAATTTGATTCAAGTACTGATATATATATATATATATATATATATATATATATATATATAGAGAGAGAGAGAGAGAGAGAGAGAGAGAGAGAGAAGAGAGAGAGAGAGAGCGAGAGAGAAAGAGAGAGTGAAAATTGTAAGAAGGTAAAGATAGAAATAAATGTATATATATATATTCACTGTATAATCCCATAAAAGGACTGAGTCTGTTCTGGGGAGAAAAGATAAATAATGGCGGAAAGCAAAATCAAAATAATGAGCGAATCACCGATTTCATTGGGTGTTTATATAGCACGTGACTGTTTGGGAGGCGGAGGCGGAGGTAGTTGATTAAATGTATCAAGCGAAGAACCTCGCTTGCTGATACTGATCCGACGGTCACCGTCTGTGGACTTCATCGTGCGCCTGCCACGTTAGATAATCTAGCCAAAGGCAAACTCTTCGTTTCTTTATTTCAGAGTATCCCTTTTCAGTTCTAGATCAACTTTTCCGCCTTTTTCGTGGTGTAGTGTCTTTCTTCCGGTTTGTTAAGGGAGGCTGAGCACGGGCGTTCAGGGAATCGTCTCTACTTGTATATGTAGATACGATTCAAAGAAATCTCTAAATTAATGATACACATTGGTGCACACAAGCGATATAAAATATCTGTACATGTGTGCTTGCGTGTGCTTGCGTGTGTGTATGCTTGTGTGTGTGTGTGTGTGTATATATGTGTGTGTATACCTATGCATATAACTGAATAGAATATATATTTCGCTTATTCAGACACTCGGATATTTTTATTAGTTGGTTCTTCACTAACACGCCGTATATTAATGTATACACGCATATATTTAGTTAAATGCGTTAGGAAAGGAGAAGTTGATGTTGATACACACACAAACATGCACACACACACACACACACACACACACACACACACACACACACACACACACCTTATATATATATTACTTCAAGCGTTATTATAGTGGACGCTCGTATTTGAAATAGACCTTTTTTTTATTTTAAACAGTGTGCATTACGTCTATCAGCCTGCACATTCGAAAAATCCTTAATAAAGAAAATGTGGTCTCTGGTAGGTGTCGATCTGGTGTGATTTTACCACCAGTTAAGCACAGTTCTGATTTCTCTTTTTAAGTATCCACCATCCTATAACCATGATTGGGAAACAGTTTAGGAGTACAACGCTGATTACATAAAAGTTCTTAGAATTTGTGTGTGTGTGTGTGTGTGCATGTGCGTTTGTGTTTGTATGTGTATATGTGCGTATGCGTGTGTGATGAAAACCGACCCATTTCTTAAAATTCTACCAAATGACCGAACAATAATTTATCAGATGGCTTCGTAGTCAAACATGTTTAGCACCATACACACACACACAAACACACACACACACACACACACACACACACACACACACACATATATATATATACTATAGTCATCCGCAGACAGATCTGTTTCGCTGTATCACAGCTCATCAGTACGGTTAGACTCCAATCGCTCTTTAACCCAGGATTGAAACCCGACCGAATTGGCGTCAGTCAGCGATTCTACCTCTGGGCTACGAGTGTTCGGTAGTTGGAGTGTTTTTAGCGCGTATATCATTATTCACGCCCAATAGCCAGAGTGCTCTAATTCATTATTGAATGAGCGATGCGTATATGCCGGAGTAGCTACTGTTTTCAAAGTCTCCCATTCTTCCAGAGTGCTCAATCAGGGTGTGAGAGCGTAATATATATATATATATATATATATATATATATATATATATATATATATATATATATAATAACAAGACCGACTCTGTAAGTATCTAAATCCTAAAATTATACGAAAATAAACTTTGAGGACAACAAATAACAGACAGAATCTAACTCCGTTACTGTCCGTCGCTATAAGGCGTTGGACAAGAGGGGAAAAAAAAAAAGAAAACTGCGGAATACAGACAATACATACAATACCCCGTAGTAAAGAAAAAAAAAACCCCAAACGGAACCAACCCCAAACGGAACCAACCACAAAGAAAGAAAAAGTGCTCGATACAGAACTAACCAAAGCGGAATAACAAAGAGGAAGCATATATATATATATATATATATATATATATATATATATATACACGTGCGAACACACACATAAATACTTACACACACATGTATATATATAGAATTAATAGAATTATCGTGGAGAAGTTTGTCACTTAAGTGAACAGAGTTTTACCTACTTCGAAGTTTTATAAAGGCATTATTGTGATGTGTGATCTGTTAAATGACAAACGATTGCGGTTAAACATGAAACAGGCTGGATCCTTCTTGAATATATAGAACTGGAACAACGGTTTACGATGTTCAAGGATAAAGAAATTTAAACCCACAGAGAAACTTTGAAAATTTTTGGAATACTGCTTAAAGGTTCCAAATATTACACTCCGCCGGATGGAATGTACTATGGTGAAGAAACCGAAGTACAATATAAGTACACAATGAAAATGAAAATGAGTAAAACGCTCTTGATCTGACGGTGGTTTCCCACACAACGAAGAAAGCAGGTTCGAACTTTGCTGTAGGATATATTTTTTTTATTAAGATTCATTAATGCACAGGTTGGTAGATGCAATTCATTTAAAAAACAGTGCATCTACTCAAACACATGAATCCACTAAAATATTAAATTTATTGTAATAAGAAACATTATATATATATATATATATATATATATATATATATATATATATATATATATAGTGTTATGGTGACTTACCCATATGACACATGAACTCTTTCAAGCTATATATAAGCAGCAGTTCGGCTTGATAGAGCAGAGCGTGAGAGCGGACTCTATTCCAGCAGATAACTCATGCAGCCAAACTAGCCGTCACGCTAATAATCTCTCATTTGTATATGTTTGTACTACTGTCTTTGTAATATATTTATTTAACTCTATTCCTCCTTTGTGTCTTTATTTCTGGACCCAACAAAGCCACAGCAAATTGGCGACGAGGATTCTTAAGAACCTTTGATGACTCCAAAAAAACTGAGTGGAAATTGTCAATATTGGTTCAACATTTTATGCACGGAATTCTTTTTTTTTTGTCACACTTTGTTTCTATTCAACAGTACTTGACAACCCAGGAAATGAAAATTAAAAAAAAAAAAATAAACAAAAAAAAAAACAAAAAAAAACAATTCTATTTTCGTCACACTTTGTTCTGCTCAGCAGTACTGGACAATTCAGAAAAGGAAACCGACCGAAAAAAATGTAACTAACTTACACTGAATTTGAACGCGCGCCGCTAAACTACAAGAATTCATGTTTTTCGAGAAAAAAAGCACTCGTAATTCTCTGAGTGAGTAAAAATTAAAGATATTCACTTTTAATTAATTGTTATTTCCTTACTGAGTGAGTAAGAGAATAAAGTTTTTTTGTTATTGAAAGAAAACACAATCTCATTTAAATTTGTATTCGGGAAAAAAAAAACATACACGGATAAACATGGACAAATTTAAATCCACCGTGCTCGAAATTCGTAAATTTCAACTTGTAGAGCAAAACCAATGGCAATAAAAGGAACCTGAAAAGCAAAAAAGAATATAATAACTCCAGCTAAATATACCGAAAGAACGACTTGAAATTTAAAAGCAAACTGAGAAGAACGACTTCAAATGATTAAGCAAGCTAAAAAACGGCTTTAATTAAAAAAAAAAAAAACTGGCCAGACATCAGAGATTCGAAGAAATTCTACTTCAAACTCAACAGGAGGAAAGAAACTTGATTAAACTGGCAAACTTGGGGCAAATTACTGAAAACAAAAATGCTAACAAAATACGATCCTGGGCAAAATAAACACTTTTGTATATTCTCCAGACTAAGTTATAACTTTCGCCTCCTATTTTAGAAGATTCAATGTTCTAGACACCACAGATTGCATAGATTGGTCAGACTCTAAGAAAGTTTACCTTCTTCGAATACGAGGCACTACAGAGCACACCGAATTTGTGAATTATATTTTACCTTGTAAAACAAGCAAATTAACATTAACTGAAGTGGTTAAACTTCTTACAGAACTGGTTAGTCCTAAAACTTCACTCTTTCATAAGAGATGGAAATGCATGAATTTAATCAGAAAGGATAGTGAAGATTTCACTACGATCGCGTCGGACGTGAACAAGCATTGCGACGATTTCAAACTGTCAGAATTGAGTGCAAATAACTTCAAGTGTCTGATATTTTTTCAGGGGTTTCTTTTAGCTAAAGAAGCTGAAATTAAACATAGAATTCTAAATAGTCTGGAAAATGAGCCAAACCTTATTCTTCAACGAATAGAGGAAGACTTCCCAGATTCGTAAGCGTACACTAAGATTCGAAAGATTTCAAGAAATTTGGCATAGCCCACATAAGAAAAGTACGCCGAATGAAAAAACAAATTGATTCTTCCTCTAAATCAAAACAATCTAAAAAGAAACAAGACAATTTTATTCACAACCGGACGTGTTTCGGTTGTGGATTTTTACATTGGTATAAAGACTGCCCTTGCCGGAATAAAAATACCTAAATTGTAGCCGTATCGGGCACAAGAGCTCACATTTTCGAGCGAGAAAAAAGGTTAATAGCTACGTAAAAAACACAAAAGCAGATGAACAAGATTGGATAAACATTAAGAAAACGTGTAAGTATAAATCCTAAATAAAAATATTAAAATGCTGTTTGATTCTGACTCGGAATTTAACAATCATAAATCTACACACTTGAAAAAAGTTGGGAAAACCTTGATAAGAACTAATAAAATGGCCAGGTCCGTGACAGGGAAGAAAATCAGGTTTACGAGAGAACTTATCACGAATGTAACATTTCAAGGAAGGACTTTAAAGCTAAAGACATTCTTATTAAAAAATACAGAAAAGCTATTTGGCACCGATTGGTAGAGAAATTTAAGTTGTGGAACATACCAATTGTTTCATTTTACCAAAAACTCGAAAACCTGATCACGGAGGCAAATAATATAATCAGTCAGTTAAGTGCCATACTTGATACACGCTTGGGCGATCATGTCTCGAAAGAGACATGACTGACTGGGCAGAAGATTATCCTGCAGTAGGTTGCCATTGCTTTCTGCGGTAGACTGGTTGAAGACCAAGGCTATAGAACCCAATCTGTCCTGCTATTTAACCCATAACTGGAAGGAATAAACGGATTAATACCTTTCCCAATGGTATTTGCGCGTAAGTGAATACAATGGGTTCAACTGGAATTCGAACTCGGCTCCCCGGTTTCTCGTTCCGAGCCGATATCCACTGTACCACAACGCACATCCTATAATATAATAAAAGACTTAAAAGAAACTTTTCCGGAAGTTTTTATGGGGTCCTTGGTTGGTGTGATAAGATGACGGCAAAATTCGAATTAAAAGATGACATCCAGCCAGTGTTTAAGAAAAAACTTTTCGTGTCTTCATTAAAACTAAATGAAGAACTCGACAGACTATAAATAACTGGTGTCTTGTCAAAAATCGTGTGCAGTCAGTGTGCAGTCAGTGTGCAGTCAGTGTATAGTAACATATTCGGGAGCACTGAAATGCGAATTATTGTCCAAGTAAGCTGTAAGAATCACTGAGATCAAAAGCCTTTGTTAAGATATTTGATCTCTCAAATGGTAGATGTACACTTTCATGGGATCACCGGCCATCAATCAGTGTATAGTAACATGTCCATGAGCATTGAAAAGCGGATGATTGTCCAAGTACGCTGTAAGAATTACTGAGATCACAAGCTCTTGCTAAGCCATTTCATCTCTCGATTTCATGGGAACAATGTCTATCTAACAGTGTAAAGTAAAAAGAGCGGGAGAACTGAAATATTGAATATTGTGTAAGTACGTTGTATGAATCACTGAGATCACGAGCTTTTGTTAAGACATTTCGTCTCTCAAATGGAAGATAAACATTTTCATTTGATCAATGTCCATCTAGGAGTAACATGTTTTGGAGCACTGAAAAGCGGATATTAATGTAAATGTATATAATGTATATAATGTAAATCATGGTCAATGTCCATCAATAGATGGACATTGACCAAGTATGTTGTATAGATAAAATGGGATCAATTGATATCTAGCAATGTATAGTAACATGTGCGTGAGCTTTGAATTGCGTATTATTATCCAAGCACTTAGATCATGAGCCTTTAATGAAATTTTTCACCTCTCAAGCAGTAGATGTACACTTTCATGGGATCAATGGCCATCTAGCAGTGTATAGTAACATGTGCGGAAGCACTGAAATGTGGATTATTCTCCAACTACGCTGTAAGGATTGCTAAGATCACGATCCCTTCTGAGAACATTTACACTTTTGAAAGGTTATATAAACACTTTCATGGGATCAACGGCCATCTAGCAGTGTATAGTAACAAGTGTGGGAACACTGAAAAACGGATTATTATCCAGGTACGCTGTAAGAATCCCTGAAACCACGAGCATTTGTTAAATCATGTTTTTCTCAAAGTATAGATGAACACTTTCATGAGATCAATTAATATCTTGAAGTGTATAGTAACATGTGTCTGAGCATTGAATTGCAGATTATTGTCCTGTTAGAATCAGTGAGATTACATTCCTTCGTTAAGACATTTCATCTCTCAAAGGGTAGACGAACACTTTCATTGGATCATTGGCCATCTAGTAGTGTATAGTAACATGTCTGGGGTCACTGAAGCGTGGATTATTGTGCAAGTACGCTGTAGGAGTCACAGTGTTCACGAACCTTTTTAAAGAATACAAAAAATACAACCTCAATCGCCATCTTCAGTCTTTTTGAAACCTGGTCTTTTATTTTCATTTCTAATAAATACTTTTTTCTCAGTTTATTTTACTTTTACTAAGTTCTTGCCTTTATGACTTTATCACTTTGCTTAGAGTGAAATATTAAAAACATGAAAAATACATTAAAACAAAAATATTTGAATATGTGTTGCATAGTGTGACTGACCGTAGCCAGAAAATAAAGGCAAACACTTTGTAAAGAGTTTTTGAAAGTTCATCAAAATATTACTGTAACACCAAACGTTACCACATAAAAAAGCACCCAACGTTGCCACACCAACTCAAGAGATTATAAGTTAGTGTCAGGGCTAAAAAGCCACATGTGCGCTGTCCATGTTTGAGTGTCAATCGAGGGATGGCATCATTCAAAATAGAGTCGCATTTATCATATCATTTTCACACACACACACACACACACACACACACACACACACACATATATATATATATATATATATATATACTATGTCAGAAATACCGAAATTTACATTCGCTGTATGCCCATTTCAGCGAGAAAATCCTCGCTTCATCAGCAGTGATGGAAAACAAAAATATTTGAATTAATAAATTTTTATTTTTCCATCGTTGCTGATGAAGCTAGAATTTTCTCGCTGAAATGACCATTCAGCAAAAGTAAATTTTGGAATTTTTTGACATACTACATATATTTGGCTATATAAATAGATAATACTATTTAAATCGAGCCCGCCACCTTGATCAATTTTAATATTAATAAAATGAATATTAATTGGATCTGGTTTTTGGGATTTTACCTACTTGCTCATCCTTTTTGCACATATATATATATATATATATATATATATATATGAAAATAAAGCTTGGTATAAGTCTATTGAGCCCCTGGTACTTTCTCGCATTTGTTCTCTTTCTTTTCAATCTTGACAACATAATCCGTTACATTATCATTGGCTGAGATTCTGTCTGACACATTCTGATTGATTTGACCCACCAGGTTCCCACTTCCCGCCGGGTAGATCTTTCGTTTATTTTATTCTTTTGCTCAGGCATTTTTTTTTTTAGTTCTGACCGACATTGATTGAGCATTCTACGAAATGTAAGCGACTGTATATCTTGGAAAAAAATAGTCCGTTGACACGCAAGAATTTCAAATAAATGCACGACTGCCCTTCACCAGTTTCATTTGATGAAATTAGCGATTATGTCACCCACTTTTTGTCTTTCATGTTATTAAATTATTTTTACTTGAGTTCGCTCGTTTTGACTTGTTTATTCATTTTTAGATTGAGTGGGGGTGGATAAAGATTATTTTAAGCAGACGAAGGGTGATAAAGATTTAGACCCAACGGAGAAAATGGTGCCAGAAGCAAAAGAAGAATACTATTAGTATGATTATTATTATTAATAATTAGAAATTACCAAGTAAACACTGAAAATTTGTTCTAAAAGGAAATGCAGATTCTGTGGTGAATATCCAGAAACAATTGACTATTTGGTACCAGGTTGCATGGTAATAGCATCCACAGAATATAAAACTCGGCATGGCATGGTGGACCAATATCCGCACTGGAAAATATGCAACTCTCCGGAATGAAAACTGCTAGAAATTGGTATGAACACCACCCAGATACGGTTACAAATATAGGATATGCAACAATTTTAAGTGCATTGCAATACACACAGACAGAACTGTCAAAGCTAATCGCCCAGACATTGGGATCAAAGACTACAAAAACAGAAAGAGCTTTCTTATTGACTTGACAGTTCCTGCAGATTATAATGTATCTGTGAAGATCTTTAAAAAAATTATCAAAATAAAAGGATCTTGAAATGGGAAGTTAAAGAATTTGGCAAATGAATACACCAATAATTCCAGTTGTGGCTGAAGTATTCAGTTTGATTGGAAAAGGTTTTGACAAGGATTCTTGGTAGTACATACCTTAAAGAAATATAAAAATTATTTTTACAAGTACAGCTCACACCTTACGAAGCACTTTATCTATATAAAATGTATGTGATTTTTGGATTTTTATTTTTATTGTTTTACAAAAAAAAAAAAAATCAACGAAAAATGTCCTGAACCCATTTTTGACCTTGCTATCTTTCTCGTTCCTTTTTTGTATTCATAATAAATATTCACTAAGTAGTTCAATCACTGTTTCTTCCCGCCTTTAATATATCTTTTAACTGTTAAATTCTCCAAACTTTTTTCCTCATTACGTATCCCAAAAAGCTCAACTCTTTTTAATCGTAAGTATTAGTTTCATTGCTGTTTCTATTTTCTTTCTTTTTGCTCACATATTCTCTCCGTTGCATTCTTAGCATCTATCTGCAGAAAAAAATACTACCGCTTCTTGCTCTTTTCCATACGTGAGAAATATATATAGCATTACCTGACATCAGGGCCGTAGCTGATGCTAAAAAAACACCGGGCACAGAGAAAATTGCCCGGATTTGTTAGTTGACAATGTAATGACGTCATCAGTGTCATCCGTTTCTAGAAACTGATTTTTGCGGATTTTTTCGGCTATTCCAATGGAAATTAGGCACAGAACATGAACGAAAGCAGGAAATCGGGTTCGGACTTTCTGAGTATAACCAGTCTTTTCTCCCTAAATTAATAAATAAACAGATTTTTACTGCGTTCATTTGTATGTTTTCTTCGTTTTTCTTTCTTTCTTTCTTTCTTTCTTTCTTCGTGAATTGTTTAGTTTGATTTCTGAGGAAGATATTTTTCCTTGCCCGGATTTTCACTATGATTGCACGGATCGGCCCGGACCCGTGCCCGGTGGGCCCGGTAGTCAGATACGGCCATGTCTGATATATAAAAGATTAAAATTTAAATAGTAGTTCAGCACTCTTATTTTAGAACAATAAAAGACAAACGCAATTTTATATATATTTGATTTACTAACGGCCATTTTTTTCCTAACAAGGTCAGATTAAACTAATACGGGGCCTGTATATATGCTTTAAAGAAGACATATATAAAAAATTCACATGAATATTAAATCATACGTTATTTACTAGCACAGTGATAAATCTTATAAAACAATATATTAAATATAATATTAACTCCCATTAATATTTGACATCATAAGTACAGGAAAATAGTTTAGTGATTCTAGTGAAATATTTGATCTAATGGCCCCGATATAATGTTACCTGAAAAGATAAATAATTAAAGATGCAGGTACATAATAATATTGCCAGATATTAAGATGCAGGTTTTACCAGTCAGCTTGGAAGGACTTAATGCAGAGCCCTCGAAAATGAGGATGCACGTAGCATTTGCTGGTTTTGATACTAAGTTAATCAGGTTCTGCTTCCTAATTAAAATACAATATCTAATAGCATATTAGACGTATGCACTTTTCAGCAGGGAAGGTTTAGATAAATTGCAGTCTACAAGAGTCAAAATGAAATATTGGCATACAAAAGAGCTTCAGCCTTACTGAACGCCAGACGGCTTTGTTATAGTCAGGACGCTTTTGGTTTTTCTTACAGTTCGTTTCATTTGCTGTCAGATACGGTACTTTTATAAAGATTTTACTCACGACTGTAAGCATAGCTACTTACAAGTGTCGATTGACACGTTGAGAATGGGCTTAAATGAAGAGAGAGAGAGAGAGAGAGAGAGAGAGAGAGAGAGAGAGAGAGAGAGAAACAGGGTGAAGACAGTAGGGTTCCGTCAACGTGACGTCTTCCTACGGTTAACTTCTCAGAAGCTTGTCATTGTTGTCGTTGGTTGGCCGAGAATGTACGAGATCTTGATCAGCGTGTGACGCCGACGAAAAAGAAACAAAAACTAAAACGAAAAATAACACACACACACACACACACACACACAGAAAAAAAGAACGCAGCGCATTTGCTTATGTCGTCACCGAGCTCGCAGACACAACAATGCCGATAGGTGTCGCTGTCGATTTATTGTTGCAAACTGACACGCAGCGCCCCCTTCTCCACTTCGCGCTACCACCTGCCCGCGTTTCGAATATTCTTGTTCAATGTTGTATTCTTTCATGTTATGTCAACTCTAGTGACCACCTTCCCTCGCACAACTATCAGTAATATCGCCCGATACACACCGCAAACATTTAGAGAAACAACACAATGGAATGTAGAAGCTGAAATAATAGCTCTATAGATAGAAAACTGGGATGAATGCTAAAAAAAAAAGCTAAAACACTTCCATTCGGATTCTAGGAATTGATGGCTTGACCCTGCGGCTCAGAGATTATAATTATCATCCCTTCCCCCAGAAAAAAAAAACAAAAAAAGAAAACATAACGGGCTTATTAAGCCCTTTCGTTAGTGTAGCGTAGCGGTCATCGGCACAGAATGTGGGATCGCCAGACCAAGTTCAAATTCCATCCAATGCAGTTACGTTCACTTTTGTACAAATACCCTTGAGTAAGTATGAATCTATCTCTTGGCTCTCCAGCAATGGGTAAAATAACGGATTAGACCGGATTTTCTTGCAACCAGTTTAATCGAAATAAATTCGATTTATAAACCGTGGAGGAGGCAATGGGAAATACGTAACTATTTTTCCAAAAATACGAAGAAATTCCCACGTATAAAAGAACAATCTATAGAGAGCCATAATCGCTTAAATTCTGAACAGATATGGTATTAAAAATTTTTCTTTTATTAGAAACAGATATTTAAAATATATTGACGCCTTAATGTAAAAAACGTCAAAAAATACGAGCAAAGTGTTCAATGCCCCTTAAAAATTTAACAGAGGAATTTAAGACCTCTCTCTCTTTCTCTCTCTCTCTCTAATTCCCTCTCTCTCTCTCACACACACGCACACACACACATATATATGAACTAAAATAAATGGCAAGCGGTAAATTGTTTATTCCAACGTCATTCATTCCTTGAGAAACTTTATCAAAGCAGAAATTTTATTTAGAAACATGTAATTATACAGACATAAAAGTCAGTCAGTTAAGTGCCATACGTGGTACACGCTTGGGTGATCATGTATCGAAAGAGATATGACTAACTGGGCAGAATATTATCCCGCAGAAGGTTGCCATTGCTTTCTGCGGTAGAATGGTTGCCAGCTAAAGGTATAGAACCCAATCTGTCCTGTTATTTAACCCGTAACTGGTAGAAAGAGACGGATTAATACCTTAATGTTATTTGTGCGTAAGTGAATGCAATGAATTCAACTGGAATTCGAACTCCACTCCCCGATTTTTAGTTCCGAGCCGATATCCACGGCACCGCAACGCATACAAAAACTTTTCTTAAAAAACGTTTTTCTGTACTTGGTTTGATAAAATTTTTCAAGGTATGAAACCCATTGGCATAAACAGTTTACTTCTTGACACTTCTTTTATTCATATCGTCTTTATAGAAGGATGCTGCGAATATCATAGATCGAGCATGTGAGCAATGATGAGGTTTTGGAAAGGATGAAAACGAAAAGGAAATTAATACTGAGCATCAAGAAGAGGCAGCTAAAGTTTCTGGGACAAGCAATGAGGAAGGAGGGCTTGGAGAACCTTATACTAACAGGCCAGATAGAAGGGAAAAGAGACAGGGGAAAGCAGCGGATAACATATTTGAAGGGCCTGATCAGGTGGATGTCGGAACGAGTGTTGCGTGGTGTAACAGGAGAAAGCGTGCTAAGAGCCACCAGGGATAGGGAGATGCGGAAATCCATGATCGCCTACGTCCTGAAAGGACAGGGCACATAGAAGAAGATACATTTACTTATTTACAAATTTAACACACACACACACACACACACACACACACACACACACACACACACACACACACACAATTTTAATGGTCCCTTTCTGATTATTATGAACAATTTTTTTATATTTGTCTATATTTCTTTTTTCTCATCTTTATTGGCATACTCACGACATTTCGGCCGTTGTGCGCTCCGACCGTCTTCAGGTGTTTTATTTCGATCACTGAGGTATATTGTTCTCGTTCCATGAGTCAGGTTACTTCCGGATGTTTTAATTATCTCATTTTATTTTTTTTTGTTTACCACTGCTGTAGCGAGGTACTGAACTCACAAATCTTTGAACCAAATCACTGGATCCAACTAACGCTTTTATCCAATGGGCCATGTGTCCTTGGAGAGTTTCTTTTGACCCATGCTCTGTCCATTGTATTCTGATCATTCGTTGTTAGAATCACATATCGATCATTTCAAGTGTTTTCCTTACTTTAGAAGAGTTATCACGCATTCACTTCTATACTGGAAGTCATGAATTGCATAGGAATCCAGCATTCCTTTCTTAGCTTCTAATGTAATTTTTCAATTCCTTAACAGCGTAAGATGTTTGTAATATGTCACCTCCACTATTAAAAGAAATATAGTTTCATTGCATAATTAAATAATTAAATGAATAAGAATCAGTGAAAAATTGGGTCAGCTCAGCTATCAGATTTTCAGACAACATGAGAAATGAGAAATCAATTACAAAATACAAACGTGCAAAATCACAATCTTTAGATCAGATAAGACTAAAACAAAGAGCAAAAATAGAAAGTAGTCAACCACTGTAAATTTCAAGAACCAATATATATATATATATATTACATTTTGAAACGAGTTATTTCGCTACTTTGGTTTCCACCATGAAACGTCATAATTCGTTTGAATTTAAACAATGAGCATTCATAAATTCTCTGCCACGTGAACGTTCAAATAAAACAACGTTACAAGAGCGTTCTTAAAAAGAAAAACGGTAAAAGGTAAAATCGGTTATTAAAAATCGCCAGACCAACCTCTTCCCCTCCCTTTTTCGGTTTTGTGCCACAATTTTTGTATTTTTACAAGAATAAATATCGTTATTAAAAATCGCCTGAAGACACCACTAATGGTAGAAACCAAGGTAGCGAAATAACTCGTTTAAAAATGAAAAATATTGAAAAGTTCTACAATATAATTGTATAGAACACTTTTTAATACAAATGTGTACTATTCTAACCCTATTAGGACCAAAAACTAACTATTAAACAATCAATATATATATATATATATATATATATATATATATATATATATATATATATATGTGTGTGTGTGTGTGTGTGTGTGTGTGCGAAAAATATATGACAAAGTGGAAAAAGTTTTCGTCTGACGCATTTAGGACCTCATCGAACTAAATTTGTTATGTTGCTACGATTACACATGCGTGCAACAGAAGTGTGCTGTGAAATTTTAGAATTTTTTTTTTATCGACCAGAGTTTTTTTCTCTTTCTTTCCGTCACTTTTGTAAGTAGATATTACACGCTGTGATATTAGAAAATCGGCCAGGAATGGTAGAATGTTGCAATAGCCAGGGCGCAAATTTGCTGTGAATAACCTTATGGTTAAGGCACTCTTTCGACAATGACACCGTAGGGAAATATTTTCTCCTTAGACCAGGGTTGCATTTTTTATGTCAAAATTGTGGTCAGTTTCGTTACGGTGGGAAACCAACGCATTCGATGTATTATTTTGTAAAATATCTCGTGTGTTTTCATATAATCTTTTATTTAGATTACAGGCGACTACACATGCGAGTAATGCTTGGAATTTTAAATTTTATTTGTATATAGTTTTCTAGGCAATTTAATTCAGATACTTTTTCTTTTTGTTTCCATCACTTTCTTTATTAGCTGTCCCACACTGTGATAATAGAAGATCTGCAACGGGGAATGTTGAAATGTCGTGAGAGTCAAGGCACAAATTTACGGTGGATGACCTTGCGATCAAGGCACTCTCGAAACATTTTCGGCTAAGTGAATTGTTTTCTCCTTTGATCAGAGTAGCATTTTTTTTTAATCATTTCACCCCGAGCAAGGCGGAAACGCCACTGATGTGCAGGGGGTTACATAAATGTAAAAAGATTAATTAGAAAAGAGTGAGGAGTACAAACTAGTTAGAAAGGAACAACAGAAAGCTGAGAAAGCAGGTGCGATGACAGATACATAGGCGGAGAGAAAGGGAAGGTTATACAGGGGAGGAGAGAGAGCTAGAGTCCAGTGGTTAGTAGATGAGTATTGACTTTGCATTTAAATTTCTGGAGGTTGTAGCCGTCAGGAAAGCAAGAATACGGGAGCGAGTTCCACAGGCGGGAAGTACGAGAGAGGAAGCTGCAGGAGTAGAATTGTCGTCTGCATTTGGCTAACCTGACTGTGAATGGGTGGGACCCAGTTGCCAGTCTGGTTGTACGAGTAAACACCTGTTGAGGAGGTATCAGTGACACAAGCTCATCCGAGCAGAAGCCATGAAAGTATTTATAGAATAGACAAAGGGAGGCCACCTTTCGACAATGGGGAAGTGGTTGCAGTCGAGCCGCCAGATCAGTACCTATCACATTACAGACTCTCCTTTGGAGCTTGTCAAGAGCACTGAGGTGAACGGCAGGGGCACCTGACCATAAATGGCAGCAGTACTCCATGCACGGACGTTTTTGTGGTCAGTCTCGTTACGGTGGGGAACTTTTACATGGAAACAAAAATAAAAAATAATAATCTAAATGAAATCACCTAGATGATATAAGAAGATATAATTTTAAAGTTCCCAGTATCTCTTGTTCGTGCGCATGTCTAGTCACACCAGCGTAACAAATTTAATCTGATGAAGTCGTAAAGAACGAAACACACTACACCTAAACCTTTTTTTCCACTTTGTCATACGATATTGTTCTTGATATATAAAAATATACATAGTTATTTCATATATGCATGAATATATATACATATATAACACAAACTATAATCCACGAACCCCCACCAAAACAAAAACAGTCGACAGTGGGAAATTTTAGTTAGAAATGAAGAATATAGTACTGAAGTGTCACGTAATATCAGTCCTCCTATATGATACTGAATACTGGGCACTCTTTTTACAGATGAAGAAAAGACTTGAGGCAGTAGAAATGCGGTATTACAGAAGAATACTGAGAATACTATATACCGAGCATGCGAGCAATGAGGAAGTCCTAGTGAAAATGGAAACAAAAATCACACTTATACATTAAATAAGAAAAAGACAGTTTAAATTCCTAGAGCACATAATGAAGAATCAGGACTTGGAAAATCTGGCACTCACATGACATAATGGAGCCAAGAATGGCAGAGAAAAACAGCGCATGCCTTAGCTAACCAGGTTGTATAATTCGATGGCAGAACAGGATGTACAAAAAGAGGAAATTTACTGAGAACTATAAAAGACACAAATTTGTAAAGGGCCATGATCACCAACATCCAGAAAGGACACAGTACATACAAGAAAATAGCTATAATAATAATAATAATAATAATAATAATAATAATAATAATAATAATAATAATATTTGCTTATATCTAGTCGCAGTTTTAGTTTCTGAAATCCAGACGTCAGAAAAAATATTTTTTGTCGACTGATGAGAAAATATAAATGAACATTTATATATATATATATATATATATATATATATATATATATATATATATATATTCTCATCAGTCGACAAAAAATATTTTTTCTGACGTCTGGATTCCAGAATCTAAAACTGCGACTAGATATAAGCAAATATTTAATTATTGTGTTGAATACACCGGTTCCCGTCCGATCACCGAAGTTAATCAACATTGAACCTGGTCAGTACTTAATGGGCGACCATTTGGAAATACCAGGTGCTGTAAACGTAAAGACCAAGAATGGTCCACCGGTCCTTCAGGTTCTGGGGTTGGGTGCAGGGCTAACAACCCTGCCCCGTAAAAAACAGTTTGTTACAGAAACAGCAACAAAAAGTTGCTGCTCTATGCACCATTGGGTGTGATGGATAAATGATAACGATATATGTATATATATATAGCGGCAAATTTATATATATATATAAATTTGTCACTTAGCTGATTAGTATTACCTTGAATATTACAGCTCCAGAATGTCGTAGACGGACCACCCAGCAATCAGTCATTTAAGTGCCATACGGGATACACGATTTGGGCGATCATGTCTAGAAAGAGACATGACTGACTTGACAGAAGATTATCCCGCAGTAGGTTGCCATTGCCCTCTGCGGTAGAGTGGTTGCCAGTCAAGGCTATAGAACCCAATCTGTCTTGTTATTCAACCCATAACTGGGGGAAGAGACGGATTAATACCTTTTTCAAGGGTATTTGTGCGTAAGTGAATGCAGTGAATTCAACTGGAATTCGAACTCGGCACCCCAATTCGTCGTTCCGAGTTGATATCCACTACAACACAACCTGGCGATAACTCGACCTATATATACGTGTTTGTGTGTGTATGTTTGCATACTTGATTAAAAAGAAGTCGACTATTGTCGTGACGATAGTTTCAACGCGAACGATACATTCTTCGCTGTATAGTATGTGCTTCGCCAGGTTTTTACATACAGTTTGATTTAAGTGTTTTCCTTCTACTAAACCAGTTACCACGCACGGCTACGGAAGCCAATCTGTCCGACTATTTACCCATAGGTGGGGGCTGGAGAAAATTTGGATTTATTCCTTTCCCAAGAGTATTGGCACATAAGAGAATGCAATAATCTCGGCATAAATTCGAACTCGGCTCTCTGATTGCTTAACCTGAGCCGCAATCTACGATGCGCTTCCTTTTTATTAAAAAACATCGAAATTTGTTCATTATTTTTTATTTAACTTTCCAATATCTCATATAATCTTTCTCATATATCTTTTTAAAAGTATGCTGAAATTTTTGCTGTTATTTTATTTACCGGCTACTTGGAAATGTAATTTGTTATTGGGTGTAGTTGGGCTGCAATTCTTTCAAAAAATGAAAGTTCCTTTTTCATACACACACACATATATATATATATATTTTAATATATACTTTATTTTTTTAAACATTATTTTTAATAGATACTCGTATTTGAGTAGATACTCTGTTTTTAATTAAACAGCATACTTATATATATATATAACTCTACTGAGAAATTTTGTTATGAAAATATATGCTATTTGGCAGGATTCGAACCTGCGACCCCTAACAACATTTGAGAACCCATTAATTGATCTGATGCATCATAGACCGCTCGACCAATGAAAACGAAGCTGAATTAAGCCTTGGACTGTAAAATTCATCGGAAAAATAACGCTGATTGTTCTGATAAGAAAAGAGCTCCCGTATTTGTTGGTAAAGGCATCAGAATCAACACAGAGACCTTACATCAAGTACTCTGAGGAGGTGAGTGCTTTCAAGGATCAAGAGGTTGGATGCTGGAAGACCCTATGTTGTCAATAGAACTCTGCATCATGTCATACAAGCAGGAGAAACCCGTCTTGGCCGTTAGATAATTTCTGCGATCACATTATCCCTTAAACCTGGCAATCTAAATCCTCAGACTGCAACCGCCTATTATGTGTGGGGTGCAGTTGAGCGAGAGACCAACAAAACTCCATGTAACACCAAATATGATCTGAAGTCAAGAGTTACGGCAGCATTCACCAGCTTAAACAAAGAGATCGTTCAGAGAAGTTGCTGAAGTTTCCGAAGTCGTCTGGAGGCCATGGTTAACGCCAATGGCGATTTTATTGAATAAATTTAATCTCTAGTATTTCAAGATATTTTTCACTAACTTTGGTAAATATATCTCAAAATGAGATGTCATTGTTATTTTCATTTTTTGCTTCATTTGGACGACAATTCATTCATCATATATATATATATATATATATATATATATTTTCTAATGAAATGAGGAACGACATACTTATTAATAACAATCAATCATCAGGATAAGCAGAATAAACAGAAAACCTCTTCATCAGGGGACGTTGAAATGAAGTGCTCACTGCAGAAGTGAAAAGTAAGTATTGCCTCCCAAAAAGGATTAGCCGTAACTTAAATGATTTTGTTTTATTTGTTGTCGAATATAATACTTGGAAGCTAATTTTATTTACAACTGTATCGATTTAGACACGTTTAGAGAGGACGAAAAAAAATTATCGCTTTTATTTCTCGCTTGAATGAAAAAAATTATAAAATAATTTTAATTCGCTTTTTGATCGGCTGGGATCAAATAAAGGTCAAATAAAGGTCAAATATGAGGCAAAAAATTGTCAGAATGATAAGATAAAGAACAAATATGAAACTTTTTATCAATATAACATGTTTTACTTTCATAAAAGCATCATCAGAGAATGAAATATGGAGAAAAAGAAGAAAGAAATTCCGTTAATTTTATTTTTGTGTTGTTTGATTTTCATTGGTTAATCTTGTTTTAAGTGTATTCGGCTAACCTTAGTATAATTCATGGCGTTTAGAATTCAAGGAGAAACGTCACGTCCCTTCTAAATTCTAAGAAATTTCCTTTTTATCAAAATTAGACATTACTTTCCGTCGTTTATAAAAAGAATAATTTTTTTCACTAGATTTTAAACTTGCAGTTTTGAAAATGTATAATTATTTGAAGCTTGCACGTTTATAAATGTATCATGCGTCCTCGACCAAATCAAAAGGGTCCGTAAAATTATTGGATCTGACCTCACATATCGACATCAGTCACTTTCTCACTGCAATAAAAGCCCATGTTCTAATAAACTTTCATCAATGGTATTGCATAAATTTAAACATACTATTAGGTTGTCAAATAGGTCTTATCGTTTTACTGTTGAAATAACTAAATGTGACCGTAAAAAAGTTTTTTCTTGTACTTCTCACCAGCGGAACACTCTTCAAAGTAGATCTCTGTCAGCTTCTTTTTCATGTGTCGTGTTCCTTTAGGACGTAGGTGATCATGGACTTCCACTTGACCCTGTATCTAGTCGCTCTCAATATTTTTCTTCTTGGTAACTTTCCCAAACACCGCACCTCCATCCATTTGCTGAAGCTATCAAATATGCCTCGCGCTGCTTTCCCCTGTCTCTTTTTTCTTCTACCTGTCTTATGAGTATTAAATTCTCCAGGCCCTCCTTCCTCATTACGCGTCCCAGGAACCTCAGCTGTCCCTTCATGATTTTAAGTATGAGTTTTCTCCTCGTTTGCATCCTCCCCAACACCTTATCGTTGCTCACGTGTTTGGTCCATGATATCCTCAGCGTTCTTCTGTAGGACAACATTTCTGCCTCTCTTCCATTCTTGAGGAGATCGTCCAACATTCACTGCCATACAGAAGGACAGATATCACATAGCATTCCAGCACTCTTTTCTTTGTTTCCAGTGAGATTTTCCTGTCTTGCAGTACTCTGGTTAGTTTTTGGAATACGTCCTTGGACATGCCAATGCTAATGCGTCCTTGGCCATGCCATGCCATGCCAATGCCTCTTCGGATCTCAATGTCGCACTTTCTGTCCTCTGTCAGAACGTTTCCAAGATATTTAAATTTCTTTATTTGTTTTATATAAGTTTCTCCGACCTGTAGTTAACATTTTGGGGTCTTCTTTTTGCTGATGACCATACATTCAGTTTTCTTGAAGTTTATGCTTAGTCCTTTCTTCCCGCTTTCACTTGCTAATATTTGTAGGTGGTCCTGCATTTTCTTTTCCGTGTCTGCTATCAGCACTGTGTCATCTGCGTATGCATTGTTAAGACTGTGGCCTCCAATGACGAATCCTGGCAACGATTTTATTTCTTTCAGAATTGTTTTGCTATATAACTTGAATAGATCCGGTGAGAAGACACATCCATATTTTACGCCTCTTTCTATTTTTGGATACCTGCTGATTTAATTTCCTATTCGTATGCAAGCGGTTTGCTGCCAATATACGGTTTTGATTATCCTAATGTTTAGGTTGTCGAGCATCTCAATAAAGTTTTTGTGGCATACTTTGTCAAATATCTTTGCGTAGTCTATAAAGCACAGATAAAGGTTCTGCATTTGTATTCCTCTTTCAGATAGCATTCTTAGCATGAATATAGCATTTGTTGATCCAGTATCATTAATGTTGAATGCACCGGTTCTCGCTCGATTACCGAAGTTAAGCAACGTTTTTCCTTGTCAGTACTTAGATGGGTGACCGCTTAAGAATACCAGGTGCTGTAAGCGTATATTGACTGATGTGCGTTGTGGTGCAGTGGATATCGGCTCGGAAAGAGAAATACGGTGAGACGAGTTCGAATTCCAGTTGAATACCCTGCATTCACTTAAGCACTGGTGCGCTTGGGAAAGGTATTAATCCGTCCCTTACCTCCAGTTATGGGTTAAATAACCGGGTAGGACTTGGGGACACTGCCTTTAAAAACAAATCCCAATTAATCTTGATACTCGAAAAGAAAATGTATTACTAGACACAAAACTTATATAAAAACAACAATAAATTGTTGAAAGAAAAAGGTATTGCCAGTAATAAATAAATAAAAATTTAATTGGCAATAAATGACCCGCCGAGGTTGATATGCCATAAAAACAAAACAACCAACCAACTTTAACGAAGACACACTGTTGTTGTATTCTTCTATCTCTGAGCTGATTTTGCTGCGTGCTCTGTTCATCAGAATCCGGATGATGAGTTTTGTTATTATTGTGGAGTAGTTTTCGCACTGATGGTTATAATCGTGCTATGTCGGTTGCTAATCGACTTAATGCACCCAAAATGTTAGGTAATCTTCCACTGAAAGCTGACTCCTTAGTATCCGGCTAACTGCCGACTAATATCAACTGCCTAGTAGTTCTACTGAACTCCAATAGAACTCTAAAGAACTCCTATGAACTTCCCAAGAACTTTTCAAGAATTTCTCCCGTTAACCTCCTGTTAACTCTTATTAATATAGGAGTGAGAGTCCATTATCTGAGGAATAGATGTGTTTCCCCATAACAGTTATGTGGCTCATTAAGGTGATTTTTCGGTGGCGTTCACATTACTTTGCACCCGGCTTCTTAGGTAGTGCTATGAAAATTGATCTGCTTAAGTTCTCCGGTATACTGCCACTGTTACTTTGCACCCGGCTTCTTAGGTAGTGCTATGAAAATTGATCTGCTTAAGTTCTCCGGTATACTGCCATTGTCATATATTTCGTTTATTATTTCTGATTCTGTCTGCGCCATAGCCGTCTAAGGACATCAGCGTCTCTATTACAAGACCGTCGGATCCTGCTGCCTTGTTTATGTTCAACTTAACCATTGCCGATTCCACTTCGGTTTCCAATATTTCTGCTCCATCCGTATTTTTTTGTATTACTGGTTGCTCTCTCTTCTTGTGGAAGAGATCTGCAATATACTCGTCACATTTCTGAAGTATTTTTATTTTCTAGTATGAATGTTTCTAATTTTACTTTTATACATCTAATTACTGAGCAGGTCTTTTGTCCTGTTATTTCCTTTATCTTTTTTTATGCATATCTCCTTCGTTTGTCATGCTCAGTCTCTCTACTTGGGCGCATTTGTCGTTGAGTTATCTTCCTTTAACTTGTCTCACTATCTTCTGGCTTTTTAAAACTTGTTCTTTCGTAATCCTTTCTCCTCACTAACTTCTTGAGTCTTAGTAGCATTATAGCTTTGTTTAGATGAAACGACGGAAAAAATCTTTTTGAACGTTTGCTTCCGAGCAGAGAGCAATAACCCAGTCGTGGTTCCGCCGAAGGGTAGAATCACGACTGGGCAAAAATAGACAGCCATTTTTTGGCCGGGCCATATAGCTCGGAAATCCCAGTCATAACTGACCATGTGTCACATGTTGCCCTTACTGGGAGGGACAACTAAATATAGTTGTTGTTGGTAGAGTTGCTGAGACTCTTCAACTATAACACTGTCAGCTCTCTGTCTTCGGGTGGAGGGCGGTCTCTGCTTCCGAGCAGAGAGCAATAACCCAGTCGTGGTTTCGCCGAAGGATAGAATCACGACTAGGGAAAAATAGACAGCCATTTTTTTGCCGGGCCATATAGCTCGGAAATCCCAGTCATAACTGACCATGTGTCACATGTTGCCCTTACTGGGAGGGACAACTAAATATAGGTGTTGTTGTTAGAGTTGGTGCATGTCAGAGCAGTTGAACCGCCGCTCATTGGTCAGCAAGAATATAGACTTATTACCCAGACTTACTTCTTTGTATATATTTGACTCCTACTAACACGTATTCCTGAATCTACTAACCGTGTACAGGTCGTATATCTTTTGTTCAATATAGTTACATTTTTCCTTTCATCTGTTTTGTGTTATTCTTATATTGTGTGGTTTGCTAAACAAGAATCCACAACAAATATCTTTGTTTAATAATGAAAGCTTCGAAAGTGTTGAAATTTTCGTACCGTCCATAAACCTTATCTATCTCAATCTGTTCTTGTCTATCAAACCGTCTGTAGATATGTGCTTTATTTGATTTGAGGGGAATTACAATTGTTTAGTGGATGATATAAAAAGCGAAATCTTACGAATATATCTTGTTGATTTTTTTTTTCAGGCATATATTTTTGGGTCCTTACGTATTATCGGGAGGACCTTTGATTTTTACTTTTTCTTTTTTTTCCCCGCTTATAACACCAAGGAACTGGAAAAATCAGGCTTTCATCACCTCAACGTCAACCACAAGTACAACTTTGTGGATTCGAACACCGGGGCTCATACGCAGACAGTGGAACGCCTATGGGGATCGACAAAGTGGCGAAACAAGAAGCACTGTGGCACTGCACGTCACCATTTGGAGTCGTATTTGGCCGAATTCATGTGGCGGAAGCATGTTGCCTGTACTGATGTCTTTGAGTCACTTTTGGAAGCAATTGCGACGTTCTGGCCTCCGGAATTACAAATGTAATGTTATTTTATTGTTTTAACCGTTTCAATAAATAATTTACTTTAATTTTTGAGTCGTTTTTTTAAAGGTCCTCCCGATAATACGTAAGCACCTATTTTTGTTTGTTAGACAGGATAAACATTTACTGTTAAATGGGAATTTAAATAAAAAAAAGCGTGCTCCTTTATAAAGATGTGTAAATACTTAGGAAATATATTATTTTTCTAAATTTTTGATCAAAATTTTCTTTAAAGAGATGAAAAAAAATTAAAGAACAAAATTCGGAGAATGTTTATTTTTATCGATTAATTTTAATTCTACAAGATTTACTTAAAGTTGTGTATTGAATAATTTTCAGTTACTTCCATGGCAACTTTTCACGAAACAGTTGTATAAAGATTTTTATCTAATGTGTCGTTTTATCATAAATTATATTTTTTTAGTGATACGGCCATATAACATTGAAACACCGGTTCTCGTTTGATCAACAAAATAAGCAGTGTCGGGCGTGATCTTTACCCCGGTGGGTGAACGCTTGGGAACACCAGGTTCTCTAAGCATGGATGTCCGCCGAGTTCCAATTTCAATTGGGTTCATTATATTTGCTTTGGGAAATGTATAAATCCACGTCTTCTCCCCACCCAGCTATGTGTTAATTAGTAAGACTAAATAATAACATCTTAAAAAATATTGCAATCTAAAAATATTTTCTGGCTTTAAATAAACCGCAACGGATGATAAGCTGTAGAAAACGATCAAACAATGAAAGTAATTAAAATCAAACAATGAAAGTGATTAAAATAAACAATTTAAAGAGTGTGAAAAATATTTAAAGAATGAAGAAAAAATAAAATAAAAACTATATTAAAATTTTTAAAAAATAATTTTCAAAATCTATAAACACTTGTGATGTGCGTGTGGCATAAAATGGAATCGGCGAGGCAAGTTCAAATTCTGTCCTAGTTTGTTGCATTTACTTCGAACAACAATCCATGAGCTAAAGAGGGTTTCTTGCATTGAAAATATAAGGTGTTTTCTACTTTGTTCTATTTCAACAAAAGATAAAAGGTATTTGCAAACAGAAATGAACTTTCAAATAAAATATCAGCTGAAACAAAAAATGTAATTTTTTAAAATGCTATAACCCTCCAGGAGGCACAAAATTATGACTCTCCACAGATTCCTTTTCTTTATTACCTACTAATTGTCAGAACTTCTTTGGATGAGGTAGTAGAGTGGTTACCCATTGACGAATTTAGAGTTTTCTTTTTCTTCGACCAGTTACCACCCAAGGCTAGTGAGTTCAGTCCACTTTTTATATAAGCTGTATCTAGTGGGTGAAAAGTTGGATTCATGCCTTTCCCAGGGGCATTTGTGCAAAGGTGACTAATCAATTACACTACCCACACATTTTAAAGGCTACTTTTAAAACATTATGACTTTTCTTAATATTTTGCTTTCTTATTTGTGTCAAAAAATATAAATAGAACAAATTTTAGGTGCTCATTCGTTTCTTGTTATTGTCTTTTTTAATCATTTTTACCCCAATTAAGGTGATAAAGCCACTAAGGCAGAAAGAGTTACCGAAGTGAAAGACACTAGAATGAATGAAACTGAGACAACATTGCTGAGGAGAAAGAACAACAAAAAGAACAAGATTCAAGAAGATAGAAGATTATGATTGATGTTTCATTTAAATATGTGAAGATTATAGTTGACAGGAAAGCCAGCTAAAAGTGATTAATAGGGGAAAAGTGCAAGAGAAGAAACTATTAATGTAGAACTTACGGCTACATTTAGCAACTTAAACAGTAAAATGTCGAGATGTATCTGCCTATCTTGTCTGTCAGTTGAGTGCCATACATGATACACATACACACTTGGGTAATCATGTCTCTTTCCAGATTGGAGAGAATTCCCACAGTAGGTTGCCATTACTTTCTGTGGTAGACTAGTTACCAACTAAGTCTATAGAACCCCATCTATCCTGCTATTCAACCCATAGCTGAAGGGATAAAATGGATTCATGCCTTTCCCAAGGGTATTTGCATGTAATTGAATGCAACAAGTTCAACTGGAATTTGAACTTGGATCTCTGATTTCTCATTCCGAGCCAATATCTACTGCACCTTGATGTGGTGTAATGGTTAGCAAGCTTGTCTTGCTAGAACAATTTAAACTGAGTAGTGAGTTCGATCTTCACAGGGTTCCCCCCATACTTTTGGCCTTGTGCCATATCGAGGCTTTGCATACAAAGTCTAGTACTATGCTTAAGTTCATGAAGTTGAATTTCATGCTATATATCTTATTTAGACTTAAAATTATTTCTGGTGGTGAGTTGAAAATTTTTTTCTCTTGACTGGTATGCTGGTGAGTAACATTATGTTTCATTGGGTTAGGATCAGCTTTGAAATATTCTTAAAAGTAAGTTATAATTTTGCTTTGATTTTATTATGTTTTATTTTTTGTGGCTAATTTTAAAATAGTTTCATGGTTATTCGAATGACTGTTTTTTTATCTTTTTTCAAAGAAGTTTCTTTGACCGGATTTTAACTAGGTTAAAACTTAGTTAACTCATCACCGTTACCTTTTTTCTTTCTTCTTCTTCAATTGGAGTAGATAGTCTGAACTATCGCCCGGTTCACACTCCACCCACGTCTATTGAACAGGTGTAGAGACTCATCCCTTGTTCCCTGTTTAGGATGTGGTTTCCGGTTTTCTTTTTTCCAATCTTTTCACTTTTCTTCTTTTTTTTTTTTTTCAATTGGAGTAGATAGTCTAAACTATCGCCCGGTTAACACTCCACCCACGTCTATTGAACAGGTGTAGAGGCTCATCCCTTGTTCCCTGTTTAGGATGTGGTTTCCGGCTTTCTCTCTTCTAATCTTTTCACTCTTACGTAGCCCCCTGCGCATCAGTGGCGTTTTTGCCTTGCTCGGGGTGATATGATTAAAAAAAAAACAACAAAAAAAAAACAAACTAATGTCTTTAAAAAAGTTTTGACTGAATCTCCTCCCACAATCCTATGGAGTAAATAACAGAACAGATTGAGTTGTCGAGCCTTGGATGGCAGCCAGTCTAGGTGAAGGATATTTGAATTCAAACTGACTTCCCGGAAGGTCATGGAAATTCACGCTAATAAGAAAGGGGGCCTGTAGAAGGCCGGGGTCACATAACTTCTGAAAGAAAATCGCATTAAACATATACACTTATGACAATTTAACAATTTTACGATTGCCAAACAGCGTTCATGAGCGATAATTCTTTCTCTGTTTGAGAGAGAGAGGGGGGAGAGAGAGAGGGAGAAGGAGAGAGAGGGGGGAGAGAGGGAGGAGGGAAAGAGGGAGAGGGAGAGAGAGAATGTGTGTGTTTGTTTTATGCAAGTCTCTTATGTTCTAGAAAATTCCTAGAATGTGAAGAATGAAGTAAACTAAAAGAATTGAATTACGAGACAAACGTATGGTGGCAAGTGGCTGGAGAAAGAGGAAATCATTCAAGGTATCAGCGACATCCTAAACTGAATGTTACGAAAGGGTCTAGTGATGATCTTTTCCTGCCTTTTCACCAAGTCGTTTCGATGCGATTTCTTCCTCATCGTATGTTTCTTTGCCCCGTACTTCCTATCATTTGGTTTTCCATCCCGTCAGGACTCACACTGCCGGTTTTGTGCGGAACCACTTTGTAGCATTAAAGCAGTGAAATTATTTGACCCCATGACCAGTTTCAATAACAAAGACCTCTTAGAAATTTGGGATAAAGAAAACAAAAATCTTTGTCCTGTTATATCAAAAAACAATATAAATAGGAAGAAAAATAAATAAGTATACGATTGTACGTTTGAATACTTATTTGTATGTATAGATGTATAGAAATGGGTGTAGGAGTGTGTGCGGTGGGGGGACATGAAGAAAGGAAGGAGGGTGGGAAGAAGTTGGCGTGCGGTTTGATGTGGAAACTTACAGAAAGCAGCATTTCTCTTATGTATAATCTTCTTTTTACAGACATGTACACTCGTAAAACTGTTCGCGCGCGCGCGCACACACACACACACACACACACACACACACAGATAAGGTGTTTCAGAAAAACTGAAATTATTTCGTTATCTATTAGACAGTCAGTTAAGTGCCATACGTGATACACGCTTGGGCGATCATGTCTCGAATGATTGACTGAGCAGAAGATTATCCTGCTGTAGGTTGCCATTAATTTCTGCGGTAGACTGGTTGCCAGCCAAGGCTATAGAACCCAATCTATTTTGTTATTTAACCCATAACTGGAGGGAACAAACAGATTAATGCCTTTCCTAAGGGTATGTGCGCGTTGACCAATTCTCGTTTAAATTATCTAAAATTTTAACAGAATATGTAGAAACAACTGTTTAATTTTGTTTTTTTTTCTTTTCAAGTACAGAAATGCCATTCACTGTAAACGTAAAGGCCTATTGTGTGTTCAAACACAGTCGTACAAGACTGTATTCGAGCAGAAATGCAGCGTACATTTGGGAGAGAATTTGATGAAAATTTAACCAATGCAATACATCTTTAGATATGGCAAAAAGTTAAAAAGTAAATATCAAAGAAAACGTATCTGAGAAAATTAATATCCAAATGACTCAGCTACGATATACAGTTAAATTATACTTATTAACTTCAATAATTTTCAATATTAGACATTCAGAAATTATTAAATAACAGTCTGATATGAGGGAAGATCATATATTTAGAAAAATACGGTGGTTTATCTGACAATATTTCAATTACATACCAGGTCCTAATTGTTCACACTATTTACATTATTCAAACGTTTGTCCACGTATTCGTTGGCATATTCACGACGTATCGGCCGTTGTACGTTCCGACCTTCTTCAGACGACTGGAATTTCGAACTGAATATTTTATTTTGTACACCGAGGTAGATTGTTCTAGTTTCACGAGTCATACCTCTTCCAGAAAATTCAGTATCAGTTATCTCTCTTTAACTCAACTCCGTAACTTTTTTCACCTATGCTGTAGCCAGGTTCACCTCTGCCGTATACAGGTATTGAACTCACAACTCTTTGGGTCAAGCTAGTGTATCCAACCAACGCTTTTATCCACTTATACTTGACAAATATAAGTTTTTACATGTATAACACATATACACCCGCATATATATATATATATATATATTGCGTTGATATAAACATATAAACTTTCTTCCAAATCGGGCTCTGCTCGCGTTGTACTTGATTGATCATAAAGCCGGTCTGGGTTGAAATTTGCCAAAAATCCGATGCATCGGTGAGCCAGACAGAGCTGGGAACCACAATAAAAAGAAAATCTTAGTAAAATTTAACAAGGGGTTTATATACATACGTTCTGTTCAGTACATTATTTGGTTTGAGTTTATCATTCTTGCATGCAGACAAATATAATTCCAACCGACGTCTTCTACAGGATGCAACACTTGAGGTTGATTGGTCTGGTATCAGGCTAAAATCGAAGTTTCTTCTAAAGCAGATTATTATGTAGCAACACGTCTCTCGTGTTAACACACTCCGTGCCGGTCCAATTCTACGGTACTCAACTGCCTTCTTTCAACTGACTCATCTGCTTATATTGAGTCTCGCAGTGGTTGTGACGCACTTTGGGTACACTTAACATTTTAACATTTTCAAATGACCAATAAGGGATCTTTCTTTTGATCACCCGATCAACCTCGTCTCCCTCTTTCCTGTGTGAATCTCTCCCACTATTGCTCGAGGGGCGTGAAACGTTCCTCCGGCCTTCTAGAAATCCAACGGGGAGCTTTTTTTATTGCTTATCTGATCAACTACATTTCTGTATAAGTGCCTCTCACCAACTCCCGAGGGACGTGTCTCAGCCTAACGGTCAAATTTTAATTATCGTTCATTTCGTTTTTCCGCTTTTTGTGTGTGGTTGTTTCGTATCTGTGTTTTTATCATTTCAATCGTTATAAGAAATTATCTAGCCTCGATCGAAAAGGAAATCATACGTTTCTCTTTAATTCTCAGCGTCGCAAAATTCCACAAAGGACCAGAAAACTTTATTTCTGAGAATTTTGTCTCCATCTCAGTAAGAGGCGGCTATCACAAGGGTCATAAATTTCACCATGCCCTGTTTCTTAGATGGCTGTCGCTTTTATCAGTGGTCGTTGAATTTCTCAATAACGGGGGAACTTAGTTTTCGTGAAAATAGATTTCCGACTTTTGCCATAATAATTTTTGATAGCATTCAAAAATCATAAAAAACGTTATTTATCTTCCTTGTGTGGTCTGAACATATCTCTCGTCTAGATTTAGTGGCCAGAGAAGAAAGAAAGAAAGAAAGAAAGAAAAAAAGAAAGAAAGATTAAATTATTATCTCTCTTCCTTCTCTTATTCCCTTTCATTCTCCCTTTTCTTTTCGGTTTCAAATATAGTGTTACATATATATATATATATATATATATATATATATATATATATATATATATCACCAGGGCCGTAGCTGATACTAAAAAAACAAAAACAAAAACAAAACAAAAAAACAAAAAACACCGGGCACAGAGAAAATTGCCCGGAATTATTAGTTGACAATATGATGACGTCATCAGTGTCATCCGTTTCCAGAAACTATGATTTTTGCGGATTTTTTCGGCTATTCCAATAGAAATTAGGCACAGAAGGTTAACGAAAGCAGGAAATCGGGTTCGGACTTTCTGAGTATAACCAGTCTTTTCTCCCAAAATTAATAAATAAACAAACATATTTTTACTGCGTTCATTCGGATGTTTTCTTCGTTTTCCTTTCTTTCTTTCTTTCTTTCTTTCTTTCTTTCTTTCTTTCTTTCTTCGTGAATTGTTTAAGTTTGATTTCTGACGAAGACATTTTTCCTTGCCCGGATTTTCACTATGCCCGGATTTTCACTATGCCCGGATTTTCACTTGCACGGATTTTCACTTGCACGGATCGGCTCGGACCCGTGCCCGGTGGGCCCGGTAGTCAGATACGGCCATGTATATCAGTCAGTTAAGTACCATACGTGATACACGCTTGGGCGATCATAACATTGACTGACTGGGCAGAAAGTTTTTCCACAGTAGGTTGTCATTACTTTCTGTGGTAGACTAGCTGCCAACCAAAACTGTAGGACCCAATCTGCTCTGCTATGTTATCCATAGATGGAGGGAGAACGCGTAAGTGAATCCAAGGAATTCAATTAGAATTCGGACTCTGCTCCGGGTCGATATCCATTACATTACAACAAACATCCTTGCAAAATCAACATTACTGAAATTAGACATGTTTTATTATTTCCATTGTTATTTCCATGTGATGAAAGTAGAAATGCATGAGCTTGTTTTCAATAACTTACGGTAGTCAAATGATTTGAAGCTGTTATTATAAACAGAATATCAAGAAAGAATAAGGTGTTTTTTTTAATCATATCACCCCAAGCAAGGCGAAAACGCCACTGATGCGCAGGGGGCTACGTAAGAGTGAAAAGATTGGAAAAGAGAAAAACCCGAAGCCACAACCTGAACAGGAAACAAGGGACGAGCCTCTTCACCCGTTCAATAGACGTGGGTGGAGTGTGAACCGGGCGATAGTTTGTTATTAGTTTCTTTTCTATATGTGAATTTAAGTATAGATGCAATTTAGTTAAGTTAATCTTACAAAATCTAGTAAATTAGTTTTGCACGGAGTCGTCTATATGGCATAATGTGAATCGTTGGACAATATATTTTAAAACAAGCAAAATTTTAAATGTCTATAAATTCCAAGAAACAAATTATATAATCATAAAATGAAAAGAAAAACAAAATAACACTCTCAATGCATGCGTGTTATGCCGAAAACGTCTTGATCACAATTTCGATATAAAAATTCTTTTATTTTAAATAAAAAGTGACCAAGATCTATTCCGACGAAGATGTGTTGAACGTGCTATAATTTTTGAATTTTGTACTGTTGTCAATCGATCTATTTCAATAGATTTCTTACCAAATTAAAACTAAAACAATATGAGTTATTTAAAAAGAAACTGTGTGAAAGAAGCTAAAGTGTGATTTCTATAGCGAAATAATCCAGCGTTTAGTAGAAAGCTAACGTAAAACACATTTCGTTAAGGTAAATGTAGATTTTGGTTTATTCGAATAAACATGATTTTCTGATGATGACGGATTGCTGACAAAAAATATCAAGCAACATTTTTTCAAAACTCTGTCGCTCTCTCTCTCTCTCTCTCTCTCTCTCACACACACACATACACACACGTACACACACACACACATATATGTGTGTATATATATATATATATATAAGTGTAAACTTATCGCTATACTCGTTTCGAAAACCCTCTCGAGTACATACGCTGAAGGAAAAAATGGTAATAAAAAAAGAACGAGCTAAGCACTTGAATATCAGTCAAAGTACGTAAACCAAAGAAGAAAAAAAAAAAGAAACCGAGACGAGTAACCTAAACAAAAAAGCGCTCACTACGCAAGTAGAGCAAACAAAGTAAATAGCTAACCTAAAGAGCCAACGAACTTACCAAGGTTTCACCTAACCGGATCTTCAGGGAAGGTTGGCCAACCTTTCCTGAAGATCCGGTTAGGTGAAACCATGGTAGGTTCGTTGGCTCCTTAGGTTAGCTATTTACTTTATATATATATATATATATATATATATATATATATATATATGTGTGTGTGTGTGTGTGTGTGTGTGTGTGTGTGTGTGTGTGTGTGTGTAAATGCATGAGTATTTACATGCCTGTCAGCGCGCTGGTGTATAGAGAGAAAAGAAGAAAAACTATCATTTAAATATTATGAATAGACGATTCCCCAAATGATAAACAAGACAGATCGTTAAATGTATAAACGTATAAACGGTTACAATTTTTCATTGTTCCGGATAATTCATTGGAAAAAAATGTCTTTGAAAAATGTACTTCGGTACTCAAAGATAATATATGAAAAGGCTCGGGTCTCGTACACTTTAAAACTGTATTCGTTCGTATTTCGTTACGTGTTTAAAAATGAAAAAAAAAAAAAAAAAAAAGAAACTGCATATAATGAATAACACAAACTTTATGATCCATCCCGCCCAAAATGTTATTCCACTAACAGAACATAACAAAGGAGAGCCTGAATCATCTATATAATGGTAGAATCTGGCGCGAAATCTGCTAGTAAGAATTACTGTATTTAACACGAGGCGTAGTTTGAAATCTGGTGGAAAATGTTACTCTATCTATCTATCTATCTATCTATCTATCTATCTATCTATCTATCTATCTATCTATCTAAGTCTAATCATTATCTATCTATCTATCTATCTATCTATCTATCTATCTATCTATCTCAGTCTAATCATTATCTATCTATCTATCTATCTATCTATCTATCTATCTATCATCGAGTATAGTTCGATTTTTATGATAATTTTTTACGCAAAAAATGGAGCATCATATTATAAACAGGTATTTGTTTTTTTCAAAAAAGTTAAAAATCTTGCATTATTCGTAAGTGGTAACACTATGCACAGGTAATTTTTAGAGGAGTTAAAATTCATGCAAATATATTCAGGGCTCGCACTATACATGAAGTCGGTTTATACACGAGTATATACGGTATAAGCGGTATCTATCTATCTATCTATCTATCTATCTATCTATCTATCTATCTATTTTTGAGTGAGCTTTCGATCAGCACTTAATTACTGGGTAAAAATTGGCCAGAAAAGAACGAGTACTGTTCTGTATGGCAGTGAGTGCTGGAAATATGAAGAAAAGACATTTTTTTTTATCTTATCACCCCAAGCAAGGCGGTAATGCCACTGATGCACAGGGGGCTACGTAAGAATGAAAAGATTGGAAAAGAGAAAGCCGGGAACCACATCCTAAACAGGGAACAATGGATGAGCCTCTACACCTGTTCAATAGACGTGGGTGGAGTGTGAACCGGGCGATAGTTTAGTCTATCTACTCCTATTAACATAAAACAAGATTTAGAAAAAATAGAAACAAAAATGAAACTTATAATTAACATCAGGACAGTTGAAATTTGTAAGGCATATAATAAGGAAAGATGGCTTGGGAAATCTGATACTCACAGGACAAATTGAAGACAAGACAGAGAAAAACAACGCATAACATAATGAGCCTGAGTAAATGAATTGTGCAACAGGGTTTAGGAAAAATAACAGAAATACGAAATTTATTAAGAGCTAAAATAAACAGGAAATTGTGGAGAACCATGATCACCTACGTTCTGAGGAGACACGGCACATAAAGAAGAAAATTTTCACAAAGAGACAACAAAGTGGTTTTGTTTTGCTATTTAAACGATGCAAAATAATTCACGCTGTTTTTTTTTTCGTTATTTTTGGAGTATTTGACAAGCATTAACATAAATTGACTGTTTTTTTTTTGTTTTTCAATGTGATTGAGAAGGTTTACTACAACCATAGCGAGAATAACGTTGCCAAATATTTTAGAGAATTATTAGCTGTTTACAAACAGTTTATCACTCAGAATGATACATTAGTGCTCGATATCGAGGTGGAAATAGAGCTTGGATAATTTCGTGAGGACACCGTTATAATGTTTCCACTCCTCGGGACCGGGTTGTTTTCCCGCGATATATATATATATATATATATATAAAATTAAAATTTTTCAAATTTCTAATATTAATGAAATCCTTTGGGATTTATCTTCAAGCCATTTTTTCGTATTTATGACCACTATATATATATATATATATATATATATATATATATATATATATATAAA
>JBBBDQ010000937.1:567500-575000 GCA_037127315.1 Ascarosepion bandense
GTTACATTTAATGCAGATAAGAAAGCTAACTACAAGGGGACACGGTTACAAAAGCGACCAAGCAGGCAGAGAGATGGACAAACCATACACCCGACTGACATTTATTTAAAGAAAAACACATAAGTACCCGACACAGGCACACAAACATGTGCAAAAATTGAAATTCGGTTACCTTAACACAAAACTACAAAAATGGTAAGCATTAGATTCTTTAAAATAAATGCCAGTATATTTGTTTTTCAGTGAGTACTTCATTATTGTAGCCTTGTGACTATCAACATCCAAAATCAGTAAATTTAACATGTGTTTTAGTGCAAGCATTTCTACCCACTTAAAGCCCTCTCGTTATATATATATATATATATATATATATATATATATTAGCAGTATAGCCCGGTGTTGCTCGGGTGTAACGAAAGCTTTAAAACTAATCCATGGTCCTGGAGCTCAGACTCTTTGGACGTTGGCACGAAAGACTAAAAAGCAATAGTTGTTTCTAGTTAGACTAGAAGAAAAATGAATGGATGTAAGTCAAATTTTGATTTCCTGGTATCGATATCAAATAAGTTTTTTTCGTCGTAAACTGAATTTGGAAGGCTAAATAAGTCCTCTGAGTAAATGGTATCATGGCTGAGACTAAGAGCTACAATTGCACCTACTTAAAGCCAACCCCGAAGCAAAAACTAAAATAAAAGGGCCGAAAAAAAAAAAAAAAAACACAGACATACAGGCAGATCAACAGACACACGCATAAACATCTTGCCTTTTATATATATGTATTATCGATTTTCTGCACTATTGTAAGAACTGCAGCCTTGAAACTTCTGAATATCGTTTCTTATGTCTTTGTCTATGAGTGTATCAAATTTGATTAAAATCAGACCACTCCTATAACCCGATGTTTTCGATTTTCCATATTTATCGGATGTACCTCAACACAAAACCTAGCTAAGAACACTCGCTGACGCTTATAGTACAACTGTGTAAATTTTCAAGAAAATTGGTTCAGCCGTTTCGGAGTCTATAGATAACACACACACACACAATTCCATTTAAAATAAGTTTAGATACATATATATGAATTGAGTTCCCACGGTGACTGGCGTTTTTATACATCGCATATATATAACACGTTAAAGTTTCCCTTTCTCTCATTCCATATGCCCATGGCTTAAGGAGTATGGACTTCGACAAATATCAAATCGGTTGAGTTTCAACCCCAGCTGGAAGCAAGTGGATGTGTCTAGCCACACTGATGACCTGTGATACAGCGAAACAGGCTTGTATGTGGATGACTAATATATATATATGCTTTTCCCTACGAGAGGGACGTAGAATCCAACCCTGGTGAAATCTTTTTATTACGACCCACAAATGCACAGTGTGTGAGTGCGTGTGTGGGGGAAGAATGTCTCAGGCATGATCTCTCACATTGATTTGCCAGCTAATATGTAGGATTTAAAAATGGTATGTGTGCACGCATGCTGCTGTCGAGTGCAGGTTATGTAAACCATCTTAAAGGTCATCATAACAACGAGAGACAAGCCAATTCTGCCGACAATACCGTTGTTTTTTGCAACAATGTATTCAGATCACCATCTGGACTGAAGAGGCACACAGTGATATGGAGGGGTTGCACATCCAGTCAGACCAGTCAACGATAAAGAGTTTACCGGTCGCCTACACCTGATAACTATGAAATAGAATTCTGGTCTAAAGAGGCATTTTAGGAGTCATGGACGACGAAGCGGGGGTGAGGTGTGTGTATGCGTTTGTGTGTGTGTATGTGTGTGTGTGTGTGTGTGTGTGTGTGTGTGCGCGCGCGCGTGTGTGTATGTGTGTCTGAACATGTTTTATTAAATCCAACCGACAAGGTCAACCTGTTTAATTTCTTATTGTATTTTTTCTAATATTCGTTGCCAAAATTGTGGATAAACAAAGTTCATCTTTTTTTTTTTTAATTACTTTCGACTATCTCAGTCATTAACAAGAACTAGATATTGTCACTACGGTAGATAAGATTTTGTTGATTACAAATAGTGGCGATGGGGGACGCAGGAGAAGCCAACCCCGTGAATTTTGGCTGGCCTTTCGGTTGCCCCCTCACTTTCATAACCTTCAAAAATTTAAGTAACTGATCAGTCTCTGATTTTGATAAGATTTGATCTTAAGCACATTTCCCTACGCGTTTTCTTTTTCATTTAGCTTTTTAAGGACACATACAGAAATCAGAGCAGACAAATCACACTATTCTGCTAGTACTGACATTAGTATTAACTCATTGATTTTGTTTTGAAATTAAACACTCTTGTGTTCCAACAGCTTGAGAGTGGAAAAGAGGGCAAGAATAGATTAGAACTCCACTATTACGAATGAAAAGTTATTCCGTTTAATTTAGTGGAATAATATACTTATACTCAAACTCATTCCTAAGTTTTGTATACGGTAGTGGTGTAGTATGCTTGTGTTTGCTTGTGTTTGCCCCCCTCTCTTCAGAAAAATATCGGCATATTGCTCCCAAACTCTTTCTGAGTTCCACAATCGCCACTTGTTACTCACAGGGATTCTTTTGGAAAGAACAATTGAAATACGCAGCAAATCAAGGTATAATTTGATCATCTTTAACAAAATTCAATTATTCGGTTATTACGTTTTTGTAAAAAAAAAAATAAGGAGATAAGTTCAATAATTTTGAACGGTATTCCCCAAACCCTAGCAGAAAATATTCCAGTCGAGTTTCTTCTGTTCATTTTTTGGGCAAAATTCTTTCAAAATCGCCTTGCCAGTTTTTCGTTCCAAAAGATTAACCCTTACACCACCTGCGCTTCTATTAATGTCGATATATAATGGGGTTGTCAAGAAAGTTCATGCCGATTTTTAGTCGTTCATATTCCAACACGTTAGAACACATCAAATTTATCCATAGACTAGCAGTATAGCACGGCGTTGCTCGGGTGTAATGAAAGCTTTAAAACTAATCCATAGTTCTGGAGCTCAGACTCAGCCTAAAGAATATTTGTGTGAAGTTTGGTGAGAATCGGGTAAAAATTGTGGATTTGTATAAAGGACATAGAGACAAATAAACAGACACACACACACACACAAACATTTTGCCTTATATATATATATATATTATCGATTTTCTGCACTATTGTAAGAATTGCAATCTTGAAACTTCTGAATATCGTTTCTTATGTCTTTGTCTATGAGTGTTTCAAATTTTATTAAAATCAGACCACTCCTTCTATAACCCGATTTTTTCGATTATCGATTTTCGATATTTATCGGGAGTACCTCGTCACAAAACCTAGGTAAGAACACTCGCAGACGCTTATAGTACAAGTGTGTAAATTTTTAAGAAAATCGGTTCAGCCGTTTCGGAGTCTATAGGTAATGGACACACACACACAGACACACACACACACAGACGAAGTTCCATTTATAAATAAGTTTAGATATATATATTATGTTGCATAGATGTTTACATTAGAGCACACTTCAAATTATCTTTTTTGTGAAAATTTAAAATTACTTAATTCGTGTCAGTTTTGCATTTCTATAAAATGGAAGATTTTTCTTTTATGTGCCATGTCCTTTCAGGACCTAAGCGATCATGGCTTTCCACATCTCCCTGTTCCATGTGGCTCTTAGCACACTTTCTCCTGTTGCATCATGCAAACCTCGTTCCGTCATCTACCTGATCAGGTCCTTCAAATATGTTATCTGCTGCTTTCCCCTGTCTCTTTTTCACTTTATCTGGCCTATTAGTAACAGGTTCTCCAAGCAACTCCTTCCTAGTTGCATGTCCCAGGAACTTTAGTTGTCTCTTCCTAAGGCTCAATATTAATTTCCTTTTCATGATATCCGCAGCATCCTTCTGTAGAACGACATTTCAGCTGCTTCAAGTTTTTCCTTCATCTTCGAAGATATTGTCTAACATTCACTGTCATATTGAAAAACGGACATCACATAGCAATCCAGTACTCTCCTCTTTGTTTCTAGTGAAATTGTCCTGTTTCTTAATACTTTACTCAACTTCTTGAATGCTTCTTTTGCCATGCCAATTCACCTTCGCACCTCAGTGTCGCACTTTCCGTCTTCTGTTAGAAAACTTCCTAGGTATTTAAGGTGCATTTTAGATACTTGGTGTCTTTTTATTACTGTAAAGGCAAAACTACCTTGCAAGCTGCAAATAATATATGTACTGTGTATGGTGAAGGTACTTTAGCTGACTGAACTGTACGGAAGTGGTTCGCTAAGTTTAGAGTTCGTAATTGTAGCCTTATTAATAAAGAACGCTCAAGTAGACATCCCCCACAACCACACTACAGATTACGACCAAATGATGACATCCAATTGCGAGTAACCCACATTACGCCAAGCAAGAATTGGTAAAAACACTAAATTTATCATAACCTACCATCCATTAACACTTAGTGAAGCTTAGATACTCGAATCGCTGCGATGTTTGGGTAACACATAATCTGAGTGAAAAGAATCTTTAGGGTCGCATTTCTGTCTATGATTTGCTGTATAAATACAATGAATATGCACTCTTTTTAAAGTAAAATTTGGTTCGGGTGATGAGAAATGGATCGTTTGCAAATATGTTCAGCAAAACAGATCCTGAGGCAAGCGACATGAGCCAACTTTAATCACCCCAAATGCAGATCTTCATCCTAAGAAAGTCATGCTGTGCATCTGGTGGGATTAGAAAGGATATCTATACTGTAAACTTCTGCCTAGTAACCAGTCACATGATTCTGAAAAGTACTGCTCTCCAACTGAACGAATGAAAGGCAGTGATTTAAGAAAAATCCCCATATATATATATATATATATATATATAAAATTATTCTTTAGAACAAACAATAAGCTACTACAAAATTGTACATTTTGTTTCGGTATTGAAAGAACAATGAATCATTAGGTAGTTAAGAATGATAGTAATAAACATTTTTTTTTAAACAAAGTTTAAAAAACTTCCTTTATTTTTAAAAATCTTTTTGTACAGTGTAAGGGGATATTAGAAAAGAGGAGAAAAAAGAAAATGGGCAGAAAATACGAGAAAACAAAAAGAAAAATCAAGAAATAGAAAAAAAGAGGAAAGAGAAAGATACAGAAGAAACAAAAAACAAAGAATAAATAAAAGGAACTGTTTTTTTAAAAATTTCTTTAAAAAAGGTTTATTACCATTATTATTAACTACCTCATGAGACATCGTTCTTTCAATGTCGAAACAAAATGTACAATTTTGTAGTAGCATGTATTTTTTACATGTTCTGAAGTATAACTTAAAATAAATATTCATTGCTCTATTTTTATATTGAGCACTGTTTTAAATTAATGTTTTGAACGTTGCAATTATTTTCTTCGTTTTATTATTCATTTATATATATATATATATATATATATATATATATATATATGAGAAATTGTAGGAGGATTTGAAATATTAAGTAATTCATTGAGTTTTGTTTTATTCGACCTCACCAGAATGCAGAAAGCACTGTACAGTCGTTTCGTCCTATATTTGGGACTCATCAGCAGTGCGCATAAACTACTAGAATTTGAAACCCAGTTGCGTTATTAAGCGAATGTTATACCCAGTGCTTTCTGCATTCTGTTGAGGTCGAAGAAAACAAAACTCGATGAATTACTTAATATTTCAAATCCTCCTACAGTTTCTCATCTGCATATCGTTGCTTGAACCGGCTTATAATGCTTCAGTGTGAGCGGCTTGGTGATAGTAGTCGTGGCTCTGGGAGGCACAGTCATATGGGTAAAAGAAGCTCAGCAGAGTTCCACCACGAAATATGTGAATGAGCGGCGTTATAGCGAGTTTAATTCGCTACCTCTTCGTCACCGTGGTACGGTTGGTATGACGCTCACTTAATAACGCAACTGTCTGGGTTTCAATTCCTGGTAGTGGATGCGCACTGCTGATGAGTCCCAAATATAGGACAAAACAGCCGCCAAGTGCTTTCAGCATTCTGCTGAGGTCGAATAAAAAAAACAAACTCGATGAATTAATTACTTAATATATATATATATATATATATATATATATATATATATATATAAAATATTGCACATTGAGTGTTGACATTAACAAAATAGTGATAACAGAGCTATAATTTATATTATTAATAAATATACGCTATTTTTCCTCACCGGTAGCACAATTCTAAGTTTCCTGCACAATGTGATTGAAAGTGTCCGTTGCATAATTTAAATATTGATATTTATACCGTACTGTAATGATAGTGGAGCAGACCAACCATTTATTTATTTACGAGGTGTGGGTAATAAAATGAAATTATATATATTCGTAATCCACATATAAGCCTGTTTCTTTGTATCACAGCTCATCAGTGTGGCTAGACATCCACTTGCCTCCGGCCGGGAGATCGAAACTCAACTGATTTGGTGTCAGTCGGAGTCACTAACCCCTAAGGCATAAACACATTGAATCAGAACAGGAAAATTTTAGCGTGTTGTATATGTGACAGAGAGATAGTCAAACACATACACATATTGAAAAAGGTTCAAAATTCCCTACCCATGAAAAAGGCCGAAACAGCATGTTATTCGTTTCTTTCTTTTTAATTTCTATTAAGAATTTTTTCTAAACAAAATTTTTACTTCCACTGTGGCGATATTAAATTGAACATTGAAATAATTTAGCGTAATTGTTTACCGGTAGCGAAATTTCATCTAAACAAAAGTTAGACCGTTATATTTGGGTCGTCAAAAAACAATGGAAGCAACCGAAATGATATTTTTTTGATAAAAAGGATTTTGGAGTAGATTGAACATCGAGATGTATGTTATTTACCAATGGGGAAATCTGAGTTGAGTGCCGTTTAATTTGGGTCATCGGAGAACGGTAGAAATGAACGAATATAAATTTTTGGAAGTGAAATCGAAATATCGCTTAGTAAGCAAATGGACTTTGAAGGTCACATGATTTTTGGCTGTAGCAACAAACGCTCGTGATCACTTGTGTTAAGCACGTGAATGGCCTAGCTTGTGACCCTCCGTTTCCTATATAAGCACGTCGTAATGCTGAAGTCGGGAGAGTCGGACGACGACCGTGAAAGCGTACGGTCGTATGTGAGATAGGGATCCTCCCTCGCTGAAGTAAGAGTGCGGACGAGTTAGAGACAAGGACTTTGAGAAATATTATCGTTGCAGTAGTCGCATTAAATAAGTTTATGAAACTTAACGTTCGTCGCTAGCACGACAACAATCAGAATTGCATGATCCGTTCCGCACCTTTGTAAGACACGTGGTCCCAGCGTTTTATTTGAGAACTGACTTCGTCAAAAGAATCCAGACAACATTGTTGAAAAGAGTTATATCTATCTTCTGAGACGATTTGACAACAAATGAACTATACACACTGTCCCTAGTGTGTGAGTTGTTATGCTAAAAGGCTTTTACTTTCTGTAACCTTTTTCTTTTTCTATTCTTTACTTGTATATAAAAGACATTAAC